>BTHU01000013.1:72527273-72969773 GCA_036184795.1 Tokudaia tokunoshimensis
GTCATTGGGAGATCTCTCACTGGGTACTTTTCCTTTTGTTTCCTTTTACCTACATTTCTGTCTATGAAAGTTAAGATATATATAACCATTATCTTTCTATGTATGCTATCAAAAGAGAAAAACAAAACCCTGTGAAGCAAAATCCATGCATGTAAGACTGTGGGAAACAGCAATGAAAATAGTGGATGAATATGGATCGAGAGTCCAAGTATATGTATCTTGCGTATCTAAGACATGAAAACATCTGCATGCTAAGTCACTGGTGTTCTGAATTTTCATACAGGGGCTAGGGATTGACTCAGTTGGTAAAGCACTAGAGGTTAGATTTCTAGAACACAGGTAAAGACTAGATATGGCAGTACAAAGTTGGAATCTCAGGACTGGGGAGCAGGAAACACATGGACCCCAGGGGTCATTGGCTAGCCAGTCTAACTCAAGATCCAGGTTCAATAAGAGAGCATATCTCAAAATATGAGGTATAAAGTGATTGAGAAAGATGACTAATATTAACCTCTGGCTTACACAGCACATACACACACACGCACACACACACACACACATCTATATATAACATACATACATACATAAATTTCATAAAATTTTTCTAAACCTTAAATAAACTATGAATGTTCACTATGATCACAGGAAATTGGAACTTCCCATAGCAGAAAAGATCACAGAAATATAGGTAGAAACTGTAGATATAGAGTTCCAATAATGTCTCATATTGAAACTGTATTTTCTTATGCATTATTCTTCAAGGTATCATAATAAACTACCCTTTTTTCCAGAATAAAAATAGATTCCCTCCCTGTCCTTTGAACTTACTAGTCTTCAAAAGTTTTTCTATCAATTTTTTATTTCCTTATGTCACTATTGACAAAATAATAGTCTTTAAATTTTCAATTCTCAAATCTATCTGTATGTTTCATCTATTTTATTAAATTGGCTATCATACTTGCTACTAAAGTAAGCTTTGTATAATGCCATTACACTCTAGAGCATCCTGAACTTGTGTGTGTGTGTGTGTGTGTGTGTGTGTGTGTGTGTGTGTGTGTGTGTGTATCTGTGTGTTCATATGTCCACAGGTCTGCAAATACACACACACACACACACACACACACACACACACAGAGTCCAGAGGACAACCTCAAGTACCTTCTTCAATCACCCTGTCACTCTTTGAGACAGAAACTCTCATTGAACTTGAAGCGTCATTGATTTGACGAGGCTAGCTTGCTAGTAAGTACTAAGGATCTGTGTTCTAGTTTTATTTCTGTTGCTGTGACAAAATACTCCAACAAAAAAATTAACTTAGGACAGAAAGGGTTTATTTGGCTTACAGTTATAGTCAATTATTGCAGGAAAGTCCCAGAGGCCAGAGCTTAAATCATAACAGCCAGAATCAAGGACCAAGAGTGACTAGACATGAGTCCTGGCTTGTTTCTTGCTATTCAGCATGCCTTTTCTACTCTTACATAGTCTGGGCTCTAGCCTATGAAAGATGAATTCAGGGCTGGTCATTTTCAAGCTGGATCTCCCTACCTCAAATAACACTCAAGACAGTCCCTGCAGACTAACTTGATCTGGATAATTGCTCAGTTGAGAGTCTCCCCTCAAGTGATTGTAGATAGTGACAAGTTGACAGTTCAAACCTAACCATCACAGCCTGTCTCCACCTCCCAGCACTGAAATTACATACCACAGGTCCCAGTTACTTTATGCTGTTTCTAAGGCTTGAACTTGGGTCCTCAATGCTTGCATAGCAAGAACTTTACTAACTCAGCCATCTCCCAGCCCCTATCTGAACTTCTCTTCTTAGGATATCGTTTCTTCATGCACCTTGCTCAGTACAGGATTCTGTTTTCAACTTCAGCTTCTGTGCAGAGTGGCCACGCAGTAAATACTAATATTGAATAATAACTGGAGACTGAAAATCCCTGGGATAAGCTGGCTAACTAGATTAGACAACTCAGTGAGCCCTGGTTCAACTGAGGCACCGTGCCTCCTTAAACAAAGAAGACAGTGGTCCCATCATCAACGTCATCAACTTTGGGCCTTCACATATATGTCCATACAGGTGCATATGCACCCACCATATGTGCATAGAGCCTACACATGGATAAACACAGATGCCTAGGTGCACACATACTCCACACAGACATGCTCCAAAAATTCCAATAACAAAATCTAAATATAGTTAAACTATATTTAATGCATTAAAATTAAATGCAAGTTTTCTCTGTTCTTATTCAGAGAGCTGGAACATTTTTCTCCACAATCTATTTCTGACAGGACATCATCGTGATGCTTCATTATGGGTCTTTTTCTTTTTTAATTCTGGACTTGATTCCTGCTGTTTTCTGACAACAATTTATCCCATCCTCTGGGGCCACAGCCTTGACTTCTAATCTAGTCACTCACCAAGCTGTAGGAGCAACATATTTTTTTTTATGCTCATTTCACGGCAGATGGTTTATGGAGTATGCTGCCTGACAGATGGTTATTAAGGAAGTTTGCTGCCCGATCTCAACCAATGTGCATGTTTTGTTTATGAGACTGATCGTGTACTAGAATGTTGCATTTAGTGGACTGCCTAAATAGTTGACTTTCTCTTCCACCACTAAAACTTAATACTATAGTTTACAATTTCCGGTTTGTGAGGGGTAATTCCACTTAAATTCCTGAGGCTGAAAAAAACTATGCATTTGAGCCAGGTATCATAGAAAATGCCTCCAATCCCAGCATTGTGAGGCTTCAGTAGAATTGTGAGTTCAAGGCCTGCCTAGGCTCCAAAGGCTCCTATTGGGTGACTTTTCCTGCAAAGACATGCCATGAGAAGCTATTGACCACTGTTCAAAGAAACACTACTCAAGTCTAGCTTAGTGAACACTAGCTTATTGTGTTACTTAAAGGCATGTGGGTGATGGGTCACTTACGGGAGTATCTGTGGCACTATATAACAGGAAAGCCCACCCCAGCATGGATAATGATTCACGAAAACTGCATCTGTGAATCTATTGTGTGAAGGCAGTTCAATAGGTCAGAGAGTCTATTTTCCCTTGTAGATGTTACTGTGTTACTGCGGGAGCGGGTCCTTGTAAATTTCAGAAGCATCCTGAGATTAGCAAGCTTTGTTTGTATTCACATCCTTAATGGAATGATGGAATGTTTCAACTTAAAACAAAACTACTGTGCTGCAGCCATGTAGTGAGACCTTCTTATTAAAAAGAAATATCAAAAATAGCAAAACTCAAACAACAACAAAGACCCTGTCAGCCACTCTTTTTCCTCAAAGGATTTAGTGAGTATAATATTTACAGATATTATTTAAATGCTCAGAGATACTACAGTGTCAGGTTCATATATTTTCCTGTAGGATGTACTTCCTGACAGACCAGTCTTAAGCCCTCATCTTTCCTCTGCCTCCTCTAGCATAGCCCGCTCCCCTCTGTGCTGGCGTTCTTCCTTCCACACAGGCCCAAGGCTGTTGGCTCTCAGCCTGTCTCACTCACAATATACAAGGTTTACAGAAACATTAACTTAGTCCCTCCTCTGTGCTGTATACTTAGCACTCAGCAAAAGTTGGTAGAGTGTCTCAAAAGGAAAGAGCCAAAAAGTTCCCGTTCTATCTTATTTAATTCAATAAAACAATAATCAATTCTTTTTACTTTAAAACAGGGGTCTCTGGTGGTAAAGACCTCAACTCAATCTCTAGAATTCATATGGAAAAAAAAAAACAAAAAACACTGAATGATCAGACCCAATAGTAATCCCAGCGCTGGGGAAGTGCAAGCAGGGACTGGGGCTTCAGGCTCTCTAGCCAGTCAATTTAGGCAAATCAGGGAGTTTCAGGTTACTGGGAGGCCAGGTCACAAAAACCAAGGGAGTCTACACCCACAAGGAAACTCCCATGGTTGTCCTCTGGTCTCCACTTGCACATATATATACACATACAAATATGTCCACATGTGCACATAAATTATACACATAAACACAAGAAGCTTACTAAAATAATGGAAACAATCATGTAGATTCAAGAAGCTTCTGCAATAGAACAGTGAGGATCTCTGTGTGAAAGGCCCTGACTGTGTCTCAGTAGGTGCCTTCCAACTGCTCCAATTAACTTCAACTCATAGGTTAACACACACTGTCAAACGGAGAGATGCTTCTGAGACAGATGAGTCCCTCTTCCACTCATGAAATCATCACTACATTAGCAACTTTCATAAGTTACCCCTTTACCATTGCTAAAGAATGGCTGGAAGAGCTTCTGTTTGAGTGGCTTGCGCTCTCTCTGTCATCTTTTGGATATGCTGCCCTGGCATGAGGAACTCACACTGGCTGACAGCCTGGCAGTCCTACAGCTGCAAATCTCACCATGAGAGATTTGATCAGCCGAGACCTCACAGTGACTCAGTAGGAGATGAACTAAGAATATTAAATCATAAGTTACTGTGTTTTATAACAAGGAATATTTAAATCAGGTGAATCGCTTATTCAAATATAGAAACTTTTGCAGGCGTTAAATTCAGATATTGGGAACTGGATTTCCATGTTGACGTGGTTCATGGATCAAGAGCTCTTATAGAGAGCCAGAGCCCGGTTCCAAACACTCACACTGTGTTACTGACAACAGCCTGTAACTCTAGCTCCAGGGCATCTGATGCTCCCTCCTGGTCTCTGTAAGAACCTGTACTCACATTCACATACCTACACACAACACATAGACATAATTATAAACAGTGTTAACTATAAGTCATTTCTGTGTCCAAATGCAGACGTACACACTCCTTCCATCCTCGGCATCTGCTGTGTTGGTGATGAGACCTGTGTGGGGTCCTATGGTCTTGTGAGCAATCTTAACGCGTTCATAATAAATTCCATGTGCACTTACATTCCAGAAGTGCTTCCAGAAGAAATAGCTCCATCCTATGTTACCACTGTTAAAGTTTAAACCTTGAAAACATAAAACTCTGTGTACATATGACATTTCAGAGTTCTGTTGTTAAATGACTAAAGCAACCACTACCAGCAGCAAAATTACAAAAAAAAAAAAATGAATGCCAAACCACTAAGAATAGATATTGGAATTTAATTTGTAACCTAGTGCTTCATTCTTTTTCTCTAGAAAACTGTATTTGTCTTCCCTTATGCTGAATTTGTAACAAAATATCACTTAAAATATTGAGAATTAGGACATTTGTATTATGCAATGTAAATCTTAATAGATTTTAGAGTACAACAGAATGGAAAAGAAAGTCAATGAAACATTGTATCTTCTTTTTCCCTTAATTCTTTTTTTTTTTTGGTTAACTTTACTTAAAATTGTCTTTTATAACATGCAGTGTACTTGTATCTATTTAAGTAACACTTTTAACCGATTTCTTTTTGTACCGTGCTATTAAATGTTCTAAATCCCTCTCCAGTGAACCCACAGTACCATTTACTATTATTTACTTATTTCTCTTCATACTTACTACATTTATTAGTGTGGGGAAGGGGATGTATCTGCAAGGACATTTGTGCGGAGACACAGGACAACCTTCATCACTATAGTCTTTTCTTACACCACGTAAGTCCCAGGAATGGAACTCGGTTTGTCAGCCTTGGTGAGGCCCCTTTACCTGCTGAGCCATTTTGCCGCTTCTATTAGTATTTGTCTGTCTCCCTTACCTCTCTGTCTCCTCTTCAAAGGGTATTTATGACCTTTGGTGCATACAAGCCCCATTCTTGCTCAGAGGGAGAGCACTTCAGACACATATATTTTCTTGGAGACAATATTATCCAGAATTTTAATGGACATATTTCCCATTACAGGAGAGTTGCAGTGCAAAGTTCTTGACAGGATAACCTGGGCACAATGTCCACCTTCCACAGGGTGTCTTTACATATCTGGTATCTGTAGAACAGACATTAAAACACTCCAAATAACCAAAGTCTGATAGTTTTGTTGCTGAAAGAAAAACAGTGAATTTTACTTAAAAACTATTAAGAAGTTGGTGAGATAGTCAACATTTTATTTTTATAGAAAGTTAAATAAAGGATGCAGTATAACAAAAAAAAAAAACGGGCATCACATTCACCCCTTATTTTTCCCTCCCAATCTACCCTAAAGCCTTACATGTCCCCCTTCCAACATCATGGTTTCTTTTTATGTTGATAATCCACTAAGGTCAATCTATTCTATTCATGCATGTGTGGATATAGAATTATCTATTGAAACATGGGAAACTTACAGTGGCCGTGCCCTCCAAAGAGAATAATTCTTCCTCTTCCAGTAGCTATCAAGTAAAGGATGGGTCCTGGAAGTCCCTCCCCTGCTGTGCTCTAAGGTGGGCTGTCTTGATCTTGTGCAGAGCTTCTGCTGGTAACCACAACTACTGTGTGTCTGTGAATATGACAGCCATGCCATCATGCTCAAAAAGCAGCACGCCACAGTGATCCTGTTCATCCATTGACTCTTACTTTTTTTCCTTCTCCTCTTCCTTGATGCTCCCTGAGTCATGGGGAATAACATTAATGATTCCCTATTTAAGTCTGAGTACGGTGACTCTTATTCATAGCACTTTGGCCAATTATGAGTCTCTGAATTCACTGCCACCAAGCAGCAGTTCTTCTTTAATGGAACTCAGTATTCAGTAGGATAAAAGGGATATTGTATTAGTTATTTTTATGTTGCTCTGATAAAAACACAATGGCCAAGGTAACTTATAAAAGAAGTAGTTTATCTGTACTTACAGTTCCAGAAGGATACAAGTCCATCATGGCAAAGAATGGCAGTTGCAGGCAGGTATGGTAGCATGAACAGCTGCAAGCTCACATCTCAAGTTGCCAGCAGGAAGCAAACAGTGAGCCTGAAATAGTGTAGGACTTTAAACTGTCAACAATCACCTCCAGTGACATACTTCACCCAACAAGGCCACACCTCCTCCTTGACCTCCCAAATCGTGCCATTAAGCGCTGACATTAGGCATTTGTCTCAAATAACTGAGACAATGGGGGACTTTTCATTCAGTCCATTACCCAGATATTGCGGGTAAGGCGTAAATACACAAATACAAAATTTCAGAAAATACAACCAAGATGCAGAGTGTTCTCTGAACTTTATACAATTAGGCTTCTGACTTCACCCAGGTATACCAAAGGAGCTTCCTTTAGGAATTTTCAACTGCAAATAGCAGAATTAAAAATTAAATAGGACACTTGACAGTATAAAATACTGTCTTTGCAAAATAGCCTGGATAGTTTTCCATCTAGTGGGCAGTAGCAACAAATCTGGCCTTATCCTTCAGAGGACATATGGAGACAAAAAGCCTTTGCACTGTTGGTGTGAACCTAAATTGTAAAAAAGCCTACCAAAGGCAATTCAGAAAAATCAAAATTACTCCACACACCTTTTGATATACTGGCTCTACATCTATAGCTGCCACTCATTTTAATGTTGGCAAGGTGACAAGTGATAACAGAACATCTTAAGATAATAAATCATGAAGATTGGAAGAAAATGTTCATTAATAAAATATCCTGAATAATATAAAATATACTATGAAAAAAGGTGATAGAGTTTTAAAAACGGAAATGTTGAGAAGTGTTGATTTCACCAGTATGTTGTTTTGTTCGTTTTTTAATATTAAAAATATTATTCGTGAGGGTGTGTGTGTGTGTGTGTGCGTGTGCGTGTGTATATATCTACAGAGCCCAGAGGGGGGTTCTGGATTCCCTAGAACTGAAGTCGTAGGTGGTTGTGAGCTGCCCTGAGAGTTTGTTCCTGAGAACCAAACTCCAATCTTCTTCAATAACAGCAAGGGTTCTTAAATGATGAACCTTGTTTCCAGTCCTTGTTCTTTTAATGGACACTGTTGAGATCTACTCTCAATCTCTTTCAGACCTTATATTCCCAAGGTATGGTGAGTGCTGGTTGTTAAGTATTCACATTTTCTGCCTTCTTTGGAGAATTACTCAGAAATTATTGTTTCCAATTCAACTATAAACATCTGGGAGATTATGCATCTTCCAAGGGGGAAGGCATAGTGGTCTGTAGTCAAAGTCTAATTCTAGCATAGAATGGCCAACTACACTTACCTCAAGATGGGACACTCTATGACATGGTTACAATTCCTAGCTTCCTCTGGGAGCAGGCTGCAGGACCTACATTAATACATTAATATCCATCTTCTGCCCTATCCTCTCCTGTGACCATTATAGCATCCATATCTGAGATTATTTATGCAACACACATACACAGCAATGAGTGGGAGGAGAAACTTCCCATCTTAGGAATTTGATCTAAAAGATTATTTACTTATCTTAAAATCTCCTATGCCAAAAATATACAGAATCAAGTTTTTCCTTTTACTACTTTTCATGTGTTCGGGAGAGGTGTACACATGTGTTGGGTACATGTAGGTATTAAAGATTGATGCTTGGGCTTGTTCTAGACTACTTTTCTACATTAATCATTGATGTGGGTCTCTCAGTGATACCCAGATATCCCTGATATGAATCCCCTAGCTAATAACTCATTCCGGCAAACCCTGTTTATGCCTTACAAGGCTGGAGATGCATGTAGCTGCCACATAGATCCTTCCCAAATTTATACGAAGTTCTAGAGATCCTCAACTCCAGTCTCACGCTTATGTGTTGAACTACTGGGCATCTTCACAGCCCCAGAATTTTATTTTAGATATAAAGTAACTGAGAAATAGGAGAGAAAAAAATTGAGCTGCTCTGTGAAAAGCTGTGACCATCCCTCTCTTTTCCCATCTGACAGAAACCACTTCATTTATCCCAAAAGCTGAAGAAAAATTCTGAAATGTCCAAATAACAGAATACTTAGGAGCCCCAAATTATTGCCTAGGCTTCAGTAATAATTCTCAGTGACTCCAAACACCCTGAGGGAAGGTGTGCTCCTAAAGTTGTGCAGGGAAGAATTACAAGAGCATAATTCTCATAGTGCAAAATAGGAAAGATGGAAAACCAATCCAACCCACAAAAAGAAGTACAACAAACTCAAAGCCTCCTCCAAAAACAATAACAACAAAACACATAGTCACAGATGACTTGAAAACAAGTGCACATACTGGTTCCATCAATTCGACTCCAATTCCCATCCCGTTGTTAAGTCATCTTCCATTCATCCTTGCAGGTCTGTGAGTTAATTTTCTGGATGAGTTATCACAAGCTTTACGTAGCATTTATTAAATCTAAATGCCTAATGGGAACCTACGTGTAGATCCATCATTCCAACAGTGTCAAGTTGCCTTTCAGCTTGCACTGAGCCAGTGGAGTAGAATCGCCATATGTATAGCTTATACTTTGGGGTACAAATTTGAATATAACAAATTACATCAGGGGATGTTTGGTGACCTGATCCCTCCTTTGTGATTGTAAAACCTATTTTATGAAGATTTAGAAATATCCTTTCATGGCTACTTAATGCTCCGAGTCCCTGAACAGTGGTGATGGATTCTGTTTGGTTTGGCAAATTATCCCATAATCATTTTAGCTTGCCAGCCATGCTTACTTTGACTTGTTTGAGTTTTAGAGAAGAAAATTTGGGGCTGTCATGAAAAATGGAAAGGGGTAGAGGCAAATAAAATAAAAGATTTCGTTGTGCTGAAATAAAATGCAGCTACTTTAATTTTCTACACCAAATAGATTTCATTTGGAATGAAAGTGAAGTGAATTTGAAAATAGAAAACACAGTCCAACTTCCAAGTAAACTGATCTTTTGAGTGTTGAGTCATAGGCTTGCTTTGTGCCAAAAAAGGAATTCACTAACTAGGATGACGGTTTCTCTTTCTTATCCCAAAAGGACTGTCACTTATAACACCATAAAAATGTATGAAGTGCTTTAACACATGGTTATGTAGAAATTTCCTCTGAATTGAAATATTCCATCCTAGAAGGAGACTTTTTAAAATTCAGGGAGTAACCACGACTTAAAAGGCTTAAGATGTCAACTCCTAAGTCTAGAAAAATGCCTGAAATGTACAGTATTTACAAGTTCCGTCCCAAAAAATTATATAATGAATGAGTACTGCTGGGGACAGGAGACTTTCTGCTGTGTAGAGAAGACTTCAAGTTGTTCAGGAAGCTCCAGCAACTCAGCATTCATGAATTGTTACCCAGGCTGAGGTAGGCTTTGTAGCAGTGTAGCTGTCTTTGAGTCATGCACATGCCTGTAGGTAACATTAAAAATGTCTTTGAATCGTCAAGTTAAACTTCAGTGGAATTATTTCTTTTGTATTTCTCTGAATTTGAAGATAATAGGTATTCATTCCCATCTCTCCAAGAATAATGACACACTACACGTACAAACAAGTAGTTTCATAAACACTTTACAGACTAATCAATGAACTAGACAATATTTATATCTGTATCTCTATCTCTAACTCTATCTCTATATCTCTATATCTATCTCTATATCTATATCTATATATTGGAAAGATAGAAAGAGGAAGAGAGTAGAAAGAAGAGATGGAAGAATGAAAATAGCAGGGTGAGGAAGATATTACCTTCTCATAGGTTCCTACCTATCTTGGCCTCACCATATACCACATAAAGGTAGTTTATTATGATGGATAATTACCATTTTCTTCTGCCTCTATAACTAAGACATTGTAAAACCCACATTTCTCTCCTAAGCATCTGTTCCCTTCATTAAAAGCATGGGAACTACTTCATTAAATTTCTCCTAAGGCTGACCTCCTGGACTTCTAAAGTTATTTCTAGACTGCAAATACTTGATAAATATTCCTACTGTACCACCTGGAAAGTTGATAAAAGCCAACTGGGTACAAAGTTCCCAGGGAACGGTGCATGGTTTCAAAAGTAATAGTCATTGACGTGTTCTAAGAAAAAGAGAAGGTGTCAAGTCAGCAATTTTGAAATATCCTTTTGGGTAAAATAAGAAACAATTATCTTCCATCAGACATTTCTGAACTGCTCACCTTGACAGCCCTTGCCATTTCAGCTTTGTCTCCCTCCCACTTTCGAGCTAATTGCTCTTCCCTTTGGATACTCCAGGTTCCTCTGACTTGGCTGAAAAGTTTAATTGCAGAGTATTACAGAGCTCCACAGAACATATCTTCATCCAATCTTTGCCTAACAGCAAAGGTAACAATAGATAGTGTTATGTAACAGTCTCAGCAATACCTTTATTATTATTTAAAATATTTATCTTATTTTTAAATATATGTATATGTCTGTATGAATGGGTTCATGTACATATGAGTGGAGGTGCCCAAAAACTCGAGAAGAGGACACCAGGGGTCCTGGAACTGAAGTTGCAGGCCAGTGTGAGTCTGGTCTGGGTGCTAAACATTGAGCTTGGAACTTCTGTAAGAGCCAGTCTGTGCTGTTTACCACTGAGCCATCTGTCCAACCCTCCCCCCTTATCATCATCATCATCATCATCATCATCATCATCATCATTATTAAGGAAAAAAGTAATAAAATTTCCACAGATTCTCATAAACTGTGTTGCTGAGCTTTGTTAGGAAACAAATATGACTGAAAGGTTTATAACTGATAAGGGTTTTATATAGTATTCTTTCTAGCAGTATTAGTCCTGATAAAAGGAAGAATAAATACCACTTACATATGATTGATGCATTTGCATACATTTCAATTAATTAAACATCTATTAAGTTATTCATGTTTGTAAGTTTTGCATGAAAACACTGGAATAAAATATATGTGGAAGATTACAAAATGAACCCACAACATTCAATTCTTTTGTTTTTATTTATTGAGGCAGAATTTTATTATGTAGTTGTGACTACTCCTTAAACACACTACCTAGCCAGGTTGATGCTCCAGACATGTTAGTGCTGGGATACATGTGTGCACTACCATGTCCAACTTGAATGTTAATGAGATGATTTCTGTATATGTCTTTTTAGAGTTGAGTCATGGACATCGTCATTTTGAGCCTTTCAGCTGTACTCTGGCAGTGGTGATCAGGGAAGGGAACATTTTTCCAGGCATAGGTGATCTAGAGAACGGCATGACTTTCCAAGCTGCCACACAAACAGAATCATTAAAACATAAGTTTCAGGCTGGAGAGATGGCTCAGTGGTGAAGAGCATTGATTGCTCTTCCACAGGTCCTGAGTTTGATCTCCAGCAAAAACATTTTGGCTCACAAACATCTGTAATGGGATCCAATGCCTTCTTCTGGTGTGTCTGATGGCAGCTATAGTGTGCTCATATGCATAAAATAAATAAATAAATCCAAAATAAAAACCCATAAGGTTTCATATTAAAAGCAAAAGCTGTTTCTCCCACATCAGGTTAAACCCATGTGCTCCTGCGCTTTGGTTCAAGAAGACAAGCACAGAACAATATGAGACTAAAACACCTCATAAACAGGGCAGACAAAATACTTGACTTGGTGATTCAACAAGTCATTGTGAACATAGTGAACATGCATCACAGACCATCCTAGGTATAGGGACTAAAAGAGTCACAAGATATAGCCTCTGTCTTTAAGACACTTACAGACAGCCTGCACTGTGAAAAGCAGAGTAAAGTATACATCATAAGATAATGCTATACTGACATCTCAATAATGAGCATTTGCATTGCCAATTCTAATGGAAGAAATAGCACCAGATCTGTTGACAAAGGAAGAAAACAAGAAAATAAATATATGAAAGCTCACAAGATGACTGCTTTAAAAAAAAAAAAACACCCCACAACAGTGGAAGCTTTAGGCTTGATGGTTAAGCATGGGAAGTGTGTAATAAAACAGTCTAGAAGACAAAGAAATGGCTTAGCTCTTAAGAGCACCTGCTGCTATTGCAAAGGATTAGAGTTTGGGTTCCCATCAAATATATCAGGGACCTCACAGCAGTCTATAACTCTAATCTAATATTCTCTTTCTTCCTTCCACAGACTCATGCATGTGCATGTGTGTGTGCAAATGCAAATGCATACACATATATGCACAGAGATGCATAGTAGATAGATAGATAGATAGATAGATAGATAGATAGATAGATAGATAGATAGATAGATAGACAGATAATTCTTACTGTACTTTCTGTTTGGATATCAGTCAAAACTCACCCATAATTGTTCCTGTCTAAAAGAACTGCAGGGACAAAAATGGAGAACAGCCTGAGGAAAAGAAGGCCCAAAGTGGAATCCAGCTCAAGGGGAGGTCCCATGGCCTGACACTATTACTGAGGCTGTGGAGCACTCACAAAAAGGGATCTATCATGACTTCCCTCCAAAAGACCCAACAAGCAGCTGAAAGACTCAGATGCAGATATTTGTATTGTTGCAACAAACTTTGTATAGTCATCATTTTTAGAAAATGTTGGACAAAGACTAAGTTCCAGACCTCAGCCACCCACATTCATTCTATTTGCAAATATACTTTCCTCATGACAGTAAGAACCACTCCCAACACATCAATCAAACATATGCTTATATTCAGTGTCCAACATGTCCTGGTTTACAAAACAATATCATACAAGAGAGGAAGAGAAAAGAGAGAGGCAGGTGAGAACATTTGTGTAAATTCATGAATTTGAGTTCTATACTCTTTGTTTTCTTTCCTACTGTTCTCATATCATACAGTATCTGTTATAATGATAAGAAACAGCGTTCTTCTCATTCAGAAATAAACTTTCAGCAGATTTTCCTGCCTCCAATAAATTAGTAATCCCTTCCTCTTTCATGTTGCCTTGAGTGCCTTAATTCAAACCAATGATTACAAAGAATGTCCTTTGAGGGATTTAAGAAGCCTTAGGTTCTTGCTTTGGCTATCTGTGATCTCAAATTAATCTCATATCTCTGACATCTGCCATCTTATAGTTTCCTTGGAGATGAGATTATCTGCCTTATGTCGCCATGTTATCAAAGGGTTTGAAAAGTTCTCATGAGACAGAACTTTGAAAAGTTAATAATGTGTTGCAATGCGGTATGATTTTTATTACCTTAGACACAGCCTGGATGTCTAAGACTGTAAATCCATTCTTTAACCATAATTTTGAATTAATTTGATACAAAGCAATAGAAGTATCAATATAATCAGTAACTGGAAAAAATTAAAGATCAATAATAATGAAAGATGGAACAAAGCAGAGGTGTGACAAGCGCTGGAGACTGCTTATCTATTTCTTCTCTCCCACTGTGATAAAATGTCCTAATAAAAATCAGCTTAGGGGAGAAAGGGGAGAAAGCATTTATTTTGGTTTACAGTTTGTGGGACATAGGAATCTATCATGCCAGAGAAGATTTATAAGAAGGAGCGTTGAGGCAGCCAGGCATTCAGGAAACAGAGAACAGGAAGTCAACAGGCTACATAAACTCAACACCGACTTCAGTTAACATCCTCCAGCAAGGGTCTGTCTCCAACAATTCCATAATCTTCCCAAAAGACACTACCAATGGGTACCTGATGTTTAAATATGTGTGTCTACAAGCGGTGTTTCATAGTCAAATCACAACACATAATGTTTTCCCCCAAATAAAGCAATTTTTAGGTCACAGAGAAATCTCAGCTAGAACCAAGAGTAGAAGCTTTCTCTTCGCTAACTAACATTCATAGTAGCAGAAGTTGCTACAAAGGCTACTGGAAGAGAAAAGTCTTCAAGCTTCATTATTAACTGTGGAATCTATGGGCAACAATACCAACCTTTGAGGCAAAATATGCCCAATCATACAATGGTGGCAAGAATGGTTGGGGTTTAACCAACCTGTTCTGGATTGGATTGGTGGCACACTCCATGGAAGGGAATGTATGCCTGGTTCTGTAAACCTGATCAGAAGTTTTTGATTGAGGATGTAATGAGCCTATGAGGGAGTGTGCTACTGATGTTTTACTAAATGGATGTGTAATCCAACTGCCTTCCAAACTCTTATACCCAGAGACTAGTGTAACTCTCAATGTGGGTCAGAAAAAACTTCTTTTTGCAGAGGGTGATAATTAATAAAAGATCTCAAAACAGATTAAGTGCTAAGAACAAGTAACAGTTGAGTACCAAGTCTTAATTGAGCTATCTATAGCATCTTCTATAAAGACCAGGAAACATCACTATAGCTGAGGAAAAACTGTGATAGCTAAAGGATGGGGTGGGAGGATGATGCTAGAAGTTGTCTTCCAGATATGTGTATCCTAAGCATACAATCATTGTGGCTCTCTGCACACACAGAGAAAAGGATGTAGTGGGAGAGGGAATGGTGGGTAAGAAGGGAGCCAATGAGAGTGTGGAAGAAATAAGATGATGATGGTGGGTATGATCACAATGTATTCTATACATGCAGGTAGTTATTGAAAACTAATCATTTAACACTAAGAAAAGAAAAATTAAAATGTATCCAAGAAACTACCACTTATTGAGTCCAAGGGTACCCTGAGCTGTTCAACTACATTACAATGATAATGGAAATAAACAAATCAACAGCCCAAAAAGACAGAGGACTCGTCAAATATAAATTGCATGGGATTGCTTGCAGCAAATTATGTTCAACAGACTCATTTCAAAAATAATGAAGAAGATGCATCATGAACTCTAGATTGAAATATTCCTGAAATATCTGATTGTGATAGCTCATAAAATTTTATTACAAGTAAATTAGCAAAATTAGTTTTATATGAGCATAGGAATGTGGACTGAAGCCCTGGAAGGAAATAAAGGAGGTCGGGAACAGAGAATAAATTAGAGTGTACCCAGTTGTTGTCCACTGCTGGTGTGTTGAGTGGCTTACAGGATCTCTCCCAGGAGTTTGCTAATAGATGAGACATATGTACACACATGTACCGATGGCCTGTCTAAGGCCTCTTGTAGAGATTCTCTATGCCTTCAAGAAAATGTATTAGGGGACTATGAAATGAGTTGGGTCTGTGGATCACTAACATAGTTAAATTTTATTGAAAGAAGGAAAGCTCCACCCAACCGATAACTAAAAGTTCATTTTACATTTCTCTACAAGCAAATTACCTGGAAGACTGGGCTCTTATAATTGTTCAGACCCCACTGAGCTGCCAAACCAAATCTGCGGAACATTGGATGTGCCCCACACTCTGCCTGCCAATGGACATGCCCCCCACAGATTCAGACTTGCACAGGAGGCTGTACTGTAGGCATGCCAAGTGGACCAACTAGCTATATCCTCCATACTCCTACAAATACAGAGTTCTGATTCTAGTCTGACACTTCCCAGAATGGTCCTGGGAAAGATAAGAAGTGCAGAAAGAATTTTAAAAAAATGTTGAATTTTAAATAAATGTAGAAAACCTGGCTTAACAAATTTAAATGGATTTCTCTCCTGCAGAGCTTGTGTATATAAATGTAAATGGTACATCTTGAAACATACACTACAGGATACAACTTCAAAATCACTCACCCATGGAACACATTTAAAACTCAGAACATTCTAGATGTCTTTGGGTTACTGTCTATACTTTTGAGAATCACTTTAGCAAGTGCACTCAAAATCCTCTGTTCATTGGCACAAAACACACATGGTAAAGTCATGAAGTTTGGCAATGTATCCCAGCTATATTTCTTTTCATCTGGACTCCATCATCTAAGGGACACTCCTTCACTTTGTCAGTCTTAGTCAGTGGCAAGGTCTGATGCATGAGATGAATGAGATAACTCTTTGTTCTATTCTGTCAGGTAGAAAATGGAAATGAGAGTTAGAAGACATAGCTCAGTTTGTAGAGTGTTTACCTTAGTATGCGGGATGCCCTGGGTTCCATTCTTAACTGCCCATCAACTGGGAAGAGTAGGACACACCTATAGTCTCTGCACTCAGTAGCTGGAGGCAAGAAAATCAGATTTCATGGCCATCTTCAACTACACAGGGCAGATTTGGATACTTGAGAAACCACTTCTCAGAAAATAGATAGATAGATAGATAGATAGATAGATAGATAGATAGATAGATAGATAGATAGATAGATAGGTACATATCTTTTTTAAAAGATGGTATTAAGCTATAGGCTCAGCTTATCATGTAGTTCTACCCAGATCTCTGAATCCTGGGTGTTCATGTTCCAGAAAAATAAAAACTGACACGGGACAGTTCATCCCTTCTATGGGTATCCTCTCTTGTACAGTGTTCACAGAAACAGCATGTCATCATGACACCAAAATAGCTTCTGATTGTGTAGCATTTGCTACGACTCTATTTTTTTTTTATTTTCTATATTCTTTATTTACATTCCAAATGATTTCCCCTTTTCCCCTTTCCAGGTTCCCCCCTCCACGAAAGTCCCATAAGCCCTCTTTCCTACCCCTGTTCTAATTTTTATTCATCTTTTGTTCCTATGATTTCTGATTCTTTAACTTAGTGTGCATGTGTGCGTGTGTGTGTGTGTGTGTGTGTGTGTGTGTGTGTGTGTGTGTGCCCTCCCCCCACCCTAGAGCAGGAGTTTCAGAACTCTGGCCTGGCCCCTGCTTCCCACCTGGAGCTTAGCTCTAGCCCTTTGTTCTCCAAAGACCTGAAATTTCCCGAGAGACACTACCTGACAACAGCGCCCCGCGGAGCAAAAAACCAGTTCTACAGACCTGTTTCCAGTCTTTGGGGAAAGCCCCCCCCCCCGCGCCTGTATATTTGGAGAACCTCATTAAACTTTGAGCATTGAGCAGGAAATCTTGTCTTGGCCTCATGTTTCTCTTGTTACCCTATTTCTATCCTCAGCTCTCTTTCCAGGGAACCCAGTAAACCATTCAAATATAACCCCGGGCGGTTACGTGTGTGTGTGTGTGTGTGTGTGTGTGTGTGTGCACTGTATGTTTCACATATTCAGTTGTGCACACCAATATGACAGTAGATACCGTGTGTTGTATCCTGCTGTTCTCTCCCACTCTATACCACGTTCACTGAAACTGGCAAGAAGTAGGTGGCAAACAAGAACAAAGAATTTTTCACCTGGATTACAGACGAGTATGCATGCTCAGCCTTTTCCAGGGATGCTGGGGATTCAAACTCAGGTCCTGATGCTTGGGAAGCATTGAGCCACCTCCCCAGATGCAGTCTCTTCAACTTCTTGACTTGAGTTACTCAGTAAAATCTCAGAAATATTGTATAAATTACAGAGTTGGCTATTGTAGACAGCCAAGAAATATCACTGCTCATATTAGTCAATCATTTAAAAGTTTCGCTTTTAAATTCTTCTAAAACAATGGAATTAGATCTTCAGACTTCTAAAGTATGGGTTACAAAGTTGTTCTGGAAGAAAATATGTGTGGTGTAAAGCTGAAAAATCAAAGTAGAATTGCAAGTATGTAATTGTTCCTAATATGCACAAAAGACTGGCACATTTACCCAAGAAATCAGGATCTGCACAGGGTCAAGCCTCTTGGATAAAATGGCATGTGTTTGCAAATTACCCACATAGACACTCCTGGATGCTTTAAGAAAGCCCTGGGTTTCCTGTGGGACTGAATGCAACAAAATGCTGTCCAAATAATTATATTGTATCAGTTCCTTTTTGCATTGTTGTAACAAAATACTGGAGAAAAGCAACTTAAAGATGGAAAGGCTTGGTTTTGCTCACAGTTTGAGGATCTAGTCTCTCATGGCCTGGAAGCCATGGTGGCCAGAACTTGAGGAATCTTGTCTCATTTCGTCTGCAGTCAAGAAGCTGACAGAAATGGACACTTCTCCACTGTAATTCTTCTTTTTGTGCAGTCCAGGATCCCAGTCCGTGTGTGTGTGTGTGTGTGTGTGTGTGTGTGTGTGTGTGTGTGTGTAAGATCAGAGGGTAGTTCCCTACTTGATTCTAGATGCTTTCAATATGCCAGTTGCTAACAGTCACAGTTGCTATATGGCACTATTTAAGAAGAGAATGTCAAGAGAAACAATACCTACCTATTTAGATAAAAATGCATGCATCCTGAATATTTCTGATACTCAATTAAGCTTACAGCTACAGAGGGCCAAGCGTTTGTGTTTGAAATAACGAACAGCAACAGAAATCTGAAAATTACTACAATCTTTTGGAAGTAATCCAAGCTAACATATAGCTTCAACATGTGCTTCCATTTCAGACTAAATAATAAGGACCATTCTTGCTTTACTATCAGACACAATTAAGGGACTGGAGGAATGGCTCAGCGGTTAAGAGCATGTGCTTCTCTTCTGCAAGCTCTGATTTCGATGCTCAGAACCTGCACAGTACAGATCATAACTACTTGTAACTACAGCAAGCAACAGAAGATTCAATGCTGTCTTCTGGACTCATCGTGTATCTGCACATGTGTGGTACACATACACACACACACACACACACACACACAGAGAGAGAGAGAGAGAGAGAGAGAGAGAGAGAGAGAGAGAGAGAGAGAGAGAGAGAGGAAAATATATACTAGCTTGGATTGCATCCAAAAGACTGTAGCAAAATTCACAGCAATAAAGATGTTGGACATTGGCTATCCAGTAATGAGAATCTCTGAAAGAGAGGCAGTGCATGCACTGTTGAGAAGACAGGTCCATGTACAGACAGCACGTGTCAGGATGTTTAAAGAAACTTTGCAAAAGAAAAATGCCAGTTCCAAGAAAAAGAGTGCTCCTTTTCCCCATTCAACCCCCTCAGGGAGGGAAGGGGGCTTATGGGACTTTCGGGGAGGGAGGAAATGGGAAAGGGGAAATGATTTGGAATGTAAATAAAAAAACTTAGAAAAAAAAGAGTGCTCCTATTCACGCAAACTTAGAAAAAGTGTCATTTTCACTTCCTATCCAGAGACCATCACAATGCAAGCATCTTTGCTCAGCGTACAAAGAAGGGTCTTTGTCTCAGTAGTGAGAAAAGTTTACCCTTCGGATAAATATACTTGCTCCCGATAGGAAAGATTAGAGACAAACATCAAATCAGTCTAACTATTCCAAGTCATTTAACTGCAATTCAGAGACAAACTCAACAATATTTTTAGGGTTATTAAAAATATCTATCACGTAGTGTGTTAAAAAGACAATTCTGGCATTCTATCAGAAGGAAGTCAGTCAATCTGAAGGGAAGGGAAATTATAATGCTATTAAACATGGTTCTCAGCACTGCTATGGCGCTGCTCTGGGGCAGAAAGTTACAGAAAAGACTGAGGGAGAAGATACAGCAGAGCCCTGAGGCAAACTTCTAAAGACCAGAGCTACAGCATCTGGGCCCATCAGCCTGGGGACGCAGCACTGCAGAATACAAGACTAGTGAACTGGAAGACTAGGCATCCAAACTACACCAAGAAAAGCATGCTTATAAGTAAAAAGCAAGGGAGAAACAAACAACAACAGAACATGACATGTCAAAGAGCCACGTAAGTACCTAAAGGAGAAGGGGAAAAAATGCAAAAATAATGACATTGAAAATTTTGAAATTTGATGATAATTATAATGCTCTAGATGAAAACTCATGACAGAGCCCCAAAGATAATAAATAAATAAATAAATAAATAAATAAATAAATAAATATTACCCAGACATGTTATAATCAAATACTTAAGTGTAGTGATAATGTTAAAATTTTTAAAGCAAATTAATCACATTTAAAACTTACCTTAATAATTTATTTTTAAAACTGTGTGCAAAATTATTTCAAGCACACAGTACTAAAGAAAATGTCTAAAAGCTTAATAATATTAAAACTGCATCGTGTATGACAAAACAAAATTAAAAAAGAGAGAATTTTCTTAGTGTTTTGAAATAATGAAAGTATGAAGACCGTACAAAAACAAAATGAAGAGTGTAAACTAGTCAGGTAAGATTTCCTTAGGGAGAGAAAACAACTCTTAAAGCCACAAGCACAATTAATACAAAAGGTAAATGTGTGCGTGGACAAGGAAGTCCCTCAAATACAAGGAACCAGCCTGAATGGGAGCACGTGCATCTACACAATGGAGTGCGGTGCTCTGGTGGAACAGCTGTGTGGACGTTTTTTAAATCTTGTTACTTTGGAACTTCTTAAAAGGATACAGAATACTAGGGCTGGGATGCAGCTTGGTGGGTAGATGGCATACAAGAGGCCTTGGGCTCCGTCTTCAGAACCACACAGACTGGGTGTGGTAGCACATGCCTCTAGTCCCAGAACTCTGGAGTTGGGGGCAATAGAGTCATAAGCTCAAAGTCATTCTTGGCTACATAGATACAGGAATTTCTGGACATTATGAGATCCTTCCTGACTCATAACACACCAAAACTGCTGCTGCTGCTGCTGTTACTGCTGCTGATGGTGGTAGTGGTGGTCGTCATGATGATGATGATGATGATGATGATGATATAAAATACTTGGCATGCTGAAATTAATTTTAAGAAAAAAATCTTGCAATGTCTATTTGATTGCACAAATTTGATTTTAGAACAAGATATTGCTTTGAATAAAACTGTGGTCATCAGTTCATCGAACAGGTCTTTGCATCTAAAAGAGAAAAATGGGTGCTTGAAGAACACACAGCCACACTGAACATAGAGTATGCCACAACTGCCATTGGTTTCAAAGAACCTTACTCCAAAATAAAAAGTAGATAGATAGAAAATAAAGCACTACTATTCAAACATTTCACTTACCTCAATTCAACAAATTGACCTAATATACATTTGTACAGTACTCTTCCCAATTATATGAGAAAGTACAATTACTCAAGTGAATATACAACATACCATATGATCATCAGATACATCATTAAACACAATTTCACAGCTTTTACAATATTTTACTTTTTAAGGATGTCATATGCACATATGTATCTTGCTCGCATTCTCTACCTCCAGTTCCTCCCAGATGGTCCCCATCTCATCCCTGTCCCAAACCCATATTCTCTTTGTTTTATATTTTAATAACCCATCAAGTTCAGGGTCTAATCTCTGAAGAAACCTGGATCCCCTCCACCAACAGTCTACAACTCCAAAACTCCTCTGCTAGAGGTGGGGTCTTGTGAACTCCCTAGCCATACTGGAGAGTAGACTGGCTTGATCTTACGCAGTCAGCCACAGTTGCTGTGAGTTCCTTAGAGCAGAGGTACTGCCAAGTCCAGAAAACAGATTATAGTGTCCACTCCAATCTCTGGCTTTTAGAATCTTTCCACCCCTTTTCCATGAGAAGCTCCCTAAGTCTTGTATGTAAGGGCTATGGTATATATGTTGGATTTAGGGCTAATAAATCAACATTTTTAAACAATTGACATTAAAAAATCATGTTCATAGGTCATATGAACTCAAGTTAGAAATAAAACAGCATAACTGTAAACCCTTCAAACATTTGGAAATAAAAGGATTACTTTTGTAGCCTTAGGAAAGGAAGACAGAGATAGACCAATCCCAAAAGCTCACTGGGCAGCCCATCTAGCCAAGTTGATGAGAAGCAGGCTTGGAAAGAGAGACTTAATCAAGAGGATAAGGCAGAGAGTGATAGTGAGGGCAATCAACATCTGACTGTCTGCTCTACACACACATACACACACACACACACACACACGCACAACCACACTCACAAGCGTATATGCATGCACACAGATTGACTACACGTGACACCACACACAGACACACGCATACCAATACACAAATGCACACACATGCACACAGACTGACTACACACCACACCGCACACATGCATACAGACTGACTACATACCACACCACACACATGCATGCACACACACAAACACTCACACTGATACATATGCAATAATTCCTGGGTCTGAAGAGATGGCTCGACAGTTGAGTATATTTGCTATTCATTCAGGGGCTTCCATGTTTGATTCCCAGCACACATGTATTGAATTACACCCTCCTATAACTCCAGTTCCAGGGAATATGATGCCCTCTTATGTCCTCCAAGAGCACTGTGGGTGTGCCTGGTACCCACACCATATATCCCTGCAAGAAAACAATTCAAATACATAACAATAAAATTTTTTAAACTATACAAAGTTAAAAAAAATATGAAGATTGTAGCAGAAAAAATCATGTAGAACATATGAAAATAATGTAAAAACTCAACAAGATCACAACTTTTTACAATTAAAATATAGTTATGTGTTCAATATATATCATATATGTACATGTATATCTATCCATAGTGAAGATGGAGAAAGAGATAATGAATTACTGATATAAGAATGAGAAAGGTGACCTTAGTTCTGTCTCTGTAGATGTTAATAAGATGATAAGATGAGTCATTATAAAGGACTTATGCTAATGGATTCAACAGCTTAAGTGGAAAAATGCATTCAGAGACACAAACTGCCAGCCTCCCTGGAGAAGAAATAAATAATTTGCTCAATTCTGTCTCGATTTACAGGCTACATAATTCATAGTTTAAAACATTCACAAAGAGAAAACTCAGGCTATAGTAGCTTACTGGTTACATATGAGGAAGAAATCATACCAATTCTACACAGAATCCTTTAGAAACTTTGAAAAGAAGGAATGATTTCAATGCTGAAGTTAATATGTAGGTAGGTCACACTGTTAATCTCAACAAGGATGTGTCTGAGTTAGGTATATAGCCATGAAATCAAAGCCAGCTTGTACTACATAAGGAGTTATAGGTCAGCAAACCTACAGATGACACCCTGTCTCAAAGAACAAAAGGCAAGAGCAAAGTCATTACGTAAACTGAGTGCAGCAGCTAATCTTGGTTGACAACCAAGATTAGAATCTACATCTTTAAGATTCCAATGTAAACTGAAGACCAGCAGCTCTCCAACAATATGAGGACTCTAGCACCAGATTGGGAAGACTGAGACATCAAGACCCATGAACTAAACAACTATCTGATTCTTGACCTTTCCAACAAAAGATAGCTATTGTTGGACTGTTCAAACCATAGTCTGTAAGCCATTCTAATACTCCCCCC
Source organism: Tokudaia tokunoshimensis (assembly GCA_036184795.1). NCBI lineage: Eukaryota > Metazoa > Chordata > Mammalia > Rodentia > Muridae > Tokudaia > Tokudaia tokunoshimensis. The sequence goes on from BTHU01000013.1 coordinate 72,551,084, forward strand.
TTTAGTTTATATAGTCTATCACTTCTGTTCCTTTATAGAACCCCAACTAATAGCCAACATGAATAGAATGCCTGCAAATTATATATATATATATATATACATATACACATACATACATATTAGAAGATCTATAGAGTAGTATCTGCCATGAATACAGATGCAAAAATTTTTAATAAATTATTAGCGGCTCCATTCTAACTCTATATGTAAATGAGAATAAATAATACTCCAATGTGATTTATTCTAGAAGTGCAATGTTGATTTAGAGAATTAGCAGCCTGAATATATATCTACATGAGAAGACAACCTAACTTTTTAAATGGGTAAATGTCTGAATAGACATATTCTAGAAAAAGATACATTGACAGCAAATAAGCACCTATTGTTTCTTAAATAATCAAGAAGCAAGAAGCAATCACTGCAAAAAAGTGATATAGATTTTGTTCCAATTCTACCTATAATTATAATCACATCATGAGTAAGTTGTTTCATTATTCTATGCTCCACTTCATGAAAAGTACCTTAAATTACTTGGCCTGTTGTCTAGGGATATTAAGAAGCAACATAATATTGTAAAATAGATTCTAAAAGACTTGGGAAAATATACCAAATAAATGATAACTATTACTTGAGAATATTTTATTATCTGTGTGCATGTGTTAAATGATACCTAATACTTGAAAATGTTATGTTTTATTTGTGTGTATGTGTATGTTGTGTGCACACTAGTGTGTGAGTGCACTCACACATACCCCAAACTGCACATGTAGAGTTCACAGAGCAACCTCGGGTCTTGGTCCTTGTCATACATCTTGTTTGAGACTGAATCTCTTGCTATCTCCTGATGCATACAGCAGGCTAGTCCACCTTCATGCTTCTGAGAATTTTTTGTCTTCAGTTCTCTTCTCACTGTAGAAGCTCTGGGTTTACAGAGCTATGCTACCACATCCAGCTTTATATGGGTTGAGGGAATCAAAAGACAGGTCCTCAGACTTGTCTGGCAAGTGATTTACCCATTTAGATTTCTCTCCCACCCATCAGAATGTTTTAAGATTAGTATTCTGTTCTATGCTAGCTTTGTCTGAGATGGAACTGTATGCATTTATTGTGGTTTTATAAACACATGAGTTTTGCATAAATAAGGGGCCAAGAGAATTTCTTTGGGAGCAAATCTCCCCCATTACTAAAACGATGCCTAGAGTCAGGAAGGAGGGTCCGAGACTAGAACAGAATACTAAAGGTTGCATTAAACAAATTATTCTCTACAATTTACTCTCCCATTTTACTCTATGGTTGGGTTTGTGATTAAATATTCCTCATGGAAAGACACTCAAATCCTGACCAAGGAGCCAAGTTTGAGTGCTAATATGTTATTACTTATTCCTGTATACTCAAGCTGTATGAGACATTTCCTCCATGAAAGAGTAATAAGAGTAATGGGGTGATAATAACAATGACTGTGCATCGATTCTCTATTGTATTCTCTACTGGATGCACTAGGTACTCTGGAGCTATACCCTAATCATTGCAAAAGCCCTGCAAGGTAAGCTTGTCCACACTTCGTGATTTGTGAAAGAAGCAATCCTGAGATTTCAAAGCAGCTTGCCTGGGGCCACTCACCAGTCCCTGACAAATCTAGCTTTGCCTTTTTGGATGACAAGACCGTTACTAAAATCCTAAATGGAATCATACAAGAAAGTGAGATTTGCAAACTGAATTTTTAATGCATTAAGACTGCTCTCATAACTATCACAAATGTCTCTATGATAGGACAAACAATAAATCTGCTAAAATCCAGCACAATTCTAATCAGGACAGACTACTCAGAGAAGAGTTCATTAAATTGCCTGGAATACTCTATGCAGTGTTAAACATATTCAGTGTTGATGTCAAGTAAACATGCATTTGACAGAAAAAAAATCAGACCTTAGGAAGTCATTATTCCCATAAGAAAAAAAACACTTAGCTATGAAGAAATGTTCTTCCATAATCATTTGTAGTTGTTGTTTGTTTTGTGACAGGGTCTTATGAGCTCTGCATAGACTGAGGAAAAACTTTGAACTTCTGATACTTCTGCCTTAGCCTCTGTATTAGCTATGTTACAGTTGCAGTGGTAAATTAGCATGACCAAGGTAACTTATAGAAGAAGTTTATTTCAGCTTATAGCTACACAGGACTAAGAGTTTATAATAGCAGGACAGAGACAGCAGGTGTGAGGGCAGGAGCAGGAAGAGGAGCACTCACATGTTGATGGCAAAGAGCTATCACTGGGGAAAAGTGAGGCTTTGAAACTTTAGTGCAAGCCCTTGGTAATGTACTTACTCCACTGACACCACATGCTCCAGACCTTCCCAAACCACACCACCGTGGACCAAACATTCAAATGCCAGACCCTATAAGGGACATGGTTCATGAAACTATAACCTCCCAAGTGCTCAGATTACAGGTACCCATATGTATCCAATTTAGTGTGTAATGATGGGTACTGAACCTCAAGATTAGCAAATGTTAAACAAATATTTGACCAAGTGAGCTATATCTTCAGTATAAACACACACACACACACACACACACACACACACACACACACACAAAATGGTCTTTCTGATTCACTTCCTAAAATATCATAAAATTTTAGAAAGCCATTAGGGTTTCTAAGTTTCAGGACTTTTCAAAATACGATAAAGTGTCCAGAGGACATATTTTAAAGGATTTTCCCTAAAAATACCTATCCTGGGCCAGCAAGATGACTCAGCAAATAAAGGAATCTGTTCACAAGCCTTACAACCCTAGTACTTGCCCCAGTACCGATATAGTAGGAAATTACTAGCTCTTATAAATGTTCTCCATCCTCTGTATGTTTGCATAGCACACATCCACATCCAGACACCTGTGTGAACACGTGTACAAACACACACACATACACATACACACACACAAATAAATGTCATAAAAATTAAAAACCCTTACCATAATATTGCTATAAGTTTACTTAACAGCTCCTAGAAATGTTGTAGATTTGTAAACACTGAAGTTCGACCATGAACATACTTGAAGGCATTTATTCTTCACTGAGAATTCACCTGCACATGGAAGTGAGTTGAGGGCCTCTTAGGGCCACCTGGTGGAGGGATGTATGTTTGCTAATCTTTCCCCAGCTTCTCTCCTCCATTCCTTTCCAGATTTAATGCCTTGACTTTTCAAGCCCTTCCTAGCATCATCATCCCCAGTTCCTGTTTCTCACACAGAAAGAATGGAATAAAGGAAACTACAGCAATCAATTACAAAGAAAACAAAAACCAAAAAAGGACAAAACAATAATAGATGTGGTCAGAAGTTCCAGGATGTTTGAAGGGATTAATAATTAATGGTATCAGAAATATGTTAAAATTTAGAAGGGTAGAGGGAAAGAGACAGAGAGAGAGAGAGAGAGAGAGAGAGCAAGACAAAAATAACAAAAATTTACAAAGTGATAATAATTTCATTAAAAACATGATACTTTCAAATCTGAATCAGTGTAGGGTACAACTACACATTAATAAACTTGAAACTAATTATAATTCCATTTCACTTATGCAGATGGAGCCAAAAATCATGAAAGTGATACTAATTTATTAGCTAATTAAATTCAAACCAGCTTTAAAATAATACTATGAAAACAGTATTAAACTTAAAAAACACTTACTGGAGATGGTAACAGTGGCTCTGCATTAGAAAGCCTGTTGAGGCAAATGACCTCATTAATTCAACAGACAGTGAGAGCATCTGATGGAGTTCAAATACATTAACCGTTCAGGGCAAACCAGGGGTGCACTTTACATTTTTTAATTTTGAAAGGTCACCTAACAAAATTCCTACATGGAATTCCATATTTAAAGTGAGCTTCAGCTGAGTTACACTCATATCAAAACAAATGCAGGCATCCATTACTCAGCTAATGATCCAGATGGTTATATAAGCATAATCATTGCAGTCAGATAAACTTAAAAAAGGATAAGTCACAGTAAGTTGAGAAAAGACAAAATATTCATCTTCTAGCAACACGATTATCTGTAGCACAGAAGAATCAATATTAGAACTCGTGGAGGAGGAGGGCACTGTTTTCCAATGGACAATAAAATATGAAAATCACTAGTTTCAATCAGCTAGAAAATACAATGTGACTCACAATATAGAAGACATGCAAATTGTCTAGAAATCATTTTAATAAAAGAACACATGCTTCACAAGCAGAAATTTGTGAATATTCAAATATATGAATGGCCTTTCTCATTCTCTTGAACGAAAAAAGTCTATTTGGACATTTTTATTAATACCAAACTAATCTTAGTATGTGACAATGGACATTTGAAGCAGAAAAGATATTTCATATGTCTACAGAGGTTAATTACATATGAATTAAGGAACATTGCTTATATATCAAATCATTGTGAACATTATGTCTTGAACAATATTGTGTCAAAATATGTCAAGCAAAATGCCCAAAAAAAAAATTGGAAAGGTTTCCAAAGAAAATAAGCTCAGCTATAAAGCCTCTGTGACTTCAAGAATAATCTGAATTGACTTTTATTAACATGACAAATTTATTTTAAAAGTCATAAATAAGAATACAATTGCACACAAACTTTAAAAATTAACAACAAAACAAATGAACAGCAGCAACAAAGCAGCAGAAAGGGACTATGCCTTCCCTGACATCAATTCAAACCGCCTAAAACATCCACAGGCTATAATAGCAGGAAAGGACTAACAGGATTCAGCAGGAAAGAGGAGAGAAGCTTGTGCTGAGGAACAGAGCACAGGCTGCACACCATGTGGGAGCTTGAGATTGAATCCTCAGAAGTCACACAAAGGCCACAAGTGGCAGCGCAAGTCTGCAGTCCTAGCACTCCTATAGCAAGATGGGAGGCCGAGGGAGGATTGATTTCTGAACGCTCTAAGGCTAGCTATCCAGAGACACACAGGACAAACAGCAAGAGTGCCTGTCCAGGCAAAGTGCAAGGTGATTGTTAAACAGTTCCATGTACACAATGAGGTACATAAACACACACACACACACACACACACACACACACACACACACACACACACAGAGAGAGAGAGAGAGAGAGAGAGAGAGAGAGAGAGAGAGAGAATTTTAAAAAGAAAATAGGAAAGTTTTCAGAAACAAATCAGTGTAAAGTTTGCCTTGAAAGAAAACTGTCTCATTTTCTAAAGGAAAACACAACCAGATCTGTAACCAGCCTCAATGATGGAAGTAAACGAACTGAGAAATTAAGTTTGAAAGTTACAACTACAAACCCAGTAAGAGAAAATAAAGGCAAATTCTCTGGTTTCCCAGGGGTAGGAAATTACGTCCTGTGGATTTCATTTTGTTGATTTGAATTAGGTATACTGGAGACCTTTCAGACACAAGTAGTCTATGGCATAGAGACCAAAAAGGGGCATCTTTTTAGCATCTAAAACTGAAAGGAGTATATTTGTCAGTGTTCCTGAGTAGAAGAGACACCAAAGAATGAATACATATTAAAGGAGGATTTATTAAGTTGACTTACATGGTAGATCCTAAGTAGTCCACCAATGGCTGTCTGCACTCTGGAGAGGCTGAGAACCTAGGAGTCACTCACTGTAGGAGGTCTGACTACTTCTGAGTCAAGTCTAGGTACCTCTGCAGTCCCACTGACTGCCAATGAAGTCTGGGAGCTTCCTGGAGAACCATTTGTCTTCAGTCCCCATTGGAAGGCCAAAGAAGTTGGATTGATAAATCTTTGAAACTATGTAGCACCCATTACAACAGTGCAAACATACCCACTGTGAAATTTCTGAGGCAGGGTCAAGAGAAAGAAGGCACAAAAGAGACGGGGGTCTGATATTCAACCGCTAGAACTGTGTTTATTACAGTGCATAGCAAGGGACAGCCATGGAAAACTGAGGGATCTGCCAGGGGTAGCAGAAAGTTGGTTAAGACCCTTTACAGGGGTAGGGTGAAGACTATGGATATGAGCCAATTTTTGCAGCTTAGGGGGCTTCATGTGGGTCTGCAATATCTCTGGTCAAGGCAAGATAGACGGATCTGGAAGACAGACTGCCTCTGCAGGTATTCCTTTCTGTGTTGTCCCATAAGCAGGGCATTTGTAATGTGGTCACATTTCACTACCAAGGCACTCTGTCCCTCATCAGCAAGTAGCAAGGGTGGGCAAGCAGGTAACACTTTTTTTTTAACTGGACCTCTTGGGGCTGGCAAGATAGATTTATGGAAAAAGCACCTGCCACCCAGTATGACAACCTGGGTTCAGTCCCCAGAAGGATAGAATTGACCCCCAAAGTCATCCTCTGACCTAAACTCATGTGCCATGGAAAACACAGGCTCACAAACAAATAAACAAATTTTTAAAATGTAATAAAAGGATAACTAGAGTTAAACAAAGAAAATTAAATAAATATCAGGAAATTAATACCATTTGTGGGAAATAAATTATATGCATACATACAAAGAATTCTGGAAATAATGAAGCTGCAATTAAAACCAAAGGAAGTTAATCACACGTGCAAAATGATATTCGTGTGTGACTGAAATGAACATACACAAACAATACACTGTCCACAAGAATGCACACTACTTAAGAACATTCAAAAAGGACAGGAAATGAGAATGAAATGACATATGTAAATAACTAGACAAGCACAAGTTGAGATGCCTGTATACACAGAATCTTCCTTCCGCAACTGTATTAATTAACTCTCCTTGTTATCAAAATACCGAGAAAAGATACTTTAGGGAGGAGTATATGTTGTAACAGTGGGGTCAGAGAATTGGGGCAGCTGCTAACATTGTATCCAAAGCCAGTAACAGAGAGAGGGATAGGGAGAGAGGGAGGGAGGGAGGGAGGGAGAGAGGGACCAAGGGAGGGAGGGACCAAGGGAGGGAGGGAAAGAGGGAGAGGGCAGGAGGGAGGGACCAAGGGAGGGAGGGAAGGAGGGAAGGAGGGGAAAAGAACACTGGAGCTTAGCTCCTCTCTTCCTTCTTATCAATCCAGAATCCCAGCTCATGGGATGGTGCAACTATATTTAATATTTTCACCTTGATTATTTCAGTCTAGAAACTTCCTCACAGATATGCCCAAAGATTTGTGTCCTAGCTGGTTCTCGATCCTATCAAGTTGGCAGTCGATATTATCCATTACAAGACCTTAGCAGAACTAAATCCTAGACCTTTCATAGAACCCCAAACCTACAGATGTTCAAGGTCTTTACATGACCTTGTATAAAATTGCAACATTGTCATGGAAACTATGCACACTCTTCTCTACTCTAAGTCATCTATAGATACTTATTATTGCCAATAAAATGTAAATGCTTTATAAATAGTCATGGTACTGAATTACTTAAGGAATAGTGAATATCTAACTGGCTATTTCCAGAAAAGTCTATATGGAGAGAGAGCAATATGCGTGCATGAAGAAGGTGTGCACAAACCAAAGGACACAGAATTCTGTGACTAAGTCTTCTTGATCTATGAGGTAAGCATAAATATTTAGAGAACAGTTTGATAGCATGCTCACTTGGCAAAATTACTACAGTGAGTTCCCTCTAGAACCTAATACCTCCCAGCCAAAAGCTTTGCCTAGAGTCAGCAATATTAAAGAACATTTATAAAATTAAAGTGTGGCAGAATCTCAGCACCCTATAGAGAGGCTATGGCCACTCTTCTTCAATCTGTACAATGAGTGGGAAGCACATTCATATTCTTCCCCTCAACATGATAGCCTTCCTGATGACCATTGTAAGAGCACGTGGATCTTAATATATCTTTTAATATTGTCAAAAGAAAACACGACTCTCACCCAAAAAGTAAAAGAATGTATACGAAATTTAGTGGCCATGACCCAGGAAACATGGTTAGGTTACACGAGATCCCCTTTCCCAACACAGAGGCAGTTTCAAGGAATTTTAGAGCAGCAGAGAGAAGAAAGTCATAAGTGAAGAATTTAGAAGCATGTTCGTGGGAAGATGAGGTAGGTGAGTGTCTTAGTCACTATTCTATTGCTATGGAGAGACACCAAGACTAAGGCAACTCATGTTTTTTTTTTTGTTGTTGTTGTTGTTGTTTTTAAAGCATTTGTGGAATTTCTCACAGTTTCTGGGGTTAATCCATTTGCCTCATGGCAGGAAGCATTGTGTTACCTGTAGTACTGAAGGAGTAGCTGAGAGCTACATCCTGATCTTCAAGCTAAGAGAGAAAATGAGTGTGTCTGTCTATCCATCTGTCTGTCTGTCTGTCTTTTTCCCTCTTTCTCTGTGTATCTATCTGTCTCTCTTTGTGTGTGTGTGTGTGTGTGTGTATGTGTGTGTGTGTGTGTGTGTGTGTGTGTATGTGTGTGTGTGTGTGTGTGTGTGTATGTGTGTGTGTGTGTGTGTGTGTGTGTGTGTGTGTGTGTAAGAGAAAGAGAGAGCCAGAGAGAGTGAGAAAGCAACAGAGGTAGTGGGAATGGGAGACTGGGAGAGGGGATGAGAGAGAGAGAGAGAGAGAGAGAGATGGCTTAGCATGGACTTTTGAAACCTCAAGGCCCATCCCAATGATACACTTCTTCCAACAAGGCTATACCTCCTAAACATTGTGATCTTTTCAAATAATTCCACTTCCTAGTGACCAGCATTCAAATATATGAATCTATGGTATGGGGTCATTCAAACCTTCACCCCAAAATGGCAAATAGGGAAATCTGTCCTAGATGTCTCAGATGCTACCTGATGACATCTTTTACTCTTGGTTTGTGGAAGCTAATGGTCGGCTGAGTTGAAAAATTCCAAAAAGATTTTTATCTATTGGTCACAGGATGTTATGTTCAACACAGAGATGGGCAAGGAATGATTTGGTGCGGCCAAAACTAGCCCAAGATGAGGTGTAATTGGGCTCTGACCCTGAACCATTCCAGCATCCCCATATCACTATGATTCTAAACAACCAGCGAGTCTCTGCAGACAGCTTCTTTCCAGGAATTCTTAGTCACATTATTTTTATTTCACACCAATAGTAGTTGAACCAAGACCTTTGCACACATTCATCAAGTTGTCTACCACAGAGCTACACCCCAGGTCCTGTGCACTGTAATAAACACCATTACGTGATGAGTTATCCCCTTCCACACTCCCACCATGTACTTACATAGTCTAAGCCAGTTCCTCTTAGTTGGGTACAGCAACTCTTGGAAGGTCATTTTGCATGCAAAATTCAGAATTCAATCATGCCTTTCTCATAACACAGTGGCTGAAATAATTTTCCTACCCTGAAAACAGCATCCTGTTAGCTCCAAACCACCTATCTCTCCGTTGCATTCTGGTCCTTCTCCACTTCCAGATTCATAAACACACTTTTCAGGGACTGTCTAGCAAATTTGCTTCTTGCTAAAGTGAGGAAGATAAGAGATGAGAGGGCCAAAGGAGAAGGAGGCAAGAACAAAGCAGTCTGTCACAGAGCCAGGCAGAACCCTGCCTTCACCCTGCAGGTGAGGATTAACAGGCAGAATTTCAAAAGCACCATATGGGTGAGTTGGATGTCCGTGACTCTACGCTTTTTCTGGAGGGTTTCTTTGGAAATGACAAGCAGGTTCTATTGCCAGTAGAGGATGTGCTTGCCAAAACTGAAACAAAATAAGAGTAAAATATTTCAGCACCTATCTCTCCCCATGGGGAGGGATGCTTAGCATGTCCTTCCCCCCAAAACCTGTGATCATTCCAGAAAACAAATGAGCAGAGCTTTCCCCCGTCCACCCCTGTGAACCTCCCAGGAAGCTTATCACACAGCTAACGCCTGCACCTGCCTCTAACAGAGAGCTATTTTCTACCTTAAAGGAGTGAGAAGGATAGCTCAGTATGTAAAGGGATTGCTTTGTAAGTGTGAGGATGTGTTCCTTTCAAGCCAGCCCAGATGGTCATGTGCACTCACAGCAATTTTGAGATAGGAGACAGATAGGTTGGCACCTGAAGTCCCTACATGGTGACATTCTAGGCTAATGGACCTGTCTCAAACAACAGATGCAAGATTCCTAAGACACAATGCCAGAGGTTGTCCTCTGACCTCACAAGCAGGCACCCATTTTCACATGCACCTGCACATGTGTGTGTGTGTGTGCGCACACACACACACACACACACACACACATACACTAAAGGGTACATCTGAACTCACATGCACAGACTCATACATATAACCACATCTAACAATAAATCATTGAATTATGTGCTGTTTTATGACAAATAGAGCTCATGCACAAATCAATAGAAATGTAGCAAAAGGGTAAATTATATCTTAAAACCAATCAAACTCTCCCATACCCTAATGAGAACGAGCAGACAGCAACTTGCAATGCCATGGTTATAAGCTTGGCTTCCTAGTTGTTGCTGATTATTTGGTCTAGTCAAATAGAAGTCCAACACTGGACTTTCATTTATGTTCTATATTTACAAAGAAATTGTGTGTGTGTGTGTATGTGTGTGTGTGTGTGTTTAATGTATATGCACATACATTTTTTTTAAAAAAAAAGAGTTTCATATAACCAAGGTTGGCTCTTATTCAACTTCACTGTATACCTAAGGATGATCATGAATTTCCCTCCTTACCTCCTAAGTGTTGGGGTATGAAGGTATGCACCACTAACCTCATCTATTTCCTTCATAACTATGTACCCATCCGCCATTTTGGAGCTCTATCCTATGATCCTTAACCTTAGATGTGACCTAACTGGAACCTGCTATAACCCATAATACTTTCTGTGCAGGATATTGTAGAATGTAACTGAGGCCAAGTCTGCATTCTAATCTTTACTCTATTAAGAGCAAGAAAAGACAATGAGCTAATTAGATAAAATGATCATTTTTCTTCAATTAAAAAAAAGAATTTATACACCCACATTAAAGATTCCAATTCAGGGTGGAGGTGTTAGACTCTAATTGCAGCTATCAGAGGCAGAGGCAGGAAGATCTCCATGTTCGAGGCCAGTCTGGTCTGCATCAACCCTCACAAACTGTTTTTAAAAGCATCCTTTAGAGCTGGATCTAGAACAAGCACTGAGCTATCAGAAAAATTTTTGAATGGTTTTCACAGCATATGTTGATTATACTTAGTAATGGGCTTCATTATTACCTTTCTGTTCATATATACCTATTTCTGCTGGTTCCTTTCTTCCCAATTCCCCTGCTACACTCATGTGAGTTTTTGTGGGGAAGGGGTGGGGAAGGTGACCCATTGACTTCCTTCCAACCTTGAACTTTCCTGCTGTGTGCTCATCACAATTGCTCTGGGCATTTGAGGCAGCTTAGATTTGGGAATTTCTCTGCGTTTCTTTTGAGTAGACAAAAAAAGAGGTTTAAATTATCACTATGAATTTGCAAGGAGAGATATGTAGGTAAACAAAATTTGGCAGTATGGGGAGGGCTTAGGAAGGTCTACCCTTGCCTAAGGATCTTCAAACAATTAATGGCTGTTGGGAGAAAGGGAGGTATTCTCTTAATGGTTTAGCCTCTGGTAAGATGTCCATGCAACTGTCAATAGCCTTTACTCCATGCCCCTGTAAGCAACAGTAATGAAGCACATGGGGCCGTTAAAAAAAAAAAAAGACATGAAAGTATAAGGGAAATTAATTAGAAAAGAGATCTGCAGAAGTGAAGGAGGGTAAAAGAAGTTAACGGGGTGAAAAAGATCATAATATGCTATATACATGAATGTAAATGTCATAATTAAATTCATCCTTATGTAGAATTAATTCATGTTAATAATAAACTTTAAAATAATTAAAAAAATAAGGCTTGCAGGATTGAGAAGTAGATCTACATCCAATTCCAAAAGATGTTCCCCAGTCATTTCACTTGGAAATAAAATTACTCTTAATCCTGAGATCAAAAAACAAAAATAAAATTAACCCAGCTTGGCTTTGCAAGGCTATCTAGGAGTAGACTATCTGGGTGGTCTCCAAAGGAAACAAGGAAGATCTGTTTAAACCGTGGGAACCACAAGAGAGGAAACAGATAATGACAACAGTTAATTACTTCTGAACTGTTCATATCTCAGTTTGAGGTGTACCTGGAAGGCATCACCAAAATGTATAGGTAATTAATGAGAAAATAAGAAAGGGGAAATGGTTTTCATTAGTCAAAGTTCAAGGCACACCTCATACATGTTCCATGAGTAAAATAATGAATAAATGATATTTTTATCTTTCAAGTGCATTGAAAAATGTACTTTCCCACAGTGGGAAACCAACTAATTAGCTTGATTTTCCTCTAGTCAATCAAAAAAGAGGGGAAAACAAACACAAATGTCTATGAGAATTCAGAGGAGGGGAGGGTGGCTCAGGTAGGGGATAGGCACCTCAGTCCAGGGCACTGGTGGGTACCTGAAGGACAGGGAGACAGTCTCTGGTTCTGCTCACAAGCACAGAGCCTGGTGACCTAATCAACTTTTCAAAGCTCACACTAGTCAACATGGTTGCGTCTCTGTCTAGTTTCCAACACAGAACTCTGTGCAAAGGTACTCAAAACATAAAAGAAAGGTACCATAAATAGGGAAGTCCTCTAAAACAGAGAGAAGAAACACCAATGAGTTCCTATCACACTACTAATTAGCTAAGTGCACTAAGAAAATTCATCCTGATTTTCTAACATGAGAAATAAAGAGATTGGACTGCATAGCCATTAGGTCTTGAGACACCTCTCACCCCACAGATGTCTTGACAGAGTCCCACAATGTAGCCCAGGCTGGCTTGGAATTCTCTATGTAGACCAGACTAATCTCATATTCACAAGGATCACCTGCCTCCAGCCTCCTAGGTGCCAGATTAAAGAAATATGCTATCATGCTTAGGCTTACACGTCATGCTCTTGCTGTCAAGAGGGACTCCACAATGTGGGTGAGAAGGAAAGGATGGCAGATGGAGACAGCCCACAGAAAGGCCAGAGGACCAATGTGCTTAACAAATAGGAGAACATGCTGGTCCCACCTCGAAGTTTTCAGGAAAACTCAGGATGAGCACAGTGTCTTCCACAGAAAGTAGAAATATCTCTGAGTTCCAGGACTCTCATCTGAATCTGCTTATAATTGGAATTAGTGGACTTGGCTCCATTACTATTCTTTACATCTTTGCTATAGACATAGCATCTCACAGATATGCAAGCCAAACCCTAGACTCTGCTGTCTCTTCTTGTCCTAACCAGTACCAGCAAATAAATGTTAAATTATAGCTCTCCCAGCCTAGATTTCAGTTCTTTGGTGTCTCAGGTATTTTATGATCAGCATTTTCATTAAGTGTTCTCAAATAATTTCATTAACTCTCTCTCTCACCTTCCAGAAGCTTCTCATCACCTTCTTTTACCAAACTCATTTTCATATCTGTGCCCTGGACTCTGAAATTGGAACCAAATGTGTTTCATTTGTTTCTTACTAAAATGCATGCATTTCCCCTGGCTTTTGTCACCTCTCAATGTGGGCTTATCTCTTTCCTGCATCACCTTCCTCTTCCTATATGCACCTTGCTCCACTTTAATTTATCTCCCATGGAGAGCACTGATTAGCTGATGAGGCTCTGGGTTCCACTGCTGGGTATAACTTATTCATTCCACAGCTGCCTGGCAGGGAATTACTCTCGATCAGAGCAGTTGTGCACTCAACGAGCCACAGACAGTGGAAGACTCTGGCAGGCAGTCAACAGCTCATGCCTGCTGTCAAATTAATGTGGCTTGAACAAGTGCTGAAAGCCAAGTATTGCCTCTCCTGGTGGCGGTGTTCAGATATGGGTGTAATGCATTGTATCCTGGTCTTTTAAATTTTACCTGAAGGACATTTGCAAAGCTCACCAAGAGAATTTCTTAGCACTGGTTAAGTTCTCCAATCATTTCTCAACTTTACAGGTAAAACTCTAAGACCATTTTCTATTATTAATCTTTTTATTTTTTAATAATTCAAATATTTATTCACATTATATCCTAATTTAAACTCTCCTCCTCTTCTCTCAGTACCACCCTTACAAGTAGATTCCCCCATTACACCCTCCCCATTTCCTCCGAGAAGAGGAAGCCTCCCCCTTTGAACCACCCTGCCCTGGGACATGCAGTCCCAGCAAGTATAAGCATATTCTCTCCCACTGATGCCCAGCCAGTTAGGGGAAGGGAATCCAATGGCAAGTAACAGCGACAGAGACAACCCCCTCTCTAATTGTTAGGGGATAAACTTGAAGACCAAGCTGCGCATCTGCTACAAATGTGTAGGTGGCCTAGGTCCAGCCTATGCTTGTTCTTTGGATGGTGGTTCAGTCTCTGTGAGACTCCATGGGCCCAGGTTAGTTGACTCTTTAGGTCTCCTTGTGGTATCCTTGACTCCTCCCCTTCCCTCATTTCTTCTCTCCACTCTTCTACAGGACTCTCTTAGCCCCTCCTGATGCTTGTCTATGGGTTTTGTATCTGTCTCCATCAGCTGCTGGATGAAGCCTCTCAGATGAAAACTATGCTAGGTGTCTGTCTGCAAGCATAGCAGAGCTTCATGAATAGTGACTGGGGTTGGCTCATTCACATGGGGTGAGTCTCAAGTCGGGGGCAGTGATGATTGGCTGTCCCCTCAGTCGCTGCTCCATCCTTATCCCTGTGCTTCTTGTAGGCAGGACAAATTTTGGGTTGAAGGTTTTGTAGGTGGGTTGATATCTCCCTCCCTTCCCTGGAAGTACTGATTCCATACATTCCATACATGATGATTCCATACATTCTACATACAAAAACAGACACACACACACACACACACACACACACACACACTATGAGGAGCTAGCCTGGATGCTCTTGCTTCTGGTACTAATTCACACTCAGCACCCTCCTCCTCTCAGCATTATTATATTTACATTTTTCAAAGTTTATAATGTTTCTATTTTCCTATGAGACTATAATTTAATCTCCTAGTCTATGCATTTAGGGTATGGCTAAAGCTCATAAATAAAGCAAATAAATCAACACTTCCATTATTGTTACTTTGCAATTTTGTGTCATAACAGTTTATTAGTTTAAGGAGATTTTTCTAAGTGTGTATCCAGAGTGTATCATATTTCTTTTCTCATTTCTTTTACTTCCTCTGGGACATAGTTAACCACCACTGTTCTAGTATCTAATGTCATTCTTTCACAATATTAGTTTTTCCTCTTTTTTTTAACCTGAAGCAAGAGCTAAAGTATGTGCTTTCAAACAGGATATGGAGGAGAAAAATTGTCTGCATTCTTATGTATATCTAAATGTCTTGGGTATTTGCTTTTAATCTCATTTGAGAGTTTTCTAGCAATAAAATTCTGGGTGCTAAAGTTTCCTTAGACTTCAAAGTATTGGGATACTGCATTCTGATACTCAATGCATTATCAACCAGGTTCTTAATTCTTTGCCATTTTGTTTTATCTTTATACTTTGCTCTTTGAAATTTTAAGTAGCCAAAGTTTATATAAGTGCTTGATTAGAATTGAAATCAAGTTAAATTCATTTTCTCTTTGCTCTAATCTATTTATTTTTTTGAAAATTATCATCAGCAAATAGGCTGTAGGCCAGGACTGTGGTGTCATGGGCACATTTTGTTCTTCAACAACATTTTATCATTGCTGGCCTAAACTTGAGGCAATTTTCATATTTGGAGAGACGTCAAAGTGACAATTTCTTAAATGGCCCATTTATTCTGTGCAAGATTATATGAAAAGATCTTTTACTTCTCCCTTTATCTCACATATATGTTTGTATACATCAATATGCATGTTGTATATAAATACATGGAATAAGCACATACATTTTGATTCTGATTATCAATATGGTTCAAAGAGTTATTTTATTTGATGTAATTATTTTCATTCATTATGGCAATGTAACTTCTGATTTTAGCAAAGGGGAATTCATATTTGGTTAATCTTTCTGCAGACAACAATGATAAACACAATGAAATAGACTGGCATTCCCTCAGGCAGAAAGTGTAGGGCATCTGATCTCTCAATAGCAAGGATACCAGAGAGACACACATTTCCTCTCACGTCTACCTCTCCTGCAGGGAATGGGATAGCTAGAATCCAGAGAGCCACAGTCTGTGTCTTAGAGTATAGGAGGGAAGTTTAGGACTGCCAGAGTCATATGAAACTGTGGAGAAAAAAATATAAAAAGAAAGACATCTCAAAGACCCCTTCTTCTTCTCTGTCTGTGTACAAACTCCTCTTGAATCCTTGGACATGTTGGAATGACCAGAGAAACCAAGAAGAAGATAGAAGAAAGCCAGTGACAGCATGGAGATATTGGCAGATGGGTCCTATATTAGAAAGATACATAAAAGCCTCATGTTTGCACGGTCTGTGTATATGTATCCCAGTATAGAATTCCACATATGCAAAGGTTAACAGATTTTTTTTATATTTAAGGAAGAATCCAAACTAGATAGTGTGGTGGTTAGCTTTGCCACTTGGCACAACCTAGGAAGAAAAGATACTCTCTCAGGGATTCTACAAGCCACAGCAGACTGTCCTGTGGCTATGTTTGTGAGTGATTGTCTTGATTTTATTTTAATTATGTAGGAAAACTCACCCTAAGTGTGGGTTACATCTTCTGATAGTGGAAGATGGAAAGCTTCTTCTTCTTCATTTTTGGTTCCTTGGCCTTTATTTACTCTTGCTGACACTAAAAGAACTAGCTTCTGTGTTCTTCCAATGTGGCCTGAAGACCAGTAGCAACTCTTCAGGAATCCTCCAGCATCAGGTTGGGACTGTTGAGGCAGCCAGCATGGCGGATTGACCAACTATCAAGTTTTCATCCTTTACAGCTGTGCTTATTTGACTACTCCAATTGTATCTGTTAGTCAATCTAATACGTGCTCTCTTAATATGGATTCATTCTATCAGTTCTGTTCCTCTAGAGCCCAGACTAATATACACACTGATTATGAATTAAAAGGGGATAAAATGGAAAAAAGTCTCAAAAGATGTCAAGAAAAATATAGGATACACTAACTACAGAAGAATTACAATTAAAATTTTTAAATTCTCATTGAGAACAAGGGAGGCAAACTTCCATGTTTTGAAATCACCAATGATGGAAGAGAAAAATTTCTGCCAAACTGGAATTTTCATTTATATGTGTATTTCAAATAAATGAGCACTAATAAGCTTGCTGCTATAACACCATAATAAAGTTACTAAGAACTTTGTTAATGCAGCTAGCAGGAAATGGCACCAGGCAGGTAATGAGATGTAGCAAAGAAATTTAAAACCCAAGAATTCTTATGGTTAAGTACACAGCACAGTCTACATTTGTTTCCATTTCTGTTTGGTTTTGTTTTTCTGAGACAGGATCTCCTGATGTACTCTTGGATGGCCTTGAACTCACTCTGTAGACCAGGCTGGCCTCGAAATTCCATCACTCCTCTGACTCTGCCTCCCAAGGGCTGACACTGTGGGGACCATAGTTTCCAATTGTATTTACCTTTTTAATTTTCTAAACTAACTCCACAGACAGAGCATCAGTGACATCAACCATCCAACCATAGCTAGATGAACCAATGAATTTAATCAAGGTTATCTACAGGAGAATGACTGACTCCAGAGTACCTACGTCCTCAAAACGTCACACCCCATTATGGGTGAGGCCTGTGAGAAGAGAGCCCATGGAGCCCTCATTCATCCAAGATCCCTCCCTCAGTGCACTGAAGCTCTTTTGAGACCACAATCAGCTGAGAAAGAATTGTACATAGCTGGGCTAGATATGTAGGATAGATATGGTGGGCCCACTGCGTCTTCCATGAGTGAATTTTAACAGCCCATGATTAGATGATCAGATACATTCCAATTTCAAAATAGTGCTGGTCATGTTATGCTTGGAGGGCAGTCTTCCATAACTATTCAAGGCAGCAAAACTGAAAACTATGCATTGTGGTTAGAACTTTTGTACAGGCAAATTAAGAGGAGCACAATTCACCAAAGAGAAGAGAACACGGAAATTGAGACCCTGCATCTATCCACAGCAGGCTCTCATAGCCATTGCAAAGCATTGAGCTCTGTGGAGACAGTGCAAAAGCATGTGAGAAACAGACGGATACTGGGCAACTCTGTGCCTTGATGGGAAAAATCAACTAAACCCTGGCAAAGGAGATAGTGAGAATGGGAGTGGCAAAATGTCCTCATGTGCATGCTCTATGCCAACTTACCAGGAGAAGCATGGGAAGAAGTACTTGGGTGCTTCTGTCAAGTTTTCAGAGTTCAGTCAGTGCTCACAAAAGCTAAAGGAAACCCAGTTACAGAGAAAAGAAAGAAAGAAAGAAAGAGAGAGAGAGAGAGAGAGAGAGAGAGAGAGAGAGAGAGAGAGAGAGAGAAAGAAGAAGATGAAAGGGGGATAAAGGGGATGAGGAAGAGGAAGATGATAAAAAATTGGGTCTGATTGAGTTGTTTGTTTGATTTTGTTTGTTTTTCCTTATCTATAAAACATGTAACCACCCTGTAAACGATTCCATTTAAGGAAAAAAGAAAAAAACCTGAAATGCAAGTCTGTGTAATGTTTTGTTTTAAACTGTGCCGTGCCGTATTTTGGTATAGTTAACAGACTACTAAGTGTGTCTTTAGATAGCCCATCCTGTGAGTACTTTTAATATCCACCACCCTTGCCTGGTACAACCTGGGGATTGCAAATTGTCATTAAAATATACAGCTGGTTCTTGGTGCACAGCTCAACAGTTGTCTGAGGACAGGTGGGTGTTTTGTTTTGTATTGTTCATTTTCAGCTTTCTCTGATGCAGCTTATATGAAAATAATTGTTCTGTTAACTAAGTAGGGCTCCGTTGTTGCAAAAATGCAACTATTTTGTTGAATACATGGATACAAAAATATCTCTGAATGTTTCTAAGTAAATACAATTTTAAGAAAAAGAAACACAAGTTGAATTGTCTGTTGTTTTGCATTATTAGGAGAAATAAGTTTAATTTTTCAATTACAGCCTAAAATCGAGAGACCTGGTTTTCTTTCTTGTGGTTGTTTGTTGAGTTTTGATGACAATGTTCTACTTTTCTTGTGGAAGAATCTGTTTGGTAGTGAGATTACCTAGTCTGAAATTTTACTGAAATTCCCCAGTAAGATCCCCTGGGTCTGTGTCGGGTTGGTTTCTTTGATTGTTTATTTGTTTGCAATCATAGATCAAACCCAGGATCCCCTATGCCCACCAGATAGGCAAACTCTATCTCAAAGTCCCATCAGTAGTGACCATAGCCACTTTGAAGAAAAGTCTGTTTAGCTTAACTAATAACATTCTTTCTTTCAGTGAAAATTTGTATATTTGAGACCTCAGCCTGTTCTGGAGTCAGTTTTGGTAATATGTATTCATGTAGGGAAATATTCTTTTCACCCAGATTTCCTAATGAATTTACACAGAATTATACAAAATGTTTAATTATCAATATTCATAATTTTATTAGCATTTGTATTAAATTATTGTTGCTGGCTCCAGTGGTGTTTGAGCATGCCTTTGATCCCAGCACTCAGAAGAGGCCAGCCCTACTCATTTTTAATTTCCTCTTCTTCTCTTTAATTATTTTGCTCTATGTTCATATGCTGTCCTTGTTTCAACATTAGTTGATCATTTCTCTAGTTTGTTTAAAGCTTTTTCAAAGAGGAGGTGTTTTCATTCATTGCTTATGTTACTCTATATTATTAATTTTATGTGTTTGGGTATGATTTGCTTCTCTTTTATCTGCTTTAGGAGTTGAATTGAGTTCATCTCTTTGTACACAGTTATATGATGGTCAGAGGTCATTGATGAGTACAAGAGACTGCTTCTATGAACACTGATTTAAGAACATCCTACAAATTTTAGCACAACCATATATATATATATATATATATATATATATATATATATATATATATTTTCTTCATTGCTCAAGAAATAAATGATGGCTTTGGGGGAAGGTTTAGTCACAAAAGTGATCATTGCACAAGCCTAAAGACCTGAGTTCAAGATGTGCTAACATGCATTTGTTTTGTTTTACAAGATGTATCTTATTCTACTGAGAGATGGTATAGCAGTGGCTGGTTTAGAAATCTTTATGTAGGCCTGTCTGACCTCAGACTCACAGAAGTCCTCCTGCCTCTGACTCTCAAGTGCTGGGGTTAAAGGTGTGTGCCACGACATCTAGCTGAGATAGTTTATTTCATCTTTAATTATGAATATGGGCAGGAAAATGTACATATGACTGTAGGTTCTTGTGGAAGCCATAGGAATTAGTTGCAGTACTTGTGAACCACCAACAATCAGGGCTGGGAAATACACTTGGGTCTTCGGCAAGAGCAGTCAGTATGTGACTTAACTGTTGAGCCAGCTCTTGAGAGCCCAAGTGGCATGTGTGTGTAATCCCTCTACTGGGGAGGCCAGGACAGGAGGATGCCTGGTACTAGAACTCAGCCAGCCTAGCCTACTTAGCAGGTTCAGATCAATGAGAAAACCTATCTCAAAAACAATGGAAAAGGCTTGTGAAGGATGAGGCTTGTCCTCTGTCACACACACACACACACACACACACACACACACACACAGAGGGGGGCACAAACACACACAGGTACATGGAGATACACAAAAAATTATAAAGAAAAAGCATAGAAGGGTGGTTTTGTAGAAGGACTGCTTTATTTCTTCCTCTGTTTGTTTTTCTCCATATTTTGTGCCTAACATAAAGCTGTTCTTTGCTAAGGAAGGTACCATGTGTATTTTAGAAGTAAAGGTGTTTCCCATTACAGAACATAGATCGATTCTATACATAGTCATTGGCACTGGTAAGCTGGCCTTTATGGAAAAAGAAATAAAACTTCCTCACAGTATTTGCCAATTTCTGTGTTATAAATGTTACTACCACAGCCAGCTTCAAGCTTATTGATGTGATTGCTAACCATGAGAGTGGGAAGAGAGAGAATTAGTCCTGCTTCAGCACATACGAGCCAGGTGGGGGCTCATCCTCCACATTGACTTCCACATCTGTGAGAGAACTCTTGAATAACTATCCCATTGGCTGAAGCCTTGGATTCAATGAAAAGGAGAAAGTGAGTTGAGCACTAGCATCCATCTCTCTCTGCTTCCTGACTGCGAATCCCTTGTGAGCAGCTGCCGTGCCTTCCCCACCATGATGGACTTGCTTTAAACCATGAACTAAAACAAACCCTTCCTCCCTTAGGGCGCCATTGTTCTTTATTTTGTCATGGCAACAGGAAAGTAACTATTGCTATTTATCAGCCTTGAAAAGCTCCCAGATCGCTGTCTTATTGTTTTACTTGACCTGTCTTGAATTTGGAATGGTTTCAGAAAACTTCTGTTTCTATCAGTGACAATGTATGTAGGAACTGGAGCTTCTGCATTAAGAGGTAAACCCTACAGTAATGACCATCAATACTGCTATGCAGTGCTCATTCCTGCTCCTTAGGAATATGAACCTGTTCTTCCCCATGGTTGCATCTGCTTTTTTCCTCCTCAGGACTGCAATTCCTCCTTGCTGTTTCCATTCACCTAACACTGGTCTCCCTGTGCTTTTTTTGCTGCTCATGTCTAAATTTTTGTACTACAGATATGTTTTCATTTATACCATCAAGACAGTTACATAGCTGCTTATTTTATACAAGTCACTGTAGAGGAATGTTGGAAGTCAGCAGGAAGAAAATGGAAACCTTGCAAGATTCAGAGACTCCTGGCAACAGCTTTGCAAGAGAAAGAAATTTTCCCTGCAGTTGCTCCCAACCCTGGGTGGGGTTGTCCCACCTCTGCAAGAATAATGGCAAACATTGTCAGCAACAGATTCAAATAATCCTGGCTCTTAGATAGTCTCATAACCCTCGAGGGATTGCAGCCCAACTGGATAGACAACCTGAAGTCTCACAGCAGTTTTCTATCTTTCATAAAAGAATCCACATAATGTCTCCAGGGGAAGAAGCCACAGCAAAAAGGAACATATCATCTGTATTTGTACTGTTTTGGGGATATCTCTGGAACTCCATGAACATTCTATTACTCTTTCTCATCACGTCAATGCCAAACAAATCAAATATGGCTCATTGGGGTGCCTGACTTAAATGTACTGAGTACCATATAATGAACAGTTATAAAGATCTTAGTCTTCTATGTCTTTGACCAGAGTACAACTAAAAACAAGGATTTACACCAAGATTGAAGATATGGTTCTGGCCACTGATATTGTCCATCCCTCTCCCAGGTACCTGTCAGTTGCAGAAGAGAATAGAACCTCATAGTTCTAAGGTCATCTCATCCATGGGGCATTTCTGGTGTGGGAGATGAGAGGACGCTCCAGCTGTGGTTTCACCACTGGGATACATCCAGAGAGAAACTACCTAGAGCCTATCATGTTCCATTATTCCTTGCTCCAACTGGCATTTCATCAGGAGGAGACCAGGATAAAGAGTCTTAAGTATTACCCCATACTCATCCCTAGCACACACAACTAATGAACACACTAGGAGAAATGTCCAGATTTAACCAGATTGTCCTGATAAAAACTCTGAATATGTCAGATGGAGAAAAGTACCATTCCACCCCACCTTTCAGGTTAATAGTATGGCCATAAGTTCCATACTGGATGGTCATGCCTATAGTAACATCAAGGAAGACTACCATGATTACTAATGTCTTCCAGCCTACACAGTTTCTGCATTTTTTGCCTCCAATATCTTACCAATATGGGTGGTCTTCTGCTGTTGACAAGACTGGTTGTGAGTGCCACAGAAGGAATGTTGTGGCTCATACCATCACACCTGTTCATGAAACACACTGGCAAGAACCACTCTAGTAAAAAGAAAATGGCTTCAGGGTCCTCATCAGTACTGAAATAGCCAGTATCAGAGACTCACACAAATAAGATAAATAGCTGCAATTCCCCAAGGACACCCTATCAACCAGTGGAGGCAAGGACTCTCAAAATATAAGTATACACATGGTATTCCATGTTAATATGCTTGCAGTCTATCCCACTAGTCCCTAAAATACTAGAATATTCCTATTCTTGCATTACCAACAGAAATAGCATGTGTCTCAGTCTCCAGCATATTAGCAACATACCCAAACTCCCTAGCCACAGTCAAAGAAGCTAGTGGTAGAAATAAACCAAGGCAGCCAGATATAAATAGAGCCAATATTACATTATAAATCAATACTTCAAGATGCATATTCAGGAGAAAATAATAGGAGTTAATAAACTTGGTAGGTATCCATTTCACCAGATTTATAAAGCCTAGTGTAAACATAAAGTAATGTGAAACCTCCACAAGGTCTCAACTTTCTCCTTGCAGATTCTAAAGAAACCTACAGGGATTGAATGCCTGATGACAAATTCAAACAAGATGGTGGACTAATGGTGCTCACCAACATCTAGCGTCCCCTTGGGGGACAGAACTGGAGCAGCTGAGGAGAAATTACTCTTTAATGAGTGTCACTCTGTAAAGGCACTGGGGTTTTAGTGTTATACAAGCAGGTTGGTAAAAGAAGAGGAAGGGGAGGAGGAAAGCAAAGAGGAGGTAGAGGAGAAGGGGAAACGGAGAAGAGGAGGAGGAATAAAAAGGAGGAGAGAGAGGAGGAGGGTGCTGATTTGGAAAGAGGAGAGGAAAAATCACTTCAAGCCATGGAGCACATATGGCAGACTTAGGATCTGAGTTGCAGTTGAGAGGTGGAAACTCAAGAGAACATACACTAAACTTAGAGTTACAAAGAATCTGGAAAGAAAGAAAGAGAGAGAGACAGAGAGAGAGAGAGAGAGAGAGAGAGAGAGAGAGAGAGAGAGAGAGAGAAAAGAAGAAGAAGAAGAAGAAGAAGAAGAAGAAGAAGAAGAAGAAGAAGAAGAAGAAGAAGAAGAAGAAGAAGAAGAAGAAGAAGAAGAAGAAGGAGAAGAAAGAAAGAAAGAAAGAAAGAAGGAAGGAAGGAAAGAGAGAGAGTCCGGAATATCTAGAGAGCAGAAGCAAAGAGAGAAATAATGATTGAGCAGGTGGAAGTCACTGAAGCAACCTAGCAGAAGGTATGAAGAGTGACACTCAGAGAATACCACCAACACAGGTCTCAGTACCAAGTATATTTACATCTCACCAGACAGTGGGCATCTACAACGAATGCTGCTGCCCTCCCTGTGTGTTGGCATTCTCACTACACACCGGCAGGAAGCAAGGCAGCCTTTACCTCTTGACTCTCCTTTCCCATCCACCTTCATATTCTCTCTCTCTCTCTCTCTCTCTCTCTCTCTCTCTCTCTCTCTCTCTCTCTCTCTCTCTCTCTCATTTTCTCATCTTTCTATTTCTAAGTTTTTCCATGTTTGTCTTGTGTTTATTGCTCTATAGTTGGATCTTCTCTATCTTACTTATATTTTCCTCTCCCCTTGTGGTTATTTCCTCTCTTCTGCTTTCTCCTTTATTTCAGTGTCATTTCCTAGCATCACATTTCTCTTAGTTTTTGAATTCCTGTCTTTTGTAGCTACTGCCCTCTTAAAGTGTGCCTTCCTTTGTGGTGTTTCTGGAGCCATTAGCATTTGCAAGCTTACAATTCTTTGCTTTAATAAATCATAAAGAATGTTCAGGTAAACAATTGGCGTTAATACCATTGATTGTTTCATTATGGGATGAGCAAATTGGTATCTTTATGTATCGGTATTTATTAAATATAAGCAACTGTATATATTTGTAGTTAGTCATCTATCAAAAGCACAATATCGAAGACCCTACCCTATGCATGCCTTACGACCACCAACTACCCTTAAAGCACACCCAATAGCTTTAAAATATACCCCGTCTCCTGAGCTTCATTTTCTGGCCCACAACTCCTCCTGCTTTCCCAGAGGCTATAATAGTACCAGAGACACCAGAGGCAATGTTGGCAACCAAAACCCCAGAGATCACACACAACCCACAAAAGCTCCAGCAGAAACACCATACTGGATCTAAAGACTTGCTAGTCACCATAACCCCAAGCCACTCAGAACAGAAAACAGAAACCAAAGGGGAAAACATTCCCAAAGCATCCATCTAACAAAGATAAACTCAGATATCAGTCCCTAAACCTATAATAAGCACCAAAGCCAGATGACTATAGGACAGCTTAAAAGCTTTAACAACAGCCAGGGCAATATGGCACCACCAGAGCCCAGCTATCCTACTACAGCAAGCCCTGGATATTTCAACATAGCTGAAGCACAAGAAAATGACCTAAAAGCATAATACCAAACAAAACTCTAAGTTACTGAATAACTCACGCAATCATTTACAATTTTAGAAGTTGTAAGGTTGAATTATCTAGAGACAAGGTATACAGATACATCGAGAGATGGGTAAATTATAAAGTATATATGACTCCAATAGATAAAAATCAGGCAAAGAAATCCTATTGCAAGAATGATACTGAAGGAAGAGAAGAAGGAAGAAGAGGAAAAAGAAGAAAAGGAGGAGATGGAGAAGTGAAAAGAAGAAAGGAGAAAGAAGAAGGGAAAGAGATAGAAGGAAAGGAAGAAGAGAAAGAGGAGAGGAGGATGGAAGGGAAAGGAGAAAGAAACAGGAGGAAGAATTGGGTGGAATCAGAGAGGGAAATACACATGGAAACTTTTCTAGTAAAATATCCTTTCCCCAAAGGAAACAGGATAAAATGCTAAGACTTGGTAAAGCTAAGTAGGAGGAAAACTGAGTTTGTTTTACTTACAACCAGCTTCTTACATCATGCCTGTAATATTCTAAAATACCTTTATTGTTAAAGTCGAACACCGCTGTGCTCTGAAGGATAGATGTGCACTAACAAAGTTTAAGTGAGAAGACGTGGCCATTCAAGGCAGTCCTAGCCACAGGATATGGGTCATGGAATACAAACTTTGGTTCTCTGGACAAGCAGTAAGTACTTTTCACCCTTGAAACATATCTCCAACCCCTTATTTTTAAGATCAATTATTCTAAATAATAAGAGATAATATCTTACTGCAGCATTTATTTGCATTTATCTCACATAAAAGGTTGAGCATTTTCTTAAAAAATAAAAGTTCAAGTCTAATAGAATCTCCACAGATGGGCACATTGCAGGTTTCTGCTTGAGAAAGGGATGGTTCTCTGTGTCACTGTATTTAGGCAGTGACATTCATCAGCTTAACAAATGACATAAACTACAGAGATCTCCCTGAATTTGTTAGTTATTTCTCTTCTCAAACCTTACAAGAAGCTCTTGGGTCAGCGCACCTGCCAGAGCAGGCAAACACTTCTGGGTGCCTATGGTCCCTTTACTCTTGGAGATGGGTTAATGCTTATC
The DNA here is from genome assembly GCA_036184795.1 of Tokudaia tokunoshimensis. Taxonomy (NCBI): domain Eukaryota; kingdom Metazoa; phylum Chordata; class Mammalia; order Rodentia; family Muridae; genus Tokudaia; species Tokudaia tokunoshimensis. Next base: position 72,577,382 of record BTHU01000013.1, read on the forward strand.
TCTTTCTCCAGGGGGCAATAATAGATCAATAGATACATCACTAGATGAAGACAAATGACTTCATTGCTTAAAGAGCAAATGGCTCATACCAAACAGTCCTTGCTGCTCTGTTGTGGACCTTCCCTCTTGTTCTTTCTGTTCCCAGAATTCATCTGTGTCACTCAATACTTAGTTTCTGATGGTTTGGAGAAGATGAAGCATGTGTGCTTTGTCTCCCACTATTTAATAGAAACAACACAGACTAATCCATTCCGTGTCCACTATGATCCATCATGGAGACACAGAGGTCACCGCTCTAAAATTTTCCCTATGTGGCTTCTTATTCATAAAAGATGTACCTGCCAATGCAGTGTCAGACTGTCCAAAAAGATCCCTAGAACGAACAGTATGTAATACGTGGTAGTGTTCAAAGAATGTTCAAAAATACTGACTGAACAAAGTGAAGGAGACAGGAAGAGTCAGTAGTGGCTGAGATGCAAGATTTCCAGATCAGTGGAGTGGGACTCTAATCAAAATGGTGAAAATGTGATCAACTGCTTCAATTTTCTTACCAGTCCTATTGTAATTGTTGATGAAATTACCCCCTGGTACTCTTTAAATTAATGCAATGTAGAAGCCTTCCCGGGGAAATGCTGAAAAAAAAATTTCAGCTCTGGACTGAGAAGAAAGTGGTTTGGTTACTAAAACATTTGCCTTCAGATGTGAAGGCCTGGTTTTCATTCACAGAACTGACATAAGTAGCCAGATAAGGTAGTCTGTTCTGAATCTCATCATTGGGAAGGCAGTTGCAGAGACCAGGAGCTCAGTGGCCATGAGTCTAAACACTTAGCAGAATTCCAGACCACTGAGAAACCTGGGTTTCACAAAAAGTTGAGGACAATTGTGTGTTTCACCTTAGTGTGTCCCCTGACCTCCATATATATATGAGTGCATGCTCATGCTCATACACACGGAACACACACAACAAACACACAATTCACAATTGCATCTCTGTTGGGTTAAGAGTCCTCCGTCTTGGCTGACATAGGCATGGTGGGAATGGCTCTAGAGCTTCATCAACATCCCATGTGGATCCTATTCCTGGGGATTTTCAATCTCTTGAACGCTGATGCTCTAGGACGACTCAGAGGTAGTATTGCAATGGTTTCTCCTATTGACTGTAGACCATGTCACCAGACCATCTATTTTGCATTCCATTATATCATGTGTCATTTTATTACCCATGATAAACACTAAAACTCCAAATTCTCCCTTCAATTTCCAATTTCTCATGCCCATTCCACTTATTTCCTCACCATGGGTCTCCATAGCCAGATTAGGCATGGTTCTTACTGTTTCTGGGTTAAGTGTTGATTCTGAAACAGGCACAGAAAGAGGTTAGAAGCACAGTGCAAATGTTACTTATATGAAAGAGCTGAGCACAAGCCAGCAGCTGGGTGGTTGTGAATGCATGTGTTTCTCTCTGCTCTTGATGCTGAATGGAAAGTGACTAGTGGTTTCAAGTCTCTTCCACCATGATATTCCTCCTTTGATGGAGCATAACATAGACCTGTGAGCTAAAATAAACCCTTTCTCCCCTAAGTTGCTTGGTACCTGACCATACAGCAAAACATATAATTTTGGTCAGGTGAATGGTGTATATCTCTCTTAGTTCAGCTTGCTTATGTGTTGGCTAGATGTATAGACTTTCCTAGATTAATTGACCTCCAGGTACCACAAAGATATATGTGTTGCAAAAATCATCTAAACACTGCAAAGTCTTTACATATAAAGGGTATTTGAGCATCTGTCAAACCTCCAGACTCCTGGGCCAGTTCTACAGACTGAATTGGTTGCAATTTTAGTACTTTCTCTGGATCCATAAAACCAAGTTAATATGAATAGAAATTTTCATTGATTATTTAAAATATACTTTTAAAAAAACAAAATGGTACTTTTGGAGAGGTTTCTTTGTGTTGGTGTATGCTCACACTTATATACAGTTGTATCTATTTGTTAAAATTTAATGCACAAGTGAGTGTTGGTTCACCTTTGCAAACTTGCATGTCCATGTAGAAAGCCAGGAGGTTAACACTAAATGTCTTGTTTAGTCAATATTCAACACATTTTTTTGAAACAGATCTCACACTGAGATTGAAACTTGTTCATTTGGCTTGGCTTGCTGTCCAACAGACTCCAGGAATCTAGCTGCCTCTGCTTCCCAGTTCCAGGATTATAGGGATATATTGCCATGCCTGGATGTTATGCTGGGATAGAACTTGGGTGCTTATACTTAGATAGCAAATACTTTACCAACTAAGCAACTAAACCATTTCCAGCTTCTGGTGTGTGTGTGTGTGTGTGTGTCTGTGTGTCTGTGTGTCTGTGTGTCTGTATCTGAGTTTCAGTTATGTTTATAGCTGAAGTTATAGTCATAGACCAATCAGAATCTAAACATTAATGGGAGGTTGCAAGAGCAAGCTTAAATGGATGTGACATCTCATACAATGACTGAAGTCACAAGAATATAGTTTGTTCAAGGTACAGTGCTAGAGTCTGGCACATCTGTTGAACTTGACCTGCTTTAACATAATTCTTCTCTAGATGCCAGTATTCTATAAACACACATAAAGAAGATGATGCCTACAGATTGGGAAAAGATATTTACTAACCCTCCATTCGATGAGGGCTAATATCCAAAATATACAAAGAACTCAAGAAGGCAGACTCTAGAGGACCAAATAACCCTATAAAAGGTGGAATACAGAGATAAATAGAGAATTCTCAATCAAGGAATCTCGAATGGCTGTGAAACACCTAAAGAAATGTTCAACATCCTTGATCATCAGGGAAATGCCAATCAAAATTACCCTGAGATTCCACCTCACACCAGTCAGAATGGCTAAGATCACAAACTCAGGTGATAGCAGATGCTGTCGAGGATGTGGAGACAAAGGAACACTTCTCCATTGCTGGTGTGATTGCAAGCTGGTAAAACCACTTTGGCAATCAATCTGGCGGTTCCTCAGAAAACTGAAGATAGTATTACCTGAGGACTCAGTTATACCACTCCTGGGCATATACCCAGAAGATGCTACAACATGTAATAAAGACACATGCTCCACTATGTTCATAACAGCCTTATTTATAATAGCCAGAAACTGGAAAGAGCCCAGATGTCCCTCAACCAAAGAATGGATACAGAAAATGAGATACATATACACAATGGAGTACTACTCACCTATTAAAAACAATGACTTCATGAAATTCTCAGGCAAATGAATGAAACTAAAAAATATCATCCTGGGTGAGGTAATCCAGACACAAAAGAACACCCATGGCATGTACTCACTAATAAGTGGATACTAATCCAAAAGCTCACAATGCCTATGATACTACCTACAGCCCGTATGGAGCATAGAAGGAAGGAAGACCAGGGGATGGATGCTTCAGTCCTGCATTGAGGGGGTAACAGGACGATTGTGGGAGATGGAAGGCGAGAGGGGGACAAGGGAGGGAGAAATGAGGAGGAAACAAGGGTGGCAGTATCAGAATCTGGAGGAGATGTGAGAGAGGTACAGAGGGTCAGGAAATTGAATAAAAATAGGTAGCAGGGGTGGGGGATGAGGAACTGGGGATAGCCGTTGGAGGGTCCCAGACTCCAGAGAAACGTGGGGTTCCAAGGACCCAATGGGATTGGCTTTAGCTGTAATGTGCAGAGAAGGGGAGATAGAACCTGTGGAGAACATCTCCAGTAGATAGGCACAGCCCCTGGTCGAGGGAAGGGGCCAGCCACTGATCTTAAAGTTTTGTAACCCAGAAATGTTGCTGTCTAAAGGAAGATCAGGGACAAAAACTGGAACAGAGACTGAAGGAAGGGCCAACTGGGAAACGGCCCCACCTGGGGATTCATCACGTCTGCAGACACCAAACCCAACACTGTTGCTGTGGTCAAGAGGCGCTTGGGGACAGGAACCAAGTGTGGTAGCTCTTGGGGAGGTTTGGTCAGCAACTGACCAATGCAGATGCGGATGCTTGGAGCCAACCATCAGACTGAACTCAGGGAACCTGGTGGCGGTGCTGGTAGAAGGACTAGAAAACAGGGAAATTGCAACTCCATTGGAAGAACCACATAGGCTGGCCCGACCACCCAGTTCTCCCAGGGACTAGAACACCAACGAAGGAGTGAACCTAGAGAGGTCCATGGCTCCAGATACACATGTAGCAGAAGATAGCTTTGCCCAACAGCAACCGGAGGGGATGCCCTTGATCGGAGGGAAGTTTGATGCCCCAGAGTAGGCGGATGCTGGAGCAGTGGGGCGGGAAATTGTGGGTATGTGGGAGAGCACTCTCGTACTGGCAAAAGGGAGGGGGGAGGGCAAATGTGGGATAGGGGGTTGGCGAAGAGGTAACCAGGAAGTGGGACAACATGGGATGGGGAATTGGTGGAGGGGGTAACCAGGAAGTGGGATATCGTTTGAGATGTAAATGAATGGAATGATTAATAATAATAATAATAATAATAATAATAATAATAATGGGGGAGACTTCAGAATGTTCAGCCCTAAAGTAAACATGTATCAAACACTCTCCCAGATCCATAACTTCTGAATGTTGAGGAATAAGGTGTAGAGAGCATGTGAGAGCCGACGTGGATAGCCAGGTGGAGACTTCCTCCCAACCTGGCAGTATTTTCACTGGAATTCAGGAATATACAAAACTTATGAATTTTCATGCCAGAAAAATTCCAGCATGAGGTAGACAAATGGGCACAAAACACCGAGACTTTCTGGTGTGCATTTTACAGTACAATTATTTTCTTCCCTTCATTGCAAAATAAATGAAATTATTTCAAAATGGTTAAAAAAAGATGATGATGATGATGATGATGATGATGATGATGATGATACCAGTGGAACCACCAGCAGAGTTGCACAAGCGACCCTGATTTTCACTGACTCTTATAAGGCTTCCTCTCCATTCTCCTTCTCTCTGCCCTCCATCATGGATGTCAAGTTGATTTCTGTATATTTATGCTAAGAAGCACTTTATAGATTACATCAAGAAAAATCCTTTGGATGATTTCTTTTTTTTAAATTTTTTTATTAGGTATATTCTTTATTTACATTTCAAATGATTTCCCTCTTACTGGTCCTCCCCTCCCTAAAAGTCCCTACACCCTCTTCCCTCCCCCTGCTCCCCAACCAACCCACTCCCACCTCCCCTTCCTGGTATTCCCCTACACTGCCACATTGAGCCCTTCCAGGACCAGGTGCCTCTCCTCCCTTCTTCTTGGTATCTGTTGATATGTGAATTGTTCCTTGGGTATTTCAAGTTTCTGGGCTAATATCCACTTATCAGTGAGTGCATATGATGTGTGATAAAAGGAGTTCACTGTGTATTTTGACATCCTAAAAGACATTCAACTTATTGCCATCTCTTTGCCCCTAAAGAGGGACAAAGGACACTAAGGAGAAATCTAGAAATGGAAGCCCGAGGATAACACAAATTACAGATTCTGGGCATCAGAAGACAAGAATGTATGAGTTATTTTTCATCCAGTGCCAATCTGATTTGTATGGTTATCTGGTTTATCTCCCTTTGGAAAGAACAGCTTTCTGGCCTGTGGCATCAAAGCTGACATGCCCCGCATACTGGGTAATGAGGGAAGACAAGAAAATTTGAGGTGGTTCTAAACTGCTGCCTCAAGGCCTTTCCCTTTTTCTGTTTTTAAAGCCATGGCTTGCCGGCAGAATGAAGGAAACAAGAAGGATTAATCTGGGCATATCAAGATCTGCTACCTCAAAAAGACTGCCATTCTTACTTTAAACACAACTTTCCTTCCTTTTTTTCTTCTAATTTCTAACTGTGATCATTTCAGAACACCATGAGAGGAATGTTAGTTGAAAAAAGGGAGTAAGGGAGACATCTCACTTAGTAAAAATCTTGCTACACAATATGAATTTCTGAGTTTGGATACACATACAAACTCTCTCTCTCTCTCTCTCTCTCTCTCTCTCTCTCTCTCTCTCTCTCTCTCTCTCTCTCTTTCACACACACACACACACACACACACACACACACACACACACACACACACACATACACACAGTCTGAGCCTGGATATGACTGCTTGGAATCCCAGTGTCAGGGAGGCAGAGGCAGGTGGATGGTCCCTGGGGCTCTGAACAGCCAGCTGAATCAATGAATTACAAGGCAATCTGAGACTCTGTCTCAACAAAAGTAAGGTAGATGATGCCTCTGACCTCCACGCAAAGGCATGAACATGTGGATACACAAGTACATGCATACATACACACACACACACACACACACACACACACACACACACACTCATATACACACATTCACACATAACCTCCAAGGAGTATTTAAGATAGGCATTCTAGAAAACATCTTTGCTGGGCTCAAACACAGCCATGGCATGCTTTTTAATGTTATGAAGTAAGATTTAAGAAAAGACACACACTTAGCATAGTGCTGCCTTTCATTTTCTTTGATTTTGCCTAAAACTGCCTGATACTCACTGTGTGGGGTGTTCTCTTCCATAATCAGGCTTTTAACCCAAGGAATTATACATTTTATCAACTGTTTTGTGAACTGTGACCCTCCCTGAATCTTTGACTTAGTTACAAGTAATTACTTTGAAGCAGTGTGGAATCGACTTCGTTCAGAAAGCAGCCCTTTGCCTACCAGTTAACTTCCAGCAGAAAGCACGTTAAGAGATGGCATCTGAGAAAGGCCAAGGCCACAATTTAAGTTCCTGTCATTCCACAGAACCTCAAAGCAGAGCTTATAATAGCTTACATTTGAAACTCTGGCTGCCTGTTTGGGGCTTGTGAGTCAATTTAAACTGCAGCCCACAGGCAGAGAGCACCAGCTTCTCCCTTGACAAAGCGATAGTTGCTTCATATTAAAACAAAACAAAACAAAACAAAAACCTCTGCAAGGGCTGGCAAGATGGTTCATTGGTTATGAGTGCATACTGCTCAAGCATAGGACCCCAGTTTGATTCCCAACACCCACTCGGGTGGCTCACAAGCTCCAGGAGTATCCATTGCTTCTGGCCTCTGTGAGCATTGAACTTGCATGTACATGTGTGCACACACATACATTCACACAACTAACACAAAAAAAATGAATCTTAAAAAGAAACATTCTCCATATAAAGGATACTTCTAATATCAGGGTGCTCACTACCAAAAGCCTACCCACTCCTCGGTTAGTTGTATATTCTGTATGCCATAATTGACTTGCCCCTTTTGAACACTGCCATTCTGTACTAATTAAAATACATGTGCTTTGAAGTAACAGAACTAAGAATAGTACCCATGGTTGTTCATACTGATTGTCAGCTTGGCAAGGTCAGAAATCACCTAGAAGACAAACCTCTGCTAGTCTCTGTGAGAGAGTTTCTACTTTGGGTTCATTAAGGTGGATAGATGTCCCCTAAATGTGAGACCCCTTAGGCCAGGGTGCTAATCTGAATTAAGAAGAGAAAGTGAGCTGAGCACCAGCACTCACCTCTGTTTCCACAACTGCAGATGAAACGGGATCCCTTGCCTCATGCCCCTGCCTCCAATTTCCCCCCACCATGATGGACTGTATCCTTCAAACTGTGAGCCACAGTAAACCCTTTCTTCCCCAAACTAGATAGGTCAAGAATTTTGTCACAGCAGCAAAGGTGGCAACTAATGTGGTGACTTACATCAGCTCTCATAACACAAAGGGGCCATGTCTCACCCAAGTTCTGGCTTCTTCTCTTGTTTGGTTCAGCCTTTTTCAGCAAGTGGCTTTCTCAGCAAAGGTTTTACAGAACTGATTTACAGAACCAAATGGCAAGGGAGCTAGAGAGATATTTTTAAGTTGGTACATTGCTTCCACCAAACAGTTTTGGAGTGTTCTTAATAAGGAGGAATAGAGAATCAATATCAGACTGAATGCAGAATTTGCCCTACAACCAAGCTGAAATAACACATTTGAAGTGGATTAAAATAGCCCAATGTTCTGCAAACATTTGAATTCAAGTGAGGTGTGGCTAGAAGAAGTTTTATAACCCCTTAGATTAGATGATTTAGGATATACAGGACCATAATGGCATCCAATTTAGTCTATTAATTTCTTGATGAAGTTGGTGTTGCCATATTAATTCGGTATAGCAAACTTCTGTGGAATGAACCAGACACAATTCATCTCAGTTGTGTCAGCATATCTTCTGAGACTTGGAGGATTATATAGCTTCACTTACTCAGCTGTGACACAATGCCAGAACATCTATGTCCATACACTTCTTGCCTTCCTTAGACTAATAGATTAGCCAATGCCTGTCCAAAGAGACAGCAATGCAAGGGGCATGAATGTCCATCTATGTATTCTGAATCCTAAGCTTCTACCATGTCATATCTATTAAAATCTATTCATTAAATCCAGACCCATGGTTAGCCCAATTCATCCTATTTCCTCTGTGTGTGTGTGTGTGTGTGTGTGTGTGTGTGTGTGTGTGTGTGTGTGTGTTTGTGTGTGTGTAAGGCAGAGAGTACATACTGAGGTCAGACTACAACTTGGTTCTCTCCTTCCACTATGTAGGTTGCAGGAATGAAACTCAGGTCACGGATCTTGATGGCAAATACCTATTCCCACTGAGCTACCCTGCTATCCCAGTTGTTTATATATTTGAGATACAGGTTTAGAGATCATTTTTATCTGTTATATAGAATATTAATGGTGGAAGTATTCTATAAGCCCATTGATTAAAACATCCAAAGAACTCTGGAAATTTTTGTCTACCACTGAATAGGCCATTCTGCAGTTCCCATGAACTGCTGGACATGTGGACAGACAGTAGCTCTTCCACAGCCCCATGGGTATTTTTGGAAAGTTCATTTAGCTGTTTCTTTCTTTTGTCCTTTTCTATTGAAACCCAGAAAAGCATCAACCATTCTACTCTAAAAGTTTACTCACAGGACTAGAGAGATGCCTGAGTATCTAAAAGGACATAGTGACTTTGCAGAGCATCTGAGTTCAGTTCACAGCATCTACATCAAGATGTCACTCTGGAAATCAGTCTGGCAGTTCCTCAGAAAACTGGGCATGATACTACCTGAGGACCCTGTTATACAATTCCTGGGCATATACCCAGAGGATTCCCCAGCATGTAATAAGGACACATGCTCCACTATGTTCATAGCAGCCCTATTTATAGTAGCCAGAAGCTGGAAAGAATCAAGATGTCCCTCAATGGAGGAATGGATACAGAAAATGTGGTATATTTACATAATGGAATACTACTCAGCTATTAAAAACAATGAATTCATGAAATTCTTAGGCAAATGGGTGGAACTGGAAAATATCATCCTGAGTGAGGTAACCCAATAACAAAATAACACACACGGCATGCACTCACTGATAAGTGGATATTAGTCCAGAATCTTGGAATACCTAAGACACAATTCACATATCAAATGATGCCCAAGAAGAAGGAAGGAGAGGTCCCTGGTCCTGGAAAGGTTCAATCCAGCAGTATAGGGGAATATCAGGACAGGGAAGTGGGAAGGGGTTGATTGGGGAACAGGAGGAGGGAAGAGGGCTTATAGGACTTTTGGGGAGAGGGAAACCAGGAAAGAGAAAATCATTTGAAATATAAATAAAGAATATATCTAATAAAAATAAAAGAAAAAAGAAGCTAACAACTTCCTGTACCTTCAGCTCCCAGGGTACTCAACATCCTCTTCTGGCCTCTTCAGGCACTGCATTCACATGTACAAGTCTATGCACAGGAACAATACAATAAAACTCTTTAACTAAAGGGGTATCTTCTCTTGCTAAGGACTCCAAAACAAATAATAATAATAAACTGACTAAATAAATAGCTAGCTCAACTATTCTACAGATGCCCCATCTGAAAACCAGGTGCTTGCTGAAGGCCCTGGGAGGGGGCTCTGCATGCCACTTCCTAGTTTGTCATGGCTCCTGGCAGCCTATGGCATTCTTTGTTAATCTGTACAATATTAAACAATGTTTCTGTCTTCACCTTCCTGGTTTCCTAAATCTGTCTCTCTATATTCTTCCTCTTCTTATAAAATTTAGTTGCTAGATTTATGTCTTATTTAATTCAAGTTGATTATATCCTAATTTACATCCTCAAAGATTACTTCAAACGGAATCTGAAGAGATGGATCAGTAGTAAAGTGCTTACTAGAATCTATGTCCAATTCCCAGAATCCATCTAAGAAATGCCAGGTGTGGTCTATAATGCCAGAACTGGGGAGGCATAACAGGTAGATTGCTGGGGCTTGATGGCCACTCATCCTAACCTACTGGTGAACTCCAAGCCAGTGAGAGGCCTTGTATCAAAAATCAAGCTGTGCAATGCTTGAAGAACAACACCCAGAATTGACCATTTAATCTCAACACACACACACACACACACACACACACACACACACACACACACACACAGTGAGAGAGAGAGAGAGAGAGAGAGAGAGAGAGAGAGAGAGAGAGAGAGAGAGAGGTTTCTAAATAAATTCATATCATGGGACTTTAAGTGTATCTTATTGGGGGGGTAATCACCCTACTTCTCATGCTAAAATCATTTATTCAAATATCTGATTAGATTGCATACCTCCATTATGGACTTTTTATTCATGTTAATTTTTTCACTGCGTTCATTGGGTGTGGGGGTAGTATGCATACCACAGCATGGATGTAAATGTCAGAAGACAATATGTGAGAGATCAATTCTCTCCTTCCACAATGTTGGTCTAAGGCATGATTCTTGGATCACCAGGGTTGGCAGATGAGCCTCCTCACTTTTCCCTCCTTTATGGTCTTTTCTACTCTAACCTACCACCTTGAGTATCTACAGATCTGCCTATATTATTTCGTTCTAAACCTTCATCTTTTAAGTCAACTACTGTTTTTCTTTCAAAGTCCTCCTACAACTGATGGGGCAAATTACAAGTAACATTAGGTATTTTAAGCATCACTTCCCCCAAACCAAACTTTATAAAAAAAGAATTATTTGTGAGCTTCCACAGCTAGAAAACAGAATATGATTTTGTTTAACTCATAGTTTAGTCTGGTGAGCAAATGCCTTGCCCCTTTGATCTTGTACATGGTGATCCAAGATGGGAAAGATGTGACACTGGAAATCATCCCTTCTGTCCTGGTGCTGACTTTTACACTCCACTGGGTGCTTTTTAGATTGTATTTTATTACCTGTGTCAAAGACCAATACTGGTCAAGACTTATTGCCCACCAATGAGCTGTAAAGAGACTGCTGAAAAGGGCATCAGAGGCTACGGGAAATATGGATCATGTTCTACTAGGGCAAAATGCCCCTGGCCCAGACTTTATTAGCATCAGAATTTCATTATTGCCCTTTCTGCTCTGTTGTAGAGCCTCCCAAAGCAGTCCAAGTCTCAAGTGTCAAGGATTGCAGAAGGATGACAATATTGAGAACATGCCTGATCCCATCCTCAGACATCAGAACAGGGACTATATCTCTCTGTTCACTCTTCTGTGCTAGCTCATAAGGGATTTTCATTCTAACTTTTGTTCTTCCCACTTTCCTCTCTGATTCCTTTGCCTATCTTATTTTTATAAGGATATCAATTCTTTTTTATTAAATTTATTTATTTCATGTATAAATGCATGTGTGCATGTATGCACATGCCACTGCACTGGGGTGGAAGCCAGAGGACTGTTTTTGAGAGTCAGTTGGTTCCATTCACCATGTGAACTCTGGCAATAAAGCTCAGTTCTTCAGGCTTGGTGACAAACATCTTAACGCATTGAGATATCTTGCTCAGCTCCTTAAATTTTTTTTTAAGATAGAGTCTAATGAATCCAAGCTGTCCTCCAACTTGTTCTTTGTTTAGCTAAGAATGACCTTGGCCAAGGATGGCTTTTAGGTCCTGGTCATCCTGCTTCCTCATTCTAAGTGCTGAGATCACAGGTGAGCATGACCACATTTGGTCTGTGCAGTGCTGTGGATCAAACCCAGACTTTCTTGCATGCTAGAAAAGAGTGGTTTATGGGATTTTTGGGGGAGGGGGAAGCAGGAAAGGGGAGAGCATTTGAAGTGTAAATAGAGAATATATCTAATGAAAAAATAGAAAAGGGTGAATCAACTGAGTACATCTCCAGCTGCTCCAAAACTCAAGCTAGTAACTCAACATAGAAAAAAAAGGCACATCTGGTTTGAAGTCTGATAGAAGATGAAAGTAAATAAAATAAATACCAAGTAGTGCATTGATGCTTGGGTCCTAGACATATTCATTAGCATTTGCATTCAAATGTGAACTTATTACTTATAAGTTCAAAAGCTACCTTGGTAAATTTAAGAATTTCTCTAAGCCTTGAACCTTTCTCCTAGCAAATAATAATACTGTTCTATGCATTTTCTAAGGTTGTAGTAAAAACTTAATGAAAAAATTCCTGGACTGTAGAAGGCAGGATTCATGGCAGATGGTCAGGAAGTTTAGGTTATCTTTCTTGTAGTGGTATAAAGAAAAACAAGATATCAAAATTGTCAACACATAATCTTGTGGCAGATATTTTATATTCAAACTATCACAGTAAGAGTGTGCAGTGACATTTGACCTGTAACTGGTTAGAATATAAAGTGGTACAATCATGTTGCAAGAGAATTTGGCAGTTTCTTATGAAAGTAAATGCACAGCAGTCATGTATCCTGGTATTATGTTACTAATTATTTACCCATGAGAAATGAAACTATGTCAATAGAGAAATTTAAATGTTGCTTCGTTCATTCATTCAAGACAGTAAACAACTCAAATGCCCATTAGTTTATGAACAGATAAAAAGAATTATAATTATCCATTTAATGTGTTCTTATTCTATATGGTGGTTAACTTGAATGGTCAATTTGACACAACCTAGAATTAGCTGGAGAAGGAATGTCTAGAGTGGGTTGTCCTGTGGGCATACCAGTGAAGATTGTCTTAAGTAAGTTGGTGTGAAAAGGCATACCACAGTGTGGGTATCACCATTCCCTAGGTTAGTCTGGAACAGTAAAAGACTAAAGAAATCCAAGTGAGCATCCACAAGCAAGTAAGCAACCCTGAATGCATGCTTTTTTTTCTGCTCTTCACAGTGGATATGATGTGACCAGCTGTCTCACGTGCAGGCTGCCATGATTTCTTCACATGATGGGCTGCAATCTAGAACTGTGAGCTAAAATAAATCTTTTCTCCTCTAAACCATTTTCTGCCAGGGTATTTCATCATACCAACAGAAATGAAGTGAGAACCTTTTACAACTGAAGAAGCTACTTATATATGCCACCACATGGATGCGTTTCCAAAGCATGGTACCAAGCACAAGAACCAGACAGATAACATTGCATATTACATGAGTTCATTCTGTGGCATTCTGGGTAAGGAAAATTTATAAGAACAAAAAAATAGATGTGTGGCTGCCAAAGGATGTGCCTGGGAGAAGGGATGAGACTGGCTGCAAGCAGACATGGGGCTTGTTTTAGAAGCATTGGAATTGTCCTAAATCTTTTTACAGTGTTATTTATATGACATCATGAACTTAAATTACCTTATCAAATGTGACACTTAAGAAAAAACAAACTTGGAACAGCTCACTGCGCTAATATGAGGTCCTGAATTTGCATCCCCAGCACTCACACTAAAAATAATACTAGATATGGTCATATGTGCTCCTGTAGTTTCTGTGCAGAGGTGGATGGAGATAGTAGCTTCCCTGCAGTTTTGTGGCCAGCCTGTCTAAACAAGGAAACAAAACAGCTCAAAAGCAATGAGCTCACAGTTCAATATGTGACCCAATCTCAAGGAGACTGAATAGAGTGATGGAGCATGACACCTGTCTAATGTCCTCTGTTAGCCTGCCCATGTATGCACAAGGGCTTGCAAATACACATGAATGAACAACCACATAGTACATGCAAACACAACTAAATGAACAGGTAGTTAATAGTTTCTAGTGGAAGGAGAGGCATTTTGTCCAGTGATGTAGCCACTGGCAAGTTGATCGTACTGTTGTAAATAACTTCTTACCCATACTCTGGTATGAAACCATAATAAAATTCAGGTTCACCAAAAAATATTGTTTGTAAACTACACATGAATAAAAACAGTTAAGCACAATCATATAAGAGATATAAAACCATGCTTAATTTATCACCAAAGGAATCATAAAAATAAAGAATTGCATAATGATGTGGATATCAAAATAACTCTTGTTCAACAATTTCATTTTATTCAGTTTCATATATGTGTATGTGTATGTGTGACTGTAAGCCACATGTGTGTGTGTGCCCAAGAAGGCCAGAAGAGATCATCAAATCCTTAGAACTGAAATTATAAAAAGTTGTGTGCTACCAGTCCTGGGTGCTGGTAACTGAATTTAGGTCCTCTGCAAGTGCAGCAAACATTCTTAAACTACTATTTCCAACTATGACAACTTCATTTTAAAGAGGCTAACCAAACCCATGAAGTAGATTATTGATTGTATAAACATAAATTGACCTTTATTGTCTGGAAATATTTTGAACCTTATAGTAATGAGCAAGAATTTAATAATAGTGTTCCCTCTCTAGCCAATAAAGTAATGGATGGGTTTAGGTTAGCAATGAAGTATGGAGACATCAGAGAAATAAGAAAAAGTAAAAGAAAATTCTGCTTAGTGCCAGGAGACTTCCTTTGCAGATGGGTATCAGGGGCTACATATGAGAGGACAACATTGACTAGGGAAGGACTGAGTAAGTACAGCAAGAATGAATAGATGAAAATGAGTGGCCTTGTGAAGTTGGAAAGATGTGAGCAGCACTCCAAGGGCAAAGGTGAGTGGACCTTGCCTTACTGCTGTTTCTACAGGAAACAATGTTTTGTTGAGTCGACCACTATCTTTGAGAAACCATTATTTGACTGGCCTAAAACACAGAGCCACATGATAGAGTACTTTCTTCATTTGGAAAATTGGAGTAATTCATTTTGAACACTAAAAGTACCTATTGAACTCTCCAAGTGGGTGGTTGAGGTATAAATATCAAAGACACACTTCTAAAGCTGGTTCTGTTGATTTCATCTATATGAACTATGAACCTCCTGTTTTATCTTACCAGTTATCTTTCCTTCTTTTTTAATAAAAAATATTTATTTTATTTATGAGTACACTGTCTCTCTCTCTTCAGACACACCAGAAGAGGGCATCAGATCCCATTACAGATTGTTGTAAGTTACCACATTGTTGCTGGGAATTGAACTCAGGACCGCTGGAAAAATAGTCAGAGATGTTAACTGCTTTTAACCACTGAGTCATCTCTTCAGCCCCATACAGACTTTTTCAGGTATATCATGTGCTGTTTAAAAGCATCTTCACACTCTCATTTGCTCTCATAAGTACCTCCCCCTTAGACTCCTCCCTCCCCTAATCTCTTTCATTTTCTTATATACATATAAACAAATAGTTTTATGTAACTACAAAGAAATTTACAGATGACACATGAATAAGAACATGTAACATTTGTCTTTCTGTATCTAGATTACTTTAATTATCATGATGATATTAATTATATGAATTTTCTAGTAATTGGCATAAGTCAATTCTTCTTTATGATTAATGGAAATTTTATGACTAAATGCCATACTTTCTTGTCCATTCATCTGTTGGGTGACCCTTAGACTGATTTCTTAGCTTGGTTCTTAGGCAGACTAGAGTAATAAACATAGATATGTAGGTATCTCTGTGGTATAATGATTTACAGAATGGACTGGGGATTTTAATGTAGGAGCTACATTTTTGAAATTCTTAGAGACAAACATCTCCAAGATGCAGGACTAGGCAAGAACATTCTAGAAATTATTCCAATAGTTTAGTAAATAATACTGAGAACTGGTAAGTAGACTGTATGAGATTTAAAGGCTTGTGTGCTTTAGAGGAAGTAAGTAGACAGTCTGGAGAATGATCAAAAGTATTTTCTCACTAAATACCTGATAGAGGGTTAATATCAAGAGTATATAAAAAACTCAAAAACTAGACTCCAAAACAAACAACTCAGTCAATTAATGGGCTAATGAAACTAATAGGCAATTTTCAAATGGTGGACAATAAACATGTAAAATATCCAACAAAAATAGCCATCAGGAAAAGCACCTTAAAACTGCATTGAGATTCTATCATATTCCAGTTACAATGGCTATCATCAAGACAACAAAAAAGAACAAATCCTGGAAAGTGTGTAGGAAAGTGTCTCCATTACTATTGGCATGACCAAGGCAATTACAAAAGACAGCATTTAATTGGGGGCTTGCTTCAAGTTTCAGAGAGTTAGTCAATGATCATCATAGAAGGAGGCATGTTGGCAGGCAGAGGTGCATGAGAGACTACATCCTGATCCACAGATAAGTAAACAGAGAGATATACTTGGTCTTGTATGAGTTTTTGAAACCTCAATGCCCACCCAAAGTGACACATCTTCTCCAAGACCACAACTCATTATCTTTTCCAAACAGTTCCAACCAGGGAACAAGCATTCAAACATAAAAGTTCATAAAGCCATTCTCACTTAAAGCATGAAAGATTGTTAACCACATAGAGTACTGGTGGGGACATGAATTGGTTCAGCCACTATGGAAGTCAATATGTAGGTTTCTAAAAAAACTAAAAGTGAAATCATCACAGCATCCAGCTGTACCACCTCTGGGCATACACTGAGGCTCATCTGAATTATTCAGTAGTTAAAAAGTAAATCATAGAAATGGAGAATGCTAAAATCTCATATAATATTTGGTGATATGTTTATGAGTCTCATATGAATGGAAAATTGATGTGATAATAATGGGTTATGCATTTCTATATAAATATTTATAACACTCTGTTTGTGAAGCCTATCAAATGTCCCTAAAGAGTTCATAGTAGAGTTAAATTCAATATAGAAATAGATAGTCCAAAGGCCCACAAAAATTATGTGTTTGTCCAGGAAATTCTCCAATGAGGATTAACATTAGAAGGATTAACTGTTCAAAATAAACAAGAATTTCACATAACTAAAGTCTCATACATATATTTTCCAGTAGTCAAAGCAAAATTGTGTACAGGTTAAAGACAACCAAATGCCCCTTTAGGGAAATTAAAAATCATAGCAAATTAAAAATCAAAGAATTTAATAAAGAAAATAGGTAGATGGCTCAGTCAATAAAATGTGTTACCTTGCAAACACAATGGCTAACCTTAGAATTTGGTTACCAGAAATCAGCTTAAGAAAAATATAGGCAGGCATGGCGGTGTGTGCTTCTAATCTCAGCACTTGAGAGCTGGATGCAGAAGGATCCTTGGCCAGGCGGCCAAGCCTACTTGGAGAGTTCCTTGACAGTGAGAGATCCTATATCTATGGGCAAAAGGTGGACAACACCTGAGGAATGGTACCCAAGGTGTTCTCTGACCCCTGTACACACACACACACACACACACACACACACACACAGAAAGAGAGAGAGAGAGAGAGAGAGAGAGAGAGAGAGGGAACATCAACTATACAGGTCCTCTTTCACAGGATCAAACACTGAACTGCATTGTTCTGAAGCAAACCTGAGTTGCTTGTAACTACCAACAATGGAAGAAAGCATTCCTCTGATGGGAAAGGGCCCTCGTCTAACTAGGTCCCAATCAGACTTGAATCCTGGTTCCATTTTTGCTTTTTCCAGAAAAGCGAGGAGACAGACCTTGAAAGTTCAACATAATCCTGGTTGAGCTGTGAGCATTGTAGACAATGCCAATGAGTCAAAGGTTGGAGGGCTCTGTCTGAGATATTGTCCTTACGGGGTACTTCCTGGAGGAGATGGCTGGGTCCTGTTAGATCCTGAAGGGTCCAACATATGAGTTTTTAGTGATTTCTCATGTGTATCATACTAACATGTACCTACAAATCACAGTTCCATCAAGATTCAAGTGGCTTCTGCTGGGCCAGGGCAGACCAAGCAGGATGGTTTCAGGAAAAGGCCAAGTTGGGGCACACAGGACCACAAATAAATCCAGGCCCCAGCAGCTGTCTATTTCTTGGATGAAGATGCTGCCTGGCACTTAAGGGTAAAGTACACATTGTAGACTTGAGTGTGCACCTCCTGCAGTTCAGCTTGCAGCTCCTCCAGGGCACTCAGCTTGGGTGTTAATGGTATCTCACCCTGTGTGAGGTGTCCCACCGCATTCCCCAGCACATCCAGGCTATCTGCTGCTCCTCTTCCTTTTTGGGATGCTCTGTCTGATGAGAGCAATACTCTATGAACAAGCAGCCTCTGCCCATGCTAATGATGCTGACCTCACCCAAGTAGCTCAATGCCCTGGTCTGCTCCCACCTCCTGGTGCAGACACTTGACAGTTGTGTCCCAGAAGCCCATGGTGCACCTCTTGGTCTGCATTTCCACCCAGTGGTACAGGTGAGTGGGTGACAGACAGAAAAAGGTCTTGAAGAACTTATTGTGGTAGGTAGCCTACTTGATGCAATTGGCCAGCTGCCTGCTGACCTACCAGATGTCCAGGTAGAGCAGTTTCCCCATGGGTAAGGTGTGCATTACCATCCTGAAGTTTCTATATGGCACGCACAACCTTGCTGAACTCTGTGGGAATTTTGATCTAATGTTAATAGATGCAATAGAGAACACTGAATTAATCATTCCCAGTAGTTTCTGCCAAAAGAAAAGGACATTGAATGGAGATTTTGAAGAAGTACAGCATTGCAAGATGATAAAGGAATTCTTCTGATCCATACAACCATATAAAAGTGTAGAAAGCACCATTTTCACCTTGGCAACTGAGAGGAATGGAAAGCTAAAGCCAAACCTAATGCAGAAAAATAGTATCTGCCAATCTTCTTGTGTCACTCTATGTATACCAAGATGGTTATTTCTCTCCATTGTAATAAAGTACCTTACATGAAGTAATGTAAGAGATGGAGTTTTATTTTAGCTCACAGTTCAAGGAAATACAGTCCATAACGGCAGGAAAGCGTGTTAGCAGGAGTTGTGAAGCAGCTGCTCACATTGCATCTGCAATCTTGAAGTAGAACATGAACAGGAAGTAGTGCTTGGCTATAAAAACACAAGACCCACCTCCAGTGATCCACTTCTAACAGCAAGGCTATTAAAGCTCCTAAAATTTCCACAGCCTTCCCAAACATTACCAGTCACTGGA
Organism: Tokudaia tokunoshimensis; assembly: GCA_036184795.1. Lineage (NCBI taxonomy): Eukaryota > Metazoa > Chordata > Mammalia > Rodentia > Muridae > Tokudaia > Tokudaia tokunoshimensis. The sequence continues at coordinate 72,596,564 of BTHU01000013.1, forward strand.
AGGTCCAAGTGTTCAACATATATACTTTTAGGGTACATTTATCATCCAAACCACAATATCACTACAGCAAGCCATACATATAGCATACAGATGAAGAGTCACCATGCATTGTTTGCAGTATTTTGCTAACACTCCATGAGTGTGACAAAATAACATTGTTTTTATATCAAATTAACAAAATGTTAACACTGGAGAAAAAAATGATAATTATCTCTCTAATTTGAATTAAAATAATTATAGTCATTTGCATAAAAACTGGTGAGGGTCTTCCCTCAAGAGCATTTTGTCTTACTAAATGACCTGGAAACAGTTTACAATTTCTCCTAAAATCCATCAGGATAACACTAATCTAAAATTATATCAGAATATGAAACACTCAGGCAAACACCATCTTTTTTATATTATCACAAAATAACTCACCTTTGAAACATGTGAATACGAACGATTCAACTATTACACTCCTTTGGTTGTAAATAATAAAACAAAATAAAAGAAAACAAACTAACAAAAAGAGAAAAAAATCACAATATATAAAATTCATTTTCTCCTCTGGTGTATGGGGCAAGCAGAAGCCAGCATTGGTATCTTCATCGATCATTTTCTTACCTTATTCCTTGAGGCAGAGTCTCACTCTAAGTCTGGAGTTCATTGGTATTTGGGGCTGGCTCGGCCATGAGTCACCTGCCCGGGTGCCACTATTTCTCTTTTTATAAACCACGTTGCTCTGCTACTCTGAGAACATAGCAGAACACAGCTGGCCCACAGTTCAGAGGTTTTTATTAGTCTCTGTTCAGGGCACCTATGTTGATCATAAACCTAACCTGTCAGCTACTTTGTCAAGTTTGATCATCTTTTGGTGTCATTGTTAGCTCCAATTGTCAATTGGACACAACCTGGAGTTGTCAAAGGGAGAGCCTGTCTCAAAATAAGATGGATGACTTTTCCAAGGAATGACACCCTCCCGAGGTTATCACTGGCCTCTGCACACAGTGAACAAGTGTATGTGCACTCTCAAACACAAGAGCGCACACACACACACACACACTCAATTTTTTAGTTTTATTTTATTCTTTTACTTATTCACTTTACATCCCACTCACTGCTCCCTCCCAGTCACCCCCGTCCCACAATCCTCCTCCCCATAACTCCTCTACATCTTCTCTGAGTGGGTGGGCCCTGCCTGGGTATCTCCCAACTCCGGCACTTCAAGTTTCTGTGAGGCTAGGCACTTCCTCTCCCACTGAGACCAGACAAGTCAGTCCAGCTAGAAGAATTTATCCCACATGTAGGCAACAGCTTTTGGGATAACCTTTGCTCCCATAGTTTGGGACTCACATGAAGACCAAGCTGCACAGCTGCTACATATGTGCAGGGACTAGGTCCAGTCCATGTATGTACTTTGGTGGTTCAAACTCTGAGAGCCCCAGGGTCCAGGTTAGTTGACTCTGTTGGTCTTCCTGTGGAGTTCCTATCTCCTTCAGGGCTTGCAATCCTTCATGCTATTCTTCCATTAGGGTCTCCAAGCTATATCCAATGTTTGGCTGTGGGTGTCTGTATCTGTCTGAGTCACCTGCTGGGTAGAGCCTCTCAGAGGACAACATGCTCTGGTCTGCAAGCATAGCAGAGTATCATTAATAATGTCAGGAATTGGACACACTTTTGAAACAGAAAACAGAATACTGTCCTCCCATGTGCCTATCTTTCACTTTTAAAAATTGCCTGCATTGCCACCATTTTGTTATAAATTGGTGAATGTTTACCTTGCTTTTAATGACTTATAATCATAAATATGTGCAAATATGGTGCCGAAAACAGGCTCTATACTTAGACTATATTTTTTACTCAGACCCATAAAAACAATTTCTGAACCAACTCATGCTAGCCTTATGTACTCTACATATCAGAAAGTAGGCAAAAGATTATAGAATCTTTCTAAAGACATTCTTCCAGTCAGCATAGCAAGCTTACCCATTTTTGTTACTTTAGGGATGAGAAATTATGCAGATGGGCTCCAAGGACTGGGGGCGGGGCTAAGGTCGCCATTCCTTGTATGGACCAGATGGGCTCCAAGGACTGGGGGCGGGGCTAAGGTCGCCATTCCTTGTATGGACCAGATGGGCTCCAAGGACTGGGGGCGGGGCTAAGGTCGCCATTCCTTGTATGGACCAGATGGGCTCCAAGGACTGGGGGTGGGGCTAAGGTCGCCATTCCTTGTATGGACCAGATGGGCTCCAAGGACTGGGGGCGGGGCTAAGGTCGCCATTCCTTGTATGGACCAGATGGGCTCCAAGGACTGGGGGCGGGGCTAAGGTCGCCATTCCTTGTATGGACCAGATGGGCTCCAAGGACTGGGGGCGGGGCTAAGGTCGCCATTCCTTGTATGGACCAGATGGGCTCCAAGGACTGGGGGCGGGGCTAAGGTCGCCATTCCTTGTATGGACCAGATGGGCTCCAAGGACTGGGGGCGGGGCTAAGGTCGCCATTCCTTGTATGGACCAGATGGGCTCCAAGGACTGGGGGTGGGGCTAAGGTCGCCATTCCTTGTATGGACCAGATGGGCTCCAAGGACTGGGGGCGGGGCTAAGGTCGCCATTCCTTGTATGGACCAGATGGGCTCCAAGGACTGGGGGCGGGGCTAAGGTCGCCATTCCTTGTATGGACCAGATGGGCTCCAAGGACTGGGGGCGGGGCTAAGGTCGCCATTCCTTGTATGGACCAGATGGGCTCCAAGGACTGGGGGCGGGGCTAAGGTCGCCATTCCTTGTATGGACCAGATGGGCTCCAAGGACTGGGGGCGGGGCTAAGGTCGCCATTCCTTGTATGGACCAGCTCCCTCAGGGTTACTTTCAGAATGTCACTGAGACAGTTGCTATGACTACAGAGAAACACACAGCACGTTGATCAGAGTAGCAGTCAACGCATCAAACAGGTTCTATGTGAATTTTAACCAAAGAGCATTTTGCATGCAGGCATCATTTTCTTCCTCCCATAAGCCCCTCTTGACAACACAACAAACAATAATCTGAAATCAAACCCGACACTACCATCAGGACCCAACTCCAACAGATGGAGCTGGCTGTAAATACCTTCAGTTGCCAGTTACAATAAAGACAACGTACACAGAGGTCCAAAACTAAAGTGAAGGGTGCTTGGAATGTGAAAGGGTACCAAATAAGTACAAGGTATAAAAACTTCTAAAATCTCTATCCATGTGGAGCCCACAATCCCTTAGAGGTTGGCTGCAAAAGTCATAGCCATGGCTGGTGTCCAATACATCTTAGACAGGTAGAATAAGGTTTGAGGTGCTACAGTGCTTCCATTTAGTCTATAAGGAGCAAGAGGGAAAGATGCCAGGTTTCTGTTCTGTGTTGGACTGGTGAGGGACAACAGCTGCTTTTGTTATCTGCAAATGAGGCATCCTGGACATGTGGGCTTGCTCTAGGCTTAATGACTTGTGGAATGGTTAAATCAAGTCAACACAAATGGCATTCCAGTAGAGGACAAGACCTCAAAGTCTCAAGACAGAGACACAACCCTTACCATGAATTTTAGATTCTGTTCCAGTGGGAGTACATGAATGTATCAAACTTAGCATCCTACAAAATACTTCAAAATTATTTTTTGTAGAGCCTTTTTCCTCAACGTGTTTTGAACTGGTTCCAGCACCATCTGGATAAAATATTAAATTTGCTCACTTTGATCATATGTAGCAAAGAACTTTGCTATACTGTCTATGGTGTTTAAAGCACTCTTCTTTGGGGAACTGGTCATAATTTCTCAGCCCCATGAAAACAAAGCACATGAACAACAAATCAACAACCTCCAGGGCTGCTTGAAGGGTTGGTCACTTCCATGGAGTCTGGAAGGCCTGTCTCTGTACCTACCCAGGGTAGCCTGGTGCAAATGTACTGAAAAAGTTGTATCCCTGAGCTTAAGTAACTAAGTGAGCACTTCAGGGATATAGAGATGGCTTAGCACATGAGACAGCATGTTTTTCTTGCAGAAAACCAGAGTTTGGGTGCCAGGACTCATCTCAAAGGATCAATAAATGCCAATAACTCCAGGACCAGGGGATTCAATGCCTTCTTCTGTTCTTATTGAGCACTTTCATACACATGCAAATACACACACACACACACACACACACACTAAAAATTATATGCATTTTTAAGGAATACCTCTATTGATCTGTTCATAGCTTTATAAATGGACATGAACTTTTTTTCTGAGAACAATCTGCATTGGATATTAGTACCTTGAAATGAATAATTTTATTATAATACACACTTTCCTAGCAGCAAGATGTCAGGAAGATAGAAACTCTCACTATAATCTAGGTTGCCAAGCCTGGGATTTATATTTATCCACTTTTTTCTGATAAAATGGAAATTGGCTCCCCATCTATCATTAATAATTATTGCCTATGTGACTTTAAATTTTTCACTGTACATATCCATGTGCTATATGCAGAAATTTTCATTTACTTATCCATTGTACATTGAGCATATTTTCTTGCTCCACATAACACTTCTTACAATTCTGTTGCAGTTTCCTTCTGCTGTTGTGAAAAAACCACGTGGCCAGCAGCAGAAAGGGTTGTTTACTTGATTGATACTTTCAAGCAAGAGTCCATCATGGAGAAAATCCATGGTAGGAATTTAAAACAGAAACCATAGAGGAACACTGCTTGCTAATTTACTTTTTGCTCATTCAGCTAGTTTTCTTATACAGACCAAGTTCACCAGCCCAGGAATGGTGCTGCCCAATGTGAACTGGACACTTGTATGTGAACAATCAGTCAAGACAGCCCTTAACAGACATGGCCATGACAGATGCATGAGAGGTGGATCTAGTCGGAGCAATTCCTCAGGGTTTCCTCAGATTACTACTCTACACAATTTCCTGTTGAAAGCTGAAACTAACCGGTACACCTTCCCTTTCTCACTCCTTCTATCTCTATTAGGCCTCTTTCTTCCCTAGACTGTTTCATGGCTACTTTCATATATCTACATACAATGTAGGAACCACATATGAGGCAAACTATATAGCATTTCTTAGACTGGTTTAATTTTCATAGTATGATAGTGTCCAGTTGCATAACTATTAATTATTTAATGTGAAGGGGTTCTTGATAAATGCCAGAAAAGCAAACATATAAGAGCATATCTTTGTTTGATGGTTATTCAAGTTTAATAATTTTTACTACAAGTCATCACTTGGTTTGATTTTTTTTAAAGTTTTTGTGTGTTGAAATGTGTTTAACATGAAATGTGCTATTATTATAGTTAGCTCCTGCTGTCAACTTTACTTAAATCTAAGTCACCTGGGGGGGAAAGAGAACCTCACCTGAAGCAGGGCCTCTAACAGACCAGCCTATAAGCATGTATGCACATCATTTTCTGATTACTTATTGCTATAGGATGGCACTTCCCACTATGGGCAAACTATCCCTGGGCCAGGATACCTGAGCTCTATAGGAAAGATAGCTAAGAAAGACAGGAAAAGCAAGCCTATGAGCAGTGCTACTCCAAGAGTTCTGCTTTCGTTCCTGCATCCAGGTTCCTTCCTTGAGTACTTTTCCTCCTGTCTCTTGATAATAGACTATAGTGTAAGAGTTACTTTTGTACCAAAAAGCAACTTTGAGAGGAGCTGGTTTGTTTGACTAACAGTTAAAGCTCTTCACTAAGAGGAGTAAAGGCAGAAATGGAAGCAGCAGCAATGGAGGAATGCTGCTAATTTCCTTTCTCTCCCGGGCTTTCTCAACTTCTTTCTTGTTTGACCCAGGGATAATGCAACCCACAGTGGCTTGGCCCTCCCATGTTAAGCATTAAATTAAACTTATCCCAACAGACATGTCTACGACCAATCAGTGGAGGCCGTTACTCACATAAGGTTCCCTATTCCCAAGTGTCTCTAGTTTGTGTCAAGTTAACAAACACTAAGCAGCACAATTGTCCCCTGGAGGACTGACACAAATACACATCACTACGAACCTTAAGTTTTTCCCTTGTTTCATTCCCAAGATTTCATGCTATTATCTCAAAATATAACATAGTATAACTTTAAAAGGACCACAGTGTTTTAATGCATACATCTTAAAAGTTAAAACTATTTCTAAAACATCCAACGCTTCTTAACTGTATGCTCCTATAAAATCAAATGCAAGTTGAATGATTTTTTTGCTTTAAGAGAGAACTGAGGTAGTCTCTGAATAGCCTTTTCTTCAGTCTCTGCTCCACACTTTGTCTCCATATTTGCTCCCATCACTATTTTGTTCCCCTTTGTAAGAAAGACCGAAGCACCCACAATTTAGTCTTCCTTCTTCATGAGTTTCATATGGTCTGTGAATTGTATCTTGGGTATTCAGAACTTTTTGGGCTAATATCCACTTATGAGTAAGTGCATACCATGTGTATTTTTTTGTGATTGGGTTACCTCACTCAGGATGATATTTTCTAGTTTCATCCATTTGCCTAAGGATTTCATGAATTCATTGTTTTTAATAGCTGAGGTCAGGGATGGTGATTCCCCCCAGAAGTTCCTTTACTGTTGAGAATAGTTTTTGCTATCCTGCGTTTTTTGTTATTCCAAATGAATTCGCAAACTGTTCTTTCTAATTCTATGAAGAATTGATTTGGAATTTTGATGGGGATTGCATAATCTATAGATTGCTGTCAGCAAGATTACCATTTTTTACTATACTAAACCTGTCAATCTATGAGCATGGGAGATCTTTCCATCTTCTGAGGTCTTCTTCAGTTTCTTTCTTCAGAGACTTTGAAGTTCTTGTCGTACAGATCTTTCACTTGCTTAGTTAAAGTCACACCAAGGTATGTAATATTATTTGTGACTCTGGGATTCATCCCATATATAATCACCAAACCCTGACACTATTGTGGATGCCAAGAAATGCTTGCTGAAAGGAGCCTGATATAGCTGTCTCCTGAGAGACCCTGCCAGAGCCTTACAAATACAGAGGCAGATGCTCTCAGCCAACCATTGGACTAAGTGTGGGGTCCCCAATGGAGGAGGTAGAGAAAGGACTGAAGGAGCTGAAGGGGTCTGCAATCCTATAGGAAGAACAACAATATCAATCAACAAGACCCCCAATAGCTCCAAGAGACTAAACCACCAACCAAGGAGTACACATGGCTCTGGCTGCATATGTAGCAGAGGACAGCCTCGTCAGGAATCAATGGGAGGAGAGGTCCTTGGCCATATGAAGGATCGATATATGCCCCAGTGTAGGGGAATCGAGGGCAGGGAGGTGGCAATGGGTACGTTGGTGGAGGAACACCCTCATAGAAGCAAGAGGAGGGAGGATAGGATAACGGGTTTCTGGGGGGGGGTATCAGGAAGGGGGATAACATTTTGAAACGTAAATAAAGAAAACATACAATAAAAAAAAGAGAGAGAGAGAACTGAGGCAAAAATAAAGCATGCTTAAGTAAAACAAAATCTACCTGGGTAGCGCAAACACATCTGTAATTTAGGCATGATTTCCTAGGCTCCAAAGGACTAGGCAACTTCATATCTCTGGCTCTGCCACCGATGCCATACACAGCCAGCCTCACAGAGACAGACCGTGTCCAGTCCACACATGCTGTTCTTGGTGGTTATCCTCTATTCCTGGCATCTCAAATACCCTAATTTCTTTACTGTAACATTGGCTGTACTTTCACCAAAGGCCTCTCTTGACCTATTCTGGAACTCTGTCCTTTAAAAAAGAGTTAAAAAATTAAACAAAACATAAAACAAAAAACAAACAAAGAAACAAACAAAAACAACCTTAAGCTCTATCTAGTAGATCGGTCATAGAGTGGCTTTAAAAGCTGATTTTTTTTAAAGTTCAATGGTCATGTTTTTCCTTTTTTCTTGTATGCTTGATTTTTTTTTTATTGTTGTGAATGGTAGCAGGACATTGGAATCTAATAGTGTTATAATTTATAAAAGTTAGATTTTCCTCTTCTCTAGTGCTTGATGTTACAATTTTTATTTTTGGTCATCATTTTTGTAGGCCATTTCTATGCTACAGATCAGCTTGAGTTGTAACCATAAGGTCTTCTTCAGGCTTCTCCAAGCCCATCCTTTCCATTGAGCGTGAGTGCTGCTCTCTAACTCTCTGTGGACATGTAGCTACTTTGGTCTACTCTAGTCTTTGACATTTCCTCAAAGGAGACAATAACAAAACAAAACAACAATAACAACAGAAAGGAGAGCATGCCCCATATGAAGTAAATCCATGTAGGAAACTTTATCCAATGAGAGTGGTTTGCAAATGTGTGGGAGATGTGGCAACAGTGGCCCGACTGCTTCTTTGAGCCTCTGGGGCATGAAGTAGTAATAAGTGATCAGACCCTAGATCCCTGATGCTTGCGAATCAATGTCCTATTCATCCACACTTCTATAAATTTCAAACCAGCTTCTTTTGGAATAAATGTACAGATGATTGTTGCAGGCCAAGGATTAACACACAGGTAGCTGCTATTGTACTAAGTGTGAATCTGACTAAAAGTGAATACCATTTATCCAAACAAATTTCTCATAAAAGTTATAAACCTTCAGGAAAAAAAATGGGATCTGAAACAAAAGCAACAAATAGAACTGACCAATAGAACTGTCTAAAGTGAGGAGAAAGGTTCCTGGTACTTCATACTTTTCTATCACCCAAGGTGACTCTCTTTTGAGAGCCTTTGTTTGTATATTTGAGACAGTGCCTTACTATGTACTTCAGACTTTCCTGAAAAATACTCTGTAGCACAAACTGGCCTTGAAGCTATGGGGATCTTCCTGTCTCAGTCTCCAAATGCAGGGATAATAGACATAAATTATCATTATCTTCCAAAATATTTTATAGATTAAAAATAATTGGTTCTTTTTCCAGATGTTTTGGGTATGTGTGGGAATATTTGTTAGTCATATTGAGCAATGACCCACTCATTGCCTCTTCTTAAATCAGAGGTCAAAATGTGTTAGTCCTGGTCATTCTAACTGGAGGTGGGACAGCTATCATACCAGCCTTGTGTCCTTATTAAATGCCCCAATTTTCACAAATGACTGGCAGTTCAAATGCATCTCAGCTGACTAGTAAAACACAATTGGTTTTGAATTGTTTAATGACCATATGAATGTTCTACAATGTTTCCCATATGTATTGCTGTCCAGTGGGTCTAAGGAAGTTAAGACTGACTTTCCAACAAGCTTCAAGACATACCCATGATTCATTCACAACACTGAGTATTAAGGCTAGAGAGTGCATGTAATGTAGGGCAGGCTTTAGGGGGAACTTTTGCTTTTGTGTCTGTATTAGTTTGTATCATTTGTTTTAAATGTAGTTATTTCAGTGTGTGTTACTGTTGTTACATATATGTGTCCATAAATATATAAATACAACCTGCTAGTTCCAGTTAGTGCTGCTTTTATGTGCATGATTTCAGAGCTAACTACTTATTTTTGCTTTATTTTTACTATATTATTTGCAACTTTATGTGAAGTCTGTATGTGAGTTTGTACATGTGAGTGTCAGGACCTATGGATGTCAGAGGCATCAGATCTCCTGGATCTGAAGTTTGAGACTGTTCTGAGCTATCTGATGTGGTAGCTACCTGCTGAACTCAAATATCCTCCTTAGTGAGGTCACCCAATCACAAAAGATCGCACATGGTATGCAGTCACTGATAAGGGGATATTGACCCAGAATCTCGGAATACCCTAGACACAATCCGCATATCATTAGATTTCCAAGAAGATGGAAGGAGAGACCCCTGGTCCTGGAAAGACTGGATGTAGGGGAACGCCAGGACAGAGTAATGAGAGGGGGTTGAACGGAGAAAAGAGGGAGGGAAGGGGGCTTATGGGACTTTCGGGGAGGGAGGAAACGGGAAAGGGGAAGTGATTTGGAATGTAAATTAAAAAAATAAAATTAAATTAAATTAAAAAAAAAAGGAAAAAAAAAAAGAGTAGTGTGTGCCCTTACCAGCTGAGCCATCTCTCCAGCCCAGGGTTTGAGTATTTTTAGCCTGGTAACACTTCCTGTTTTCTCTCTAGGCTTCCATGGCATTAATAGAATGGAATAAAATCAGTCTAGCTTCTGAGTACTGGACCAGCTTCACACTCCTGCCTTCCCCACCAACATTGACTCTGCCCTCTGGCTCTGTCAAGTTTTATTAATAATAAAACATATCTTCTTTAAGTTCATTTTTTGCCAGTGCATTTTATTGTAGCAACAGAGGATTAACACAGTGTGTAAAAAGAGTTTACTGTACCAAAAAGGTTTCAAGGTATATTAATATAATTTTTCATTTAATGATACTGAGAAAAGGCTCCAGTTATTTTATTTTGTTTGAAATTAAAATTATAATTGTCTAAGCAACTTATCTGCACTTACTTGACTCTTAAACACTATAGCCAAATTTGTAAATAAACCAATTCTAACTTATTCTGCTTCTGAAATTTGATTATATTTTTCCTTCTGAAGCTCAGTTCTCTTTCACATTGTTTCTTTTTCTTACTTATTTAAAACATATTTTAACTATAATTTAACAAATTCATTTTTGGATTTTAATTTTTATTTATATGTGTCTGTTTCTCTCTCTCTCTCTCTCTCTCTCTCTCTCTCTCTCTCTCTCTCTCTCTCTCTCTCTCTCTCTCTCTCTCTCTCTGTGTGTGTGTGTGTGTGTGTATATACATATATATATATAGTGTGTGTGTGTGTGTGTGTGCGCGTGTGTGTGTGTGTGTGTGTGTGTGTTTCACATGTATGCTGGTGCCCAGGAGGCCAGAAGAGGGTGTGAAATTACCTGGAGCTGATGGTGTGATCCACTCAACATAAGTGCTGGGAACTGAACTCAAGTCTTCTGGAAGATCACCAAGTACTCTTCACTACTGAATTAGCTCTTCAGTCCCCTCATGTATACTTCACAACATTAAAAATACTTTATTTTCCCTATAATCTAAGGTTTTTAAAAATAATATTTTTATTAATTTTTTGAGAATTTCATACATGTTTTGATCATATTCACCACCACCTTCAACTTCTCCCAGATCCACCTTTTTTACCCTCACCTCCCAACCCATTCAATTCCCAGAGTTTCTTTTTCTTTAAAACATTTTTTAAACCATCAAATCCAACTTGTGCTACATACCTACTTGAAGAAGATACTTCTACTTTCCTTGGAAAGTTATGTCAAATGATATTTGGATGATGCACACAGTTAAAAGGATGTCTTGCAAAGCAAATTCATGAAAGAATATTTTCCTGAAGCAGACACAGGTGAAAGGATGTTTTGCTGAAATAGACACAGGAAAGAATGTTTTTCTAAAGCAGACACAGGTGAAAGGGTGTTTTACTATAACAAAACTATTGCTGAACAGGTCCACTTCCCCCATATCCTCATAACTTTTCTCTTCCACATCCTCTGCTGGGTGGTCAGCTGGAGAAGTTGAACCCTTATTAAAGGTAGGTTACAAAAAATTTATGCCTACAACTACTCTTGAGAAAGAAGTCTCCCTGGGAATGTGACTGGCCAATAGCAAATTATATTATTAATGTAAACCAACTCTTCTTCTCCCGGCAGCTGTCAAATTACAAATTGTTCCTTGACTATAAGCAGAAATTTGACCCATACAACTCTCATGAATGTTGAGATTCTGTCTGATTTGTGCATGCAAATGCTTGTGCATGCATCAATGTGAGTCTGTTCGTGCAACTACCCTTTGAGACTAGAAAACATTGTTTCTTTGAGTTTATCCATCATCTCCTTCTTTTACAATCTTTTCACTCCTACTTCCATAAAGATATTTAAGCTGAGGAGATCTATGTGAAATACACATATCATTTAGAGCTGAACACTCCATATTCTCTTATTCTGTGCATATGTAACAGTTATGTATTCTCTGTTAATTCTAACATATTGCAAGCTTCTCTGGTAAGGGCTGAGAGATGTATGACCTATAGATATATCAATAAGTCATTAGGAGTCATTTTATTAGTATATTCATTTAGCAGAATAATAGTACTATGTTCTCTCCTAGGCTCTATGACTTATCTAACCACAAATTATTGGTCTCATTAACAGTGCAAGGTATGGGATTCAGCTCATAGAACAGACCTTAGATATTAGCCAATTGTTGGGAAGCAGGCTGATTCGAGGCTTTCTCAGAATCCCTAGTGAAAGGACAAAAAGAACATTAGTTTTGTATCATTGCCCAAGGTCAGACTTGGCAAGGTCTTCTCTGGGGCTAGGGCCAGGGCCTCAAAGGAGCAATAATTGTAGTTTCTGGGAACTCAACTCTTCCTGCTAGGCTGTGGTTATCAGTCCTAAGGCAGCTGAGTCTGAGGTATTCTGTTTTACTTTTACCAACATTGCTTAGTTGGATTTCCATGGACTCTGTCCTATTCTCCCCATACAAATGGTATGAAAGATGATATTTCTTAATAAACTTATAAGGTACAAATTGTTTAAGACCTTATGACCTGGGTTTCCTTCTTCTTTATTTTCTCATGTTTTCTTTTTTCAGGAACTTGTCATGAAGAATGTCAATGATGAGCCCCTTGATCCCAGTCAGTTGGTTACTCCCATAATATTTGTGCCAGTGGGCGTATCTTGTCAGATCAATCATTAGTGTAGCTACCAGGGTTCATAGATGAATGAAATTGATGATGAATTTTCTCCTCCAGAGTGCATATAGTAACTTCTAACATTACAAAAGTTAATCAGTATGGATGATGATTCCAGATAGGTATGGTCTTGATTTCTCCAAGTTCTGTGATTCAAGTCTATGGTGTCTCTAGCAATATGGCTAGGGTAACAAAGAGTGTTGACAATAGCTTTTAATGCTTGGGAATATAGGGAAACCCACTAGCCAACAATTCAAAAAAGAGTAACTGATTCCTGGTACTGTAGGGTTTCTTGTTATCTTGCTGCATCTAGTTGGGAGTGAAGGGGAAAAGAAGGAGAGAGTTAACTATTACTAAAGGCCTCTTGGAAAAGCGATACAGAAACCTACTACAATAGAAACTATCTAAAATATATACATGTACTTTAAGATACTTTGTGATAATATAACTCTAGTACATAGAATTGAATATAAAACAAAATACAATTAAGTAAACATGTGCATATTTCAAATCCAGAACCCAGATGTCATCCTAGAAAGCTAGGTAATTTATTTTTCTAACATGCCCTTGTATGCTAATGCTAACCTTTAACAAAAAAGGAAATATGATTTAGTGTGTTTGTTTTTTATAATTGCCTTTTCTTGTTTAACCACATATTTTAATCATCTAGCCATACTAATAAGCATATTGCCAGAATGTTATTGTTAGTGAATATAAGACATTGGTTTAAATGGAGAGTGCCATTTGACCTGTCTCTTATTCTTGGGTATTTTCTTTGCATTATTTTCTGCTGCATTCTAAGTATTATTTTGGAATTTAAATTGTATGATAAAAGCATGTATATTTTTGTTGATTTTATTTTACTTTTAACTGCTAACATTTCAAAACATTCTTATTGGGGCTAGGGAGATCAGCATGCTTGTCATAAAAACATGAGGACTTGAATTCAATCCCTAATACCTACATAAAAAGCAAGATATATCACATGCCTATGATATGAGTGTTAAGAGGCTAAAAACACAGGGATCTCTGGGGTTCATTTTCCAGGTAGTCTAGGCAAATCAGTGAGCTCCTGGTTCATAGAGAGAACCTGTCTCAAATGAATAAATAAATAAATAAATAAATAAACAAAGTAAGGTTTTAGAGTGGCTCCGTGGGTAAAGTGCTCCTTATGTAAGCCTGAATACATGAGTTCAGATCCTCTATGTTTATGTAAAACCCAGGTCTGATAGCTCATAGTGGTAATGTCAGTGCTGGGAGGCAGGAACAAGTGGATCCTAAGAACTCACTATCCAATTGATATAGCTGAAATGGAAAACTTCATGTTCAAGGTGTTAAGTTAGAGACACTGTATTAACAAGATAGAGTGGAGAGAAATAAAGAAAGATATTCACGGTAGATCTATGGCCTCCACATGCATGTGTTAATGCAAGTACACCTACATGTGCATACACACACACACACACACACACACACACACACACACACACACACACACTCCAAAAATAAAGTGAACAATGATTGAGGAAGACATCCAACATCGACCTGTGGCCTCCAAATATACATGTACATATGAGCAGGGATAAACAGACATACATGTATATAACGTACACACACACACACAAGCATGAACACACACACACACACACACACACATACATACACATGCATACACAAGTTCTTCCTATAAATTATTTGACTGAGGCAGTGAAAGGAAAATAAAATACATACACTTTCTTTGGTTGTTAAGTAATTTATATTTCTCCTTACTTAATAAGTATCTTTTGCAAAGCAAAAATGTCTTACCTTAATGATGTCAAAATTATCAGTTTTTTATTTTATGGGTTATAATTTTGGTGGTTTTATCTCAAAATTCTTTCCCTAACCTAAGTTCATACAGATTTTTCTCTTATGTTTTATTTAAAAGGTTTTACAGTTTTATACTTTCATTTATACTCGCAATCCATTCTGAATTAATTTTGCACAGGTCTGAATTATAGCCTAAGGGTTTTTTTTTTCTGTAGCTGGTTCTCTGGTTGTTCCAATAAAATTTCTTTAAAAAAATCTTTTCTCCCCTGAATTTTCTTTAAACCTTTGTCAAAAAATCAATGTGACCCTATTTCTAGGTGTCTATTTCTGCACTTTCTATTCAGTTACATTTATCTGTCTGCACATTCTTCCTAACCTCTTCCCTGCCTTGAATCCTGTAGTTATATTACAGATGAAAGCCCTCCTAAGTCTTACAGTCAATGATATGCACCCTCTAACTTTATTTCTTCTCAGTATCACTTTAGTTATCATCTACTCTTTCTCTTTCATATGAATTTAAAGATTATTTTATTAATACTGCCAAGGATTATGATGAAAATTAATTGAAATCGCCTTGAATCTATATATTAGTTTGTGAATTAGTTAGTTTTACTAGTTTTACTTTTTAGCATATTGTGTTTTTCACTACATACACACACACACACACACACACACACACACACACACACACACACAGTATCTTTCTCCTTTATATTTTCATTGAGAATCTGCCTGTCTTTTGTACTTTTCACCACAGAAATATCTCAGATAATATTAGATTTGTACCTAAGAATTTCATTATATTTGGTGCCCTTTTTTATACTTTTAATTAGCAAGTATTCATTGTGTGCATACAGAATTTCCAGTGATTTTTTAAAATGTACTACTTAGCTACAGCCTTACTACATGTATTTGTGGAGAAAGCCAAGGAGCTGAATCTTGGGGAGGGTTCCCCATCCAATCAAGAGAGAATAACAAGTCCTGAGATGGACCAGAAAGAAATATAGATGAGACACTAAGATAATAATAATAATAATAATAATAATAATAATAATAATAATAATAAGAAGAAGAAGAAGAAGAAGAAGAAGAAGAAGAAGAAGAAGAAGAAGAGGAAGAAGAAGAAGGAGAATTAGAGGAAAAAGAAAGATAGAAGGAAGGAAGGAAGGAAGCAAGCAAGCAAGCAAGGAAAAACGTGCCTCACTCTGGAAGCTTATTGGAATCTTCTGTGTAAAATACCGACTTGGAAACTTCTTTTATTCAAATCTTACTTCACAACTTTAAATTTTGCTTTACATTTGTTTCCTCCAAAATTATTACATATATTTTACTTACTAGAGTTTTAGGCACAAAAATCCCAATTCAAGCATTCCAACAAGGGTTGGCATGGTAACTGGCTCAGAGATAAAGGCCCAGAGTTTGGTTTCTAGTACACACAGCTAGTGTCTCACAACACATATAACTTAAACTTCAGGAGATTCAAAGCCCTCTTCAAACACACACACACACATACACACACACATAAAATTCTTTAAAAAAAAAAAAGAAAGAAAGAATTTCAAATGACTAGGCTCAGACATCAAAGTATGTCAATCAGAGACAGAGTAGTGGTGAAGGACAGAAAAGGCCTTATAATTAGAGTGACCGCATTAAAAAGAGAGAAAAGGGCTCAAAGACCCCATCCTGTCATTCAAGAACTGACAGGGAATTTTGAGATAGAAGGGCTCTCTAACAGGCCTCAACGTGGCAAACATGGTGTCAGCAGATCTTGCTTTACCCCATTCTCTCTCCCTTGCTAAAACCTAAATTGTATTTCTAAACCTAGCTCCCAAATTCTATTCTTTTATTTGACTACTTCCTCATTCCTGACTCCAAGATCCAACTATTAAAACATCAAGGTCCAGAAATCCAAGTTCATTATTTGGCTATACTGGCTAACATGTCCAATCAGGACTTACGATCTGTGATGTTTTGATAGGAATAGCCCCCATAGATTCATCTGTTTGAATGCTTAGCCCATAAGGAGGACCACTACTAGGAGGTTTGGCTTTGTTAGAGTGGGTATGAACTTGTAGGAAGGGTGTCACTGTGGAGCTAGGCTTTGTGGTCTCCTATGCTCAAACTACACTCAGTGTAACACACCATCTTCTTCTGCTACTTGCAGATCAAGGTGTAAAACTCTCACTCTCAGATCTTCCAACACCATGTCTGCCTACACAATACCATGGTTCACACCATGATGATAATGGACTAAACTTCTGAAAATATAAGCCAGTCCCAGTTAAATGTTCTCTTTTATAAAAGTTGCCTTGGTCGTGGTACCTCTTCTCAGGAATAGAACCCTAGCTAAGATATCAACTCATCATAGCACAAACTTCCCCTCTCCCCCTTTTCTCTTTAAAAGTCATTCTCTAAGAAATACCTGCTATCTGTCTTTGCCTAATCCAGGGACAGATACCCCTACCTATTGAACCTCCAGGGTAATTACTCTCCTCTATGCTGAGAATTTTGCATCTCTGTGTGTTCTGTGCTGATTCTGAGGCCCCCATTCATGGATTTTTATTGAAGAGGAGAATAAAGTGGGGGATGTAGCTGGTACAGCAGATAGCTAAGGAATAGGCTGTGACCTGGTAGATCACATGCCACATGGTGTGACAATTGAACCAATCATGAGAAATGATTATTACTGCTTAGGAGTAGTCTCAGTTCCCACCATAAGGCAACTGTCCCCACTTGGCAGGGATCTTTCTGTGGGTCATGTGTTCTGTGGGGCTTTCTCTTTCCTGGGGTTTCAGTTCTTTAACAGAAAGACATTGATCAAGCAGATCTATTGTACCTGGAATCCAAAGAAACTGAAGAAGAGAGCCCATGGACAGCATAGATAGCTTTGTGTAAAGTGCTCACCTGCAAACATAAGTAACTGAAGCCAAACTTACATTGAAAAATCAGGAATGATAACATGTGTTTGCAATCTCAGTGTTGAGAAAATAAAGACAGCCAGGTTCCTGAGTCTTACTGGCTAGCCAGATTAGCCTATTTATCAAGGCTCCAGGCCAGTGAGAGACCCTATCTCCAAAAGTAGGTGGATGGGATCTGAAGAATTAAAACCACCTCGGGCTTCCAAACACATATAAACATGTATATGTACCCCCAACACACACACACACACACACACACACACACACAAATGCACACACAAAGACACACTTAAAAATAAAGTGATTTGGAAGAAGAACGTAATTTTAAGTGCACTATGAATCCCAAGAGAAACATGAATGGTGTTAAAGCCAATGCTGGGCTCTTCAATGCGAAGTCAGAGAAAGCCTTAAAGATGGATACTTAGAGCAACATCACAGAGCAACAGCATGCCCTTCGCTGATATCCTTCTACTCCAAGTCATTCCCTCTAACCATTGAAGTGTTACAGCTGAGTTATTCCCTTAACAGTTATTCATTGTGACATGCAAGGCTCTACAGATGACACTTGAGAGGCAGAAAAATGTCTCTGTCCTAAATAAGTTTAACTATTAACTTGAAATAGCTTAATGCCACCTGAAAGAAGAGTCTCATTTGAGGTATGGTCCAGATCCAATTGTAGGGGATTAGGGAGGGCTACCTTGACTACTAGTTGATATAGGACAACACAATCCACCATTCCCTGGGAAGACAGGACTGTATTATGTTAAGAGAGATAACTAAGCATGATCCAGAAAGTGCATTCCTCCATAGTTTCTGCTTCAAGTTCATGCTTGAATTCCTGACATCTCTAAATCAGAGACTATGAACTGGAAATGAGAGCCAAGTAAATCTTTCCCTCCTCAATGTTGCTTTTAGGTCAGAGTATTTTATCACAACCACATATATCAAATTAAACCAGTTCAAATTCTAAATATTTCATGAATTGGACAGGGGAGACTGGAGAAAAGTCGTAACTTGGAAACAGAAACCTTGCTATCTTTCCTCATTCCTCTCTAGAATGCTAACCTGGGTCTCTCCTCCAGTTTCTGGTTTAATAGCTAGCTAGCTAGGCTAGATAGATAGATAGATAGATAGATAGATAGATAGATAGATAGATAGATAGATAGATAGATAGATAGATAGATAGATAGATAGATAGATAGATATGTCCTCCAATTTTATTTCCCTTTCTTTTCTCTATAAGTTGCCTTGAAATGAGTGCATTTGTTATTCACACCATTGAATTCTTGCCTGTGGTCAGCTCTGTAACAGCTCTGATTTCTCTCTCAACAAACCATCTCCAAGGCGCTTCTAATTACAGAGTCCTTTTAATTAGAACTTCCTTAATCACTGTGGTAAGTGATTATATCCACTTAACTCACTCTTCTGAGTCCTCCCTTTCTATTCTTACACAAATCTCTTCAGCCTTTTCTCTTCCTTCTTTTAAGTATTACATTAGTTTGTCCTTCTGTGCCTGCTTTGGGTCCAATGTGTGGACCACCTGGCCTTCCTTCCCGACACAGATGGGACACTAATATTTCTGCTCATTTTTTTTTCTGGTTCATTTTTATAAGCTCCCGGTGCATAAACCTTCAGATTCCTGAAAACCACATAATAAGAGACTTTGGGGGCTTGGAAGATGACTCAGTGAGTAAAACACTTTCCCTGCAAGTAGTGGCACCCACTTATGCATGCCTAGAATCCACATGAAGACAGGCACAGTAGCACGTGCCTATAATCCAGTACTCTTTCAGGGAGCTGGGGGCAAAGAAGGGAATTTCTTGAAGCTTGTGTGCCACGAAGCCTGGAGAACTCAATGACAAAGAGAAGACTGACTGAGACAAAGTATAATGTTATCACTGACACATAAGGTTGTCCTCTGAACTTCACTATGTTTATCATACCCAAACACACCCATATACATGGGGGGGATGAGAAAGAGAGGGAGAGAGAGGCTACACGTCTGCCCCGTTGTTGGCGTGCCTAAGTACCACCAAGTTGCTCAGTGGAGGCAGAACACAGTCTAGTAATAGGGGTCCTCAGTCCTTGTTTTCTCAGGTGGGAAACAGCAGGGTTTGGGACAAATGCTGTAAGAGTAACACTGGTTGCTAGGAATGTAGGGGGGGGGCGGTCCCCTGTCCATGCTTCCCCTCAGGGCATTTATGGGCCAGGTAGGGAGGGGTGGAACCTGGCTTGATTCTGAGTGAGTGCCTAGAGTGTGGAGATGCTGGAATAAAGAAGACCTTCTCAGGAGATTTAGACAAGGCTCTTTAAGACAAAAGCTATCTTTGACAAAGGAGAGGGTCCTTACTTATCTAAACTGCTTCATTTGATGGTGAATGTGAATGCATATACATTACTCAGGGCAACCCAGGGATTAAATACCCTTTGCAGGATGAATGTCCAGGAAGGGAAGCTCATTGGCTGGACACTTAGAGCCTATCTAGACAGCTGATTAGCATGGAAGAACTCCTGGTTTTTACGCTACCTGACTGATTGCCATGGTCTTCTTAGTGGGGTGTCATATTAACTGTTCCACATCAGGTAATTTGACCGGAAGCTGGTTCCACTCCTGTTGTGCTCAAGTCTGAGATTCGCTGGGATCTGAATCTGCTCGTAGTCCACTTGCTTATGTCACATGCACAGGTCTTTCCTGACTTCTGTCATTCTATTGAACATAGCCTGTTCTCCCTGCTACCCCATGGTCTGATCTCTTCTGTTACCATTAGGATGCAACAAACCTCTGGAAATCCTGTGGCTGCATGGTCACTACAGCGCAACTTTATCCAGCTGTCAACATGTTCCTTGCTGACCCTCAAGTTCTTGTTTCTCTTCTGGTTCTGCCTTCAAAGCTACTGGGTCAGAAAGCTATATCTAATTTCAGAGTCATAAAGACTTTCTCTCTGTTCTGTGTTAAGGCATATTATTGAAGTATTGTTATGAATGCCACATCAGCCAGCTAATAATTACATAATAAAACCACAAGGTGGGTGACTTCAGCATTGGACACCTTTTTAAGATTTTTATTTGTCTATATTATGTATCGCAATTTCTTTCTATTGCTGTGATAAACACTATGACCAAAAGGAGGAAAGAAGATTTATTTTATCATACAGCTTATAGTTCATCATGAAAGGAAGTCAGGGCAGAAACTCAAGGTAGGAACCTGGAGTCAGGAACTCAGGCAGAGATCTTGGAGAAACACTGCTTTCTGGCTTCCTTCCCATGGTTGCTTGGTCTGTTTTCCTATACATCCCAGGACCATTAGCCCAGATGTGGCACCACCCAAAGTAGAGTGGCCAATCTGATGAAGGTGTTTTATCAGTTGGAGTTCCCTCTTCCAAGCTGACCCTCGTTTGTGTCAAGGGGACAAAAATATAACCAGCATGATGTGTGACTGTGAGTGTGTGTGCACTTGAGTTCAGATACTCAAGGAAGCCAGAAGAGGATGTCAGATCTCCAGTAACTGAAGCTATAGGCAGTATGAGTCACCTGACACTGATGCTGGAAACCAAACTCTGACCATCTGTAAGCACAGCAAGTGCTCTTAGCTGCTGAACCACCTCACAGAAGATATTCTAGCCTCACAGATCAGAAAAGGAAATATCAATCAAGACATGAACACCTTAGATTCTTTCTGAAGCTTTCCCTGTGCTACCAGCTGCCATCTCTCTGCATGCTATGCATTTTTCTCTATATGCGTACATCTGAGATACTCCAATCTCCTTCATAGGAAGACACCACTTTGCTTGGCTTAGCGCCCACTCTAAATGCCTCCTTTTTAATTGATTTACTTTTCCAAAAGCCCTGTCTCCAAAAAGTTACTGCTGACATTCCAAGAGAAAAAGCACTGGGTATTGTTGGTTCGTTCTCTCTCTCTCTCTCTCTCTCTCTCTCTCTCTCTCTCTCTCTCTCTCTCTCTCTCTCTCTCTCTCTCTCTCTCTCTCTCTCTCTCCCTCTCTCCCCCTCCCTCCCTCCCTCCCTCCCTCCCTCCCCCTTTCTGTCCCATTTCTTCTCTATCTCCTTCCCACTCTTTTATTCTCTCCTGTTTCTTCCTTGTTGTCTCTCTTGTCTGTTTCCCTCTCCCACTTTCTCTTCATCCTTTTCTATCTTTCTGCTTTTCTCTCCTCTTTTATTTCTTTCTTCCTCCTTTCCTCTTCTCTCCCTTCACTTCCCTTCCTTCTCTCTAATTCCCTCCCTCCTCTATCCATTTCCTTCTGACATGAATATCCAAATATCTAGTAATTTGCCCACACATCACTGAAGATCTCTCTACACTGCTAAAATCTGGCCCTGTGTATCTTGTATGACTGCCATAGCAAACATGGGCCAGAGGTTCCCCCAGATATTTAGCCAAATACTGTACTTAGTGCTGCATCAATTCATCATATACTCAAAGGCACTCAGAACCTTCCATGAGCATGGACACGTGTATTTCAAGGGCATCATTGCTGAACAGCCCTCATGTTTTAGGTCTAATGGGTGTTGAAGACTGTGATATCTAATGTGTGTAACTGGATTTCATGAGTGCTTCTTCCTAAGGCTAAGTTTGCTGTATGACCCTGGGTGACTCATAAACTTCTCTTTATCTCAGTTTTATTGTCCTTCCTCTCAACCACAGATGTGGCAATGTGAATGACTTTCACCAAATTAACTAGGGGAACATCTGGCACCTCATCACTCGTTCATATATTTTCATTTTGAAAAAAAGAAAATTCAAAGGATTCTGAGTTGACAAAAACTGTAAACTACTTTAAAAAAAGCATATTCCAGTTGGAAAGTTTGACTACTCTTCTGCATCAGAAACCTGTAGAGATCTCTGTATTTTTAATGTCTGACTAGCAACAAACATTTAAAGTTCAAGGAATCAAAGAATATGAAATTCATTACTGAAGGAAGAGTTCATGTGTTATATGCTTGCTACTGCCAAAGAAAGTGTTAATTCCCATGTCACCACACTTGGACCTCAAAATTGCCCTGCTAGTGACAAAGCACTATGGTTTATTGACTTCTTTGTCCCTTGATGTCTGCCTGTCATGTCTAGCTCTAATGCCAGAGTCACTAAGGACATCAATGCTTCTCTATGATCAGCTTAAAGTCAGTGCTTTAGATTGCACAGTTCATAAAGAACTCAGCAAAACATAGAACATTCAGGCTTATGCACCAACACTGGTATCAAACAGCTCAGTATTTGAGAGTATGAAGGACATCACTCTGCTGAATAGATTTTGAATTTCCTAGAGGATCATAAAACCTTCTGTGGTCTCTCTTCCACAAACCACTTTCAATGAACTAGTTAAATAAAGATAGCATGATGAAACCTGGATCATTGATTCCTGGTCTCCATGGTGTCATCCCTGTCAGGTCTTAATGCCAGTATAGAAAAGAATGGTCAGGACATTAACTGGACTGCTTAATGTGGGCAGGGTGGACTGCCAACAATATCATTCTTTTTATACCTAAGAAAAAAACAATATACTCTGAGAAAGGTTTTTATTGCCCAAAGTCAAGTAAAGCTTATCCACTTTATAATTACAGTGGCTGGAACAGGGGTGCTTATTCCCTGAAAATCTTGAATTTTGTGTTTTTACCACAAGCATCCATAAATTTAACATCACAGACATTTAATGAAAATGTTTTACAAGGGAAAACTCACTAAGTGGTTAATTTCTATTGTCCTTGGTGTGGCTCTTGCCAGAATTTTTCTTGAGTTTGAACTCTTGGCTGTAATTGAAGGGAAAGTGAAGCCCTGGGGATGCACACTGTCAGGTTTATGCCCAAACCTGCTGCAAGACTTGCACTAAAGCATACCCACATGTTGAATTTTATTACTGTGAACAAACAGTATTTGGGAAAGCAAATACATTCCAGACATGCAAAAACTATTGTGCTCGTAATTCATAGAAAGTTAAGCCAAAAAAGAGAAATAAGAATGAGTTTTGACAATAATGAAACATAAACCTAGAAAAAAAAAGCATGTGGAAAATCGCATCAAAGGATCCCTTTTCCAAGCACTGAGATTGCTCCTGGAGGAATCAGATGCCTGTGACCTTGGTCTTGCAAGTGAGCAGCACAGACTCCAACACAGCTCAGACTTTACAGAATACATATAGTGCTTTGTTGAACCCATGCTCTTAATTCTTTTAAAAGTGCTGGGCATGACACTCCCGGAGGATCCGGCTATACCACTCCTGGGCATATATCCAGAGGCTTTCCCTGCATGCAATAAGGACACATGCTCCACTATATTCATAGCAGCCTTATTTATAATAGCCAGAAGCTGGAAAGAACCCAGATGTCCCTCAACGGAGGAATGGATTCAGAAGATGTGGTATATCTACACAATGGAATACTACTCTGCAATTAAAAACAATGAATTCACGAAATTCCTAGGCAAATGGTCAGATCTTGAAAATATCATCCTTAGTGAGGTAACCCAATCACAAAAGAACACACATGGTATGCAGTCACTGATAAGGGGATATTGACCCAGAATCTCGGAATACCCTAGACACAATCCGCATATCAATAGATTTCTAAGAAGATGGAAGGAGAGACCCCTGGTCCTGGAAAGACTGGATGTAGGGGAACGCCAGGACAGAGAAAGGAGAGGGGGTTGAATGGAAAAAGAGGGAGGGAAGGGGGCTTTTGGGACTTTCGGGGAGTGAGGAAAAGGGAAAGGGGAAATGATTTGGAATGTAAATTAAAAAAATAAAATAAAATTAATAAAAAAAAGTGCAAACATCACTTCTTTTCCTTAGTTTATTTATTTATCCACTTTAAATCCCAATTATACGCCCTCACTTCTCTCTTCCCAGGCGCACCCAGAGAAATCCCTCTCCCAATTACCCCCTCTCCTTCTCCTCAGGAAGGACTAACAAAGCAGCCCAGTCAGGAGAAAGAGATCCAATGACAGAGACAGCCCCCACTCCAGTTGTTAGAGGGCCCACATGAAGACCAATAAGCACATCTGCTACAAATATGTAAGGGACCTAGGTCTAGCCCCTGCATGCTCTTTGGTTGGTGGTTCAGTCTCTGTAAGCCTCATGGACCCAGGTTAGTTGACACTGTAGCTCTTCTTGTAGTATCTTTGACCCCTCCAGCCCCCTCAATTCTATTCTCAACTCTTCCACAAGATTCTCCTAGCTCCACCTAATATTAGGTTGTGGGTCTCTGCATCTGTTTTCATCAGCTGCTGGATGAAGCTTCTCAGAAAACAGCTATGCAAGGATCCTGTCTGCAAGCATAGCAGAGTATCATTAATTGTGTCAAGGGTTGGCTCTCTCCATTGGGATGGTTCTCAAGTTGAGTCACTCATTCTTTGGCCATTCTCTCAGTCTCTGCTCCATCTTTATCCCTGTGCATCTTATATGGAATCAAAGGATTTGTGGGAAGGGGTGGTTGCCCCCGCTCCCCCCCAGGAAGTCCTGCCTGGATACTGGAGGTGGCCATTACAGTCTCCATATCCATAACTGAGAACAGAAAACACCATTCTTAGCACAAGGCCACAGAGAAATATTCCATGAGCCAAACCAGAATCGTATGGGAGCTAGTTTTCTGACCCAGAAGTGGTGTTTAGCAATAGTGTTAAAAACTGCATGGTATTGGTACAGTGACAGGGATGTAGATCAATGGAACAGAACTGAAGACCCAGAAATGAATCCACACTCCTATGGTCACTTGATCTTTGACAAAGGAGCTAAAACCATCCAGTGGAAATAAGATAGCCTTTTCAACAAATGGTGCTGGCTCAACTGGAGGTCAACATGCAGAAGAATGCAAATTGATCCATTCTTATCTCCTTGCACTAAGCTCAATTCCAAGTGGATTAAGAACCTCCACATAAAACCAGACACACTGAAACTAATAGAAAGGAAACTAGGGAAGAACCTTGAACATATGGGCACAGGGGAGAATTTCCTGAATAGAACTCCAATAGCTTATGCTCTAAGTTCAAGAATTGACAAATGGGACCTCATAAAATTACAAAGTTTCTGTAAGGCAAAAGACACTGTCAAAAGGACAAAGCAGCAACCAACTAACTGGGAAATGATCTTTACCAACCCTATATCCAACAGAGGGCTAATATCCCATATATACAAAGAACTCAAGAAGGTAAACTCCAGAGAGCCAAATAACCCTATTAAAAATGGGGTACAGAGCTAAACAAAGAGTTCTCACCTGAAGAATTTCTAATGGCTGAGAAGCACCTGAAGAGATGTTCATCATCCTTAGTCATTAGGGAAATGCAAATCAAAACAGCCCTGAGATTCCATCTTACACCACTCACAATGGCTAAGATCAAAAACACAGGAGACAGAATTTGTTGGCAAGGATGTGGAGAAAGAGGAACATTCCTCCACTGCTGGTTGGATTGCAAGCTGGTACAACCAGTCTGGAAAGCTGTCTGGTGATTCCTCAGAAAACTGGGCATGACACTCTCAGAGGATCCTGATGTACCACTCCGGGGCATATACCCAGAGGCTTTCACTGCATGCAATAAGGACACATGCTCCACTATGTTCATAGCAGCCTTATTTATAATAGCCAGAAGCTGGAAAGAACACAGATGTCCCTCAATGGAGGAATGGTTTCAGAAGATGTGGTATATTTACACAATGGAATACTACTCTGCAATTTAAAACAATGAATTCATGAAATTCCTAGGCAAATGATCAAAACTTGAAAATATCATCCTTAGTGAGGTAAACCAATCACAAAAGAACACACATGGTATGCAGTCACTGATAAGGGGATATTAACCCAGAATATCGGAATCCCCAAGGCACAATTCACATATCAATAGATTTCCAAGAAGATGGAAGGAGAGACCCCTGGTCCTGGAAAGACTGGATGTAGGGGAATGCCAGGACAGAGAAGCGAGAGGGGGTTGAATGGGGAACAGGGGGAGGAAAGAGGGCTTATGGGACTTTCAGGGAGGGAGGAAATGGGAAAGGGGAAATCATTTGGAATGTAAATAAAAAACTTAGAATATAAAAAAATAAATAAATAAAAAGAAAAAAAGAAAGAAAAAAGGATAAATGGAACTATGGTACACATGGATTTGTGATCTTCCCACTGAACAAACTGGATTTGGCCTTAAACTTATAATTTTGTGATGGGCCTGAAATAATAAATTGGTTTTTCTACCACTCCTTCAAAACTTTCTAACTCTGACTACATTATTTTTTTTTAATTTATTTTTTAAATTTTTTTTATTTACATTCCCAATGATTTCACCTTTCCTGTTCCCTCCCTCCCAGAAAGTCCCATAAGCCCTCTTCCCTAACACTGTTCCGCACTCAACAGCCTCTCGCTTCTCTGTCCTGGTATTCCCCTACATCCAGTCTTTCCAGGACCAGGGGTCTCTCCTTCCATCTTCTTGGAAATCACTTGATATGTTAATTATGTCTTGGTATTCCGAGCTTCTGGGTTTATATCCCCTTATCAGTGACTGCATACCATATGTGTTCTTTTGTGATTGGGTTACCTCACTAAGGATGATATTTTTCAGTTCTGACCATTTGCCTAAGAATTTCGTGAATCCATTGTTTTTAATTGCAGAGTAGTATTCCATTGTGTAAATATACCACATCTTCTCTATCCATTCCTCTGTTGAGGAACATCTGGGTTTTTTCTAACTTTTGGCTATTATAAATAAGGCTGCTATGAACATAGTGGAGCATGTGTCCTTATTTCATGCCAGGGAATCCTCTGGGTATATGCCCAGGAGTGATATAACAGGATCCTCCAGGAGTGTCATGCCCAGTTCTCTGAGGAACCGCCAGACTGCTTTCCAGAGTGGTTGTACCAGCTTGCAATCCCACCAGCAGTGGAGGAGTGTTCCTGTTTCTCCACATCCTATCCAACACCTGCTGTCACTTGTGTTTTTGATCTTAGCCATTCTGACTGGTGTGAGGTGGAATCTCAGGGTTGTTTTGATTTGCATTTCCCTAATGACTAAGGATGTTGAACATTTCTTTAGGTGCTTTTCAGTCATTCAATATTCTTCAGGTGAGAACTCTTTGTTTAGCTCTGTACCCCACTTTTTTTAATTATTTATTTTATTTTTTTTAAATTTACATTCCAAATCATTTCCCCTTTCCCGTTTCCTCCCTCCCCAAAAGTCCCATAAGCCCCCTTCTCTCCCTCTTTTCTCCATTCAAGTTTCTCTGTCCTGGCGTTCCCCTACATCCAGTCTTTCCAGGACCAGGGGTCTCTCCTTCCATCTTCTTAGAAATCTATTGATATGCGGATTGTGTCTAGGGTATTCCGAGATTCTGGGTCAATATCCCCTTATCAGTGACTGCATACCATGTGTGTTCTTTTGTGATTGGGTTACCTCACTAAGGATGATATTTTCAAGATCTGACCATTTGCCTAGGAATTTCGTGAATTCATTGTTTTTAATTGCAGAGTAGTATTCCATTGTGTAGATATACCACATCTTCTGAATCCATTCCTCCGTTGAGGGACATCTGGGTTCTTTCCAGCTTCTGGCTATTATAAATAAGGCTGCTATGAACATAGTGGAGCATGTGTCCTTATTGCATGCAGGGAAAGCCTCTGGGTATATGCCTAGGAGTGGTATAGCCGGATCCTCCGGGAGTGTCATGCCCAGTTTTCTGAGGAACCGCCAGACTGCTTTCCAGAGTGGTTGTACCAGCTTGCAATCCCACCAGCAGTGGAGGAGTGTTCCTCTTTCTCCACATCCTCACCAACAACTGTTGTCTCCTGTGTTTTTGATCTTAGCCATCCTGACTGGTGTGAGATGGAATCTCAGGGTTATTTTGATTTGCATTTCCCTAATGACTAAGGATGATGAACATCTCTTTAGGTTCTTCTCAGCCATTAGATATTCTTCAGGTGAGAACTCTTTGTTTAGCTCTGTACCCCACTTTTTAATAGGATTATTTGGCTCTCTGGAGTTTACCTTCTTGAGTTCTTTGTATATATTGGATATTAGCCCTCTGTTGGACGTAGGGTTGGTAAAGATCTTTTCCCAATATGTTGGCTGCTGCTTTGTCCTTATGACACTGTCCTTTGCCTTACAGAAACTTTGTAATTTTATGAGGTCCCATTTGTCAATTCTTGATCTTAGAGCATAAACTGTTGGTGTTCTGTTCAGAAAATTTTCCCTGTGCCCATATGTTCAAGGCTCTTCCCTAGTTTCTTTTCTATTAGTTTCAGTGTGTCTGGTTTTATGTAGAGGTCCTTGATCCACTTGGAATTGAGCTTAGTACAAGGAGATAAGAATGGATCGATTTGCATTCTTCTGCATGCTGACCTCCAGTTGAACCAGGACCATTTGGTGAAAAGGCTATCTTTTTTCAACTGAATGGTATTAGCTCCTTTGTCAAACATCAAGTGACCATAGGAGTGTAGATTCATTTCTGGGTCATATATATATTAGATCCATTTGGTCCAAGGCTTCTATTAGTTTCACTGTATGCCTGTTTAGTTTATGCTTTCCTGATCGGTCCATTTCAGAGAGTGGGATTCTGAAGTCAGTCACTATTATTGTTTGAGGTGCAATGTGTGCTTTGAGCTTTAGTAAAGTTTCTTTTACTAAAGCGGGGCACTTGCATTTGGAGCATAGATCTTCAGAACTGAGAGTTCTTCTTGGTGGATTTTTCCTTTGACCAGTATGCAGTGTCCTTCTGTGTCTTTTTGATGACTTTAGGTTGAAAGTCAATTTTATCTGATATTAGGATGGCTTCTCCGGCTCATTTCCTGGGACCATTTGCTTGTAAGATTGTTTTCCAGCCTTTTACTCTGAGGTAGTGTTTGTCTTTGACACTGAGGTGCGTTTCCTGCAGGCAGCAAAATGCTGGATCCTGTTTACATATCCAGTCTGTTAGTCTATGTCTTTTTATTGGGGAATTGAGACCATTGATATTAAGAGAGATTAAGGAATAGTGATTATTGCCACCTGTTATTCTTCATCCTATCTTTATGTTTGAGTGGTTATCTACTTTTGGGTTTGATGAAAGAAGGTTACTATCTCATTTTTTCCAGGGTGTAGTTTCTCTCCTTGTATTGGCAGTTTCTGCTTATTATCCTTTTCAGGGCTGGGATTGTGGAAAGGTATTGTGTAAATTTGGTTTTATCGTGGAACATGTTGGTTTCTCCATCTATGGTGATTGAGAGTTTCACTGGGTATAGTAGTCTGGGTTGGCATTTGTGTTCTCTTTGAGTCCCTATGAGATCTGCCCAGGATCTTCTAGCTTTCATAGTCTCTGATGAGAAGTCTGAAGTAATTCGAATTGGTCTTCCTTTATATGTTACTTGGCCTTTTTCTCATACTGCTTTTCATATTCTTTCTTTGTTTAATACATTTGGTGTTTTGATTATTATGTGATGGGAAGTATTTCTGTTCTGGTCCAGTCTGTTTGGAGTTCTGTAGGCTTCTTGTAAGTTCATTTGCATCTCTCTCTAAGTTAGGGAAGCTTTCCTCCATAATTTTGTTGAAAATATTTATTGGCCCTTTAATTTGCAAATCTTCACTCTCATCTACACCTATAATCCTTAGGTTTGGTCTTCTCATTGTGTCCTGGATTTCCTAGATGTTTTGGGTTGCATGTTTTGTTTTGTTTTGTTTTGCATTTTCTTTGACTGTTGAGTAGATGCTTTCTATGATACCTTCAGCATTTGAGATTCTTTCTTCCATCTCTTGTATTCTATTGTTGATGTTTGCAACAATATTTCCTTGATTTCTTCCCAAGGTTTTCTATCTCCAAAGTTGTCTCCCTTTGTGGTTACTTAGTTGTTTCTACTTCCTTTTTTAGGTCCTGAATGGACTTGCTCAGTTCGCTCACCTGTTTGTTTGTGTTTTCCTGTATTTCTTTAAGATATTTTTGTGTTTCCTCTTTCAGGATTTCTGCCTGTTGACCCAAGTTCTCCTGTATTTCTTTAAGTGATTTTTGTATTTCCTCCTATGGGTTTCCATCTGTTGACCCATATTCTCCTGCATTTCTTTAAGTGATTTTTGTGTTTCCTTTGTAAAGGTTTCTACCCATTGATTCATGTTCTCCTAAATTTCTTTATTAGATTTATTTGTGTCCTTCTTGAAATCCTCTAATAGTATCATGAGAAGTGATTTTAAATCTAGAAC
The DNA here is from genome assembly GCA_036184795.1 of Tokudaia tokunoshimensis. NCBI lineage: Eukaryota > Metazoa > Chordata > Mammalia > Rodentia > Muridae > Tokudaia > Tokudaia tokunoshimensis. The sequence continues at coordinate 72,627,063 of BTHU01000013.1, forward strand.
TTGCCTTTGGGTGTGAAGGAGTATCTAGGACTTGCTGCTGTCGGAGAGTTGGGTTTAGATGGTGCCATATTGCCTTGATTTCTGTTAGTAACATTCCTACTTTTGCCTTTTGCCATCTGGTTATCTCTGGTGTTAGTTGGTCCTGCTGTCACTGGCTGGTGCTTGAACCTACTGTGAGCCTGCAAGGCTATATCCACACCCCTGGGTGACCAGGTTTCCCTTGGCACCAATTGCTCAGGGGCTGCCCTGCTTCTGAGTGTCTTTGGAGCCCTGGTGTGCCTTACCTCAAATGATGTTATACTTGGGAAATCCCTGCATATCTGGCGACTCAGTGTAGTCTATCCCTGGAAAAGAGGTGGCTGAAGGGATGCTGCTGTGCTCCCTCCCAATGCGGGTCACCCATTATTTTATTTTTAATATCTCATTATATGGCAAAATAAAAATGTACTCCACTTTTATAAGCTAGAGATAGATAGACAGATAGATAAAATGGATGATAGATAGATAGATAGATGATAGATAGATAGGTAGATAGATAGATAGATAGATAGATAGATAGATAGATAGATAGATAGATATGTAGATAGATGGATGGATTGATAGATGATAGAGACATAGATGATAATAATTAGATAACACATGCCTCAGTGTGTTGTGGGGAATGACATTGGCTAAAGTGCATAAAACTTCGGGAACAGAGCCCCACAGAGAGGAGACCTGGAACACTGGTAGTTCTTACCATTGCCCTGTATTTGAGTGGCAGGGGATGGGTAGAAGAGTGGCCACTGTTCTTGCAATGGGCACCCAATCAGTATATGTGCAGCCAATGTACATTATATATTATAATGTACAATACTACAGGTCATTATTCACTTAGTTCTTATTAGATATACCAATATTAATAAGTATTAGTTCTTACATCTAATCAACAGGATAGGTAAGAATGTCTATCTCATCTGATAGATGAGAAAACTAGCAAAAGGTTTAAGGAAGTTGGCCAAAGTCACATACAATTAATATTAACATGCATATCATAACTAAACTCCTCTTTATCTCTCCCTCCCTCTACCCCTCTTTGTCTCTTTGTCTTTCTATTTTGGTGTCTCTCTTTCTCCCTCTCACACTGTTTCTACCTCCCCTTTCACCTCTGTTTCTCTTTTACTATCTCTGTCTCTCTGTCTCTGTCTCTCTCTGTCTCTCTCTTTCTACCTTTCTCTGCTGTCTTGCTTACTATAACTATATAACTACCACTAATAATTCCAAATTATATCACTTTACTACAAAACCATCTAGCTTTGCCATTTATAGTAACTAACCAGTTGTCTGTCTCTGTCTGTCTGTCTGTCTGTCTGTCTGTCTATCTATCTATCTATCTCATATGCGTACATTTATGTAAATGTGTGTGCATGTTCAAGTGGGTCCAGGTACAATTGTCTGTGTGAATGTACAGGCATGTATGTACATACTCATGTTCATGTCTGTGTAGAGGCCAGAAAACAACATTAGTTATTATTTCTCAGAGATATGCACCTTGTGTTTTCCAAACCTCACCATTTTCTAAACAAAATCCATCTAGGCATACCCTCTATGGTAACATGTCATCTGATCCTTTGCCTGTGCTGTTTACTTCAATACTTTGGTCAGTAATATGGGGGGTCCAGCAAGTTACTGGGTCCATAGCACCTTGACCACATCTATAACAAGCTCAGAGGAGAGAGGATGTTCTCTACGATGGTTGGAAGTTGCAGCGTCCAGGACTCAGGGGCTGAGTAGGCACCACATACCTGGGTACCTGGAATTCCATTGCTCCGCAGAAACAGAGACTGTAATTACCTTCAGATTTGCAGCTACTTAGACGCCTTGTAGAACAGAAGTAGCGAGGTACAGTCTGTAAATAAAAGGCACTATCATGTCCTTGGAAGCATTATTCACTAGAAATTACCTGTGCCCCGCCAGCTCATCCACCTCTAGTCTTTAGCCATTGTGGAGTTTGGTCTCCACACAATCTTACAAATTCAGTAATGTACTCCTCTTTTTTAATTGACATAATAATTGCACCTATTTTTGGAGTATGTGTACTATTTTATCAGTGTGTGTGCTATTCCAGCACATGTAAAGAATACACAAGAATCAGTTCTAGAAGATTTAAATATCCTAGGTACATCTTAAAATTACCGTATATCCCTTGTACACAATAATGGGCTGGAATTTCAACATTTTAAGATGTATATGCAATGTACTTTGCTCACATTCTCATAAACATTCATTATCATCATTCTCTCTTTTGTGGTTGTACTTTTATGTAAATGTGTGTGCATGTTCAGGTGTGTGCAAGTTCATTTGGATGTGTGAATATACATGCACAGTTGTGCATATTCATGCCCAGGTATATATAGAGGCCAGAGGACAACTTTAAATTTTCATTTCTCAGAGATATGTGCATTGCATTTTCAAAAGAGGATTATCTCAATGGCCTAGAACTTGCTGATTAGACTATGCTAGGTGGTCAGCAAGCCTCAGGAATTCGCCTATCTCTGGTGCTAACATGTCTGACCTTTACTTTAATGTGATTTCTGGGAGTGGAACTCAGGTCCTTGTGCACACACTATATAATTACTTTACTAACTGAGCCCTCCCACAGCTCCATTATCCTGTCTCAAGGCAAGAGAATGGTCTCACCCAGGGCAGAGTGGCAGCCTGTAAGCCTAGGCAGACAAGTAAAACTGAGAATATCAACCCAGGGAATGTTTTTAAGTTTCTAAGGTCTCTCTGTGTGTGTGTGTGTGTGTGTGTGTGTGTGTGTGTGCCTATGTGTGTGTGCATGTGTGTGCCTATGTGTGTGTGCATGTGTGTGCCTGTGTGTATTCCAGTAAAGGATATTGGATCCCCTGAAGCTGAAGTTACAGGCAGTTGTGAGCCACCAGACATGGGGGATGGGAACTAAACTGAGGTCATCGAAAGAACAGGAAATATTCCTAACTCCTAAGCCAATCTCTCCGGCCCCATCTGTGACCTTGTTGCTTCCTGGTCTCATATCTAGGTTTTCTATTTTCTTTTCTCTGTTCCTACTATCCTACATAATTGCTCTTTCCATTACATTCAAATCTCTGTGACAGACAATGTGATCTGCCTGTCAATCTCCTAGCAACTGGTGACAGTGATGTTATTATTTACTGTCACTTGTTAGACTTACAACTTCAGCATTTAAGAAGCTGTTTATGGCATCCTAAGTACTTTAACTGATGACAAGGGCAGATCCACAAGATACAGAGGATTTTACTGTCAGCTTCCTGACTTACAGGTAAGAGCATTGGAAGAAAGGAGTTCTGTTCTTGTTTGGTTGCCCTGAAATAGAGGTGATATCACTTGTTCTGAAGAATGGTGAAGAACCAAAGCAAAGAGGTTAATGAAACACCTGATATCTTTAGAGAGAGCTGAAAGATGGCTCAGTGGATAAGGATGTTTGCTATGCCCACACAAAGATCTAGGTTCAAATCCCCATCATCCATATGAAGAGTCAGTTATGCACAGTCATAAACATCTCTTATCCCAGCACTATGAAGTGTAAAGACAGGAAGATCACTGGGATTTGCTGACCACCAGCTTGGATCCAGGATCAGTGAAAGAGCCTGTCTGTAGAGCATAAGGTAAAGAGAAATAGAGCAGAGCTTTAATGCTCTGCGGTGGAATCCATACATACACATAACACACACACACACACACACACACACACACACACACACACCACAAATCAATCTGTGGACTCTGACTGACTTCAGTAGCATAACACAAGCCAATGTGTCTGGCAATCACATTTCTCCTGGGAAAGCAGAGTTATCTGTGCTTGAGACAATTAGTTCAGCTCTCTAAGAACCCCATTTCCCCTGTCTTCACTCTTCAAAACTCTGGCAGTCAGGAAGTGATGCCTGACCTCAGCTGCCCTGACTATAGGTTGACAATCAGGAAAAAGAACCCCGCCCAAGCCATTCATTTTTTGAGAGTAGAAAACTCAAGCTGACCCAATGATTTTGTCTTTCCCATCACAGATCATCTGGGGCTGCAGGACAGAATGTTTTTAAATACCTTATTTATTAGATATAATTAAGTAAAAATAATAATAATATAAGTGTGGAATGGGGAGGCAGGCAGTAAAGATGCTTGTTATAGGAAAAACATTAACAGGATGCAAAAAACAGTTATGAAGAAAAATATTACATTGGCATATTTTACTTAAATATATTATATTGACATACTTCCAAATTTACTTGGAATTATAAGAAATAATAACCTAGCTTCCATTTTCTCAGTTTTGTTTTTATAAAACCATACTCCAACACCACAGCAAGGTTGTTGATGTTCCTCGATGAGCATACAAGTCCACAAAGATAGCCATGTATGTTATGACTGCTTCCAAATTGTTCCTCTACATCTCCCATCCCATGTCACCCGTGGTTAGAAAGAGGCCCAGAGGTTCTTCTGTAACCCTGGAGAATTAGAAAATGAGGTAGGATTTAGTCTCTGAAAATCTAGTTGAATCTGATGCTATTTCCAGCCCTGGTAATATTTATTTTTGTTCTGCTTTGGGGACCTTTTTGTTGACTGGGAAGTGTTGTTGAGTAACTACTTCCTTTTAGAAGATTTATTTTCTATTTTAAAGTGTGTGTGTGTGTGTGTGTGTGTGTGTGGTGTGTTTGATGTGTACATGAGTGCAGGCATCTATAGAGATCAGAAGAGGTATTGGATCCCATGGACGGCTCTTCTGCGGGAGCATTACAACCTCTTAACCAATCACTCCAGTCACAGCTGTTCCTTCTAAATCCTTCTTTTGAGCCACAGAGCAAACTCTGTTGAATTCCCTGGCTGGAGACGCTGCTCTACCTCCCAGCTGGTGCTAAAGGTCATCAACTCACACCAATCTACACTCTACCCTTTCCTCTTTCTCCACACAAACCTACTTTTAGTTTTTTTTTCCTCTTTCTCTGAGATTTCTATTTTTTTTCTAGGAAGGCTAGCTCCCTCATCAAATCCAGAGAATACATTTTTATTTGTCTAACCCATTCTGGGCTTGCTTCTCTGGCTTCTATTACAGGTGTTGGCTTGTGTTTATAGTATAAGCCACAGAAACACAGGTACTAAAATGGAGGCAACCTGTGGCCATTCTGCAAATCTAAATATAATGCCAACAGAAGACAGAATGAAAAGGCTTTCAGGGGACCTAGGTATGGTGGCTCATGCCTGTAATGCCAGCACTGGGGAGACTGAGACAGGGGGATTGTCAAGAGTTCAAGGACAGCTTTGTTTATGTACCAAGACAACCAAAAATAAAAAGAGAAAAGAAATTAAAAAAAAAATCAAGGAGATGGGAATGGGTTCCAGTCATCCAATCCTTTTCTCAGAAAGGGATTGAGAGAATCCATGATCTTATTATTCATTCTGCTGAATTATACGGTTTGCTGAACAGAACTTAAATGGACTTATAGTCTTGAAACAGAGCATTAGTTTGCAGAAACAGAGTATACCTCTAAAGAAAGAGATGAGATGCCCACAAGAAGCTGCATGCCATTTCCAGCTGTATCAGTCATGGTTCTGGTTGTCATGAAAACATACTTAACAAAAGCAAATTAAGAAAGAAAGGGTTTATTTTTGACTCACAGTTCAAAGATACAGTGTATCATGACAAAAAAGTAAACAACATGAAGTGGTTGGCCATGATTTACATCCACACTGAGGAAGCAGAGAGAGATGGATGCTGGTGTTTCTTACTCAGCCCTGGACTTCAGCACTGTTATGGTGAATAGTCACACCTCCTCAATTAACCCAAACTAGAAACTCCCTCACCCATATGCCAAAGTCTTGTCTACTAGGTGCTTCCAGATCCAGTTTACAATCGATATCAATCATCATATGGATGATGATTTTCATTTCCAACTTTCCTAACCCTAACCCTGTGCCCTAGAGACAAATGATGGACTCTCCATGTTTGGTCAGTTACTGTGTAGTTCTCCAAGTATTTCTTCCAGAACCCATCCCATTTATTCGCCCTTGAATTCAACTGCATGATTTCTCTTGCTTTCAGATAAAAGCATCTTAACTGGGACACCACTCGAAAGGTTTGAAGAAGGCTGGGAATAATAGTTCTTTTCTGCACTCTTGAACTTGGAATTGTGTCAGTAAGAACCAATTCAGAGAGAAAAAGAAACACCCTAGCAACTTCAAATAGAGAACTGAATCCAATAACCAGCTTATGGAAGTAATGGGAAGCTTGAAAACCCATGAAGAAAGAAGCCAGGAAATACCAGTGATCATGACATTCAGAGTGGTCTTAAGCCCCTCCCTGTGCCCACTTCTCACTTAAAGCTGTTTCATAGGAGAAGTGGACATTTCACCCCTGGGGTTGCAATTGACCATTGGGCTTGCTAATGGTAAGTGGCTAGACAAAGATTAGTAGCATTAGGAGTCACTGAGGATGAACCCTCCCTCACAGTCAGCTTTTGGTTCTATGCGCATTTCCCAGTAACACTAGAAAGGAAAACATCACAGTCATCTTTCCTCAGCCCTTCTGGTCCTCTATCTCAAACCCTGAGGATAAGATGACATGGTCTGCTCCAAAGGTTAGAATATTACATACTATTGTCCCCTCCCTAAAGAGTTAATTCAACTGGGCCTGTCAATCACCTAGCCAGGAGTCTTTCCCCCTCCTGTTCTGAAAAGATGGTTCACCTGAAGACATGCTAAGGCAGTGGGAGGAATAAATATCCTCTGAGAGAATATGAGATAATATGCTTATGTGTCCTAGAAAATCCTCCATCAACACAGCAGCTTCCAGATCCTCAATGCTAAGCCTGTCTAGTTTTTTGAGTTCTACCTCATAAAGTGTAACATTTCCTTCTCTACTTGTGTCCTACTGGATCCAGGTTAGAGCATGAGCATGATTTCCCTGATGTTCTGAGCGTTCTCGGTCTTTCTCTGAAGGATCATCCCCTTCTACCATGTAGCTTGCCAATCTCCATTGCAAAAGGCACTCTTTCCTCTCTTCTTCTCTATCTCCTTTCTCCATGGTGGGATTTTCCACCTTGCCTATCCTGTTTTCCCTCTCTAACACTAGTAAAATTGTAATCAAGCTTCCTCCCAAGTCTGTCTCTACGTTTTTATTTTATGTTTGATAATGTCAAACATACATGTAATAAATTGTGATTGTATATCCTTCTGCTTCCTCCTTCCCAACTCCCTTTTTTCCCAGTTTTGTGAATTTTTATAATACACTAATTTAAATCAGTGCTGCCCACTTGTAAATGTAGGGGGTATGGGATCATCCACTGAGGCATGGCATACCTACAAGTGGACATAGCCTCACAAAAGAGTAACATCCCTTCCCCCAGCAGCTACCCACTATCAGGAGCTCCTCTGTTAGGGGTGCGATGTAAGACCTGACTGCCTTGCTCTTGGAGGTCTTGTGTAGGTGACCACTGCTATGGGTCATGATTGTGTTAACCTTGTCACACCCAGAAGACTGCACCTCCACCTCATTCTCTGGCCCTTATATTCTTTCTGCCTCCTATTGCTCAATGTGTCCTGAGTATTCTTGGTAGTGGGATTAGTATAGATTTTCCACTTAGGGCTGAGCAAACTTTTTGTTATTCCTGAGATTTTGACTAGTTAAATATCTCTTCATTGACGGCTCCCCACCATACAAAGAAATTTCTGACTAAGGTTAAAAGCATCCTAAGGTCCATGGCGGTGTGTACAACATAAAGCGTAAGTGAAAGCCAGGAGGCTAAAAGCAGTATTTGGGGGAATGGGCATGCTAATAGAGGAAGGAATATATTATAGCTAAAATAAAATTAATGGAATGTGCGAAGTTGAAAGGCTTATGCAGGGAGGGTCATGGGAGCATGAGAGAAGTCAGGGTCTCAAGGGAAGGGCTAACTCAAAACAAAGGGAGTCTGAAAAGTCTACTACCACACAATTCAACTTAAACACAATTGAAAGAATTAGAGAACACACATGAAATGGCAACACAACAGGGAACTGTGGAGATAAAAGGATGAAGTGAGGATGAGGAGGATACAATACAGGGGAGGGGAGGGGTAGGTTAACCAAAACCAAGGCTCTATGAAAAAGCCTTACAGAAACTCATTAGCTAATAAGCTAATTTCAAAACACAATGTTAAAAAAAAGTGTTTGAACAAAATTACCACCTTCTGAATTAATTTGAAACCTACTCCACTGGAAGGAATTTCATGTCTTGTTCTGTAATCCTGGGCACTAGCCCATGGCTTTGGAGGCCGTAGGCCCCAGGATAGAACCTGCTGCTGCTATTTTGCTAATGGTTAGTGCATCCTAAATTATCCTGTTAATGGGAGAACCTCAATTTCTAAAGCAAAAACAGAACTTCAATTTCTAAGCAATTTCTACTTAAAAAAAATAATATGTGGGTAAAAGTAAAAACTGACCAGATTTAGACTTCTAGTTTTAGACACAGTGTAAGAAGAGCTTGAATACAGACTCTTTATCTCATACTAGAGCCAATGTAGATTGAACATTAGTGGCTTTCCTTGGATCAACTAGGAAAAAAATGCAGGCTTCAAAGCAAGGTGTCAAGCCAAACTTTGCAGACCAAAGCATGGACAGAGCCACAGCTGAAATAGATGCCTCTGAGGAGAAACCACCAGACCACTAAACAAAACAAAATAATACAAAATGTTGGGTGGCAACTGGAGACTGTTGGAGGCTGAAGTAGCCTAGATTAAGAAAAAGTCACTCAGGCTGGAGAGAGCTCAAAGGTTAAAAGTGCTGGATGCTCTTCCAGAGGTCAATTCCCAGCAATAACATGGTGGCTCACAACCATATATCATGAGACCTGGTGCCCTCTTATGGCATGCAGAAATGCAAGCAAGCAGGACACAACATACATAATAAAATTAATATGACTTTAAATAATAAGGCATTCTTGACATTGGGTTGTGGTGCTGAGAAATCCCCACACTTCTATGAGCTTCCCCTGCAAGGACTCTGACAGGTTCTCAAGGCAGAGGATCAGAGAAAGAGTTCTTCAGGATTGGAGCTTCTTTAAAGATGAATAAGAATGTAGAATCTATCCAGAACTTGCTCTCTACATAAAACCAGAGCCTTGCCTACCAAGAGAGAGGCTGCCTCCACTTCATATCCTTCCAGGGCTCCAGTCTCAGCTTAGAGAGGAAACATTATCAGTACAGGGCAAGGCAACGAATATATCAAGAGAGAGTCCAGGAGAGGAAGAGAAGTGGGGATAAAAAAACGTAAGTAGACAAACTCTTCTAGGACCCTTAAGAGACTAGAATTTAACAGGATTATCTCACGATCCTCTTCCTCCCCTAAACCATAACACAACCCTGAGAGGCATACAGCACCATAGAGGGGATTATAACTGAAGAGCTCCAGACTGTGACTTCTCTCTGTTGAAATGGTAAGGATGCTCTCTGAGTGCTTGTCTTCTCCTGACTCCCCACGTTCTCTATCCCATATATGCTACTGTCAATACTTAAGATATGTCTCAGTTAGGGCTTCTATTGCTGTAATCAAACACCATGACCAAAAGACAAGTTGGAGAGGAAAGCATTTATTCAGCTCACACTTCCACATTGCTGTTCATCACCAAAGGAAGTCAGGACAGGAACTCAAACAGGGCCTGAATTTGGAGGCAGAAGCTAATGCAGAGTTCATGATGGGGTGCTGCTTACTGGCTTGCTTCACACGGCTTGCTCAGCCTGCTTTCTTATAAAGTCCTGGACCACTAAATCATAAAGAAGAAAGTTGAGTGCTGGCAAAAGTGTCTTTTTGCGCCCGAATTCTAAAATGGCTATGAGCTTGCCCTCCATAAAAAACAAAAACAAAAACAAAAAATTCTCCCTGATACAGATCATAGCCTTTGGTCCATTACTTTCAAAAACAACAACAAATGACACATTAGGGTTTGGCTGTCTGCCTTCCTTTCTGTCTGACTTCATGGAGCTGGTTGGTTCAGAAGTTGTAGGTCAGAGTTCTATCTCCATATATTAAATCTGACCAGAAAATGAACTTGCTTTCATAGAAATTCTTTTACTAAATGCAAAAGAGATAAAGGAAAAATGTGAAGAAGGAGGGAAAGAAAGAATGATGACTGAGGACATGACACAAACGAGAATGTTCTGTATAATTACATGGTTGACACTGTTGAGATGGAGAAGAAAGTAAGGCCCAAAATCTAAAATATTCAGTTTGGGTGCTGGGAGGTGGATCCTTTACTCATGTGCTTCTACAAAATCTGAACCCAAGACTTGGATTACCCAAATAAAAAGCAGGGCACAACAGTTTACACTTACAGTTCCAGGTTAGCAGTGGACTCGTTTTTCTATAGCTTCATACCCATAAAATTGTATCATATTTTGCAATTTTGGGCTTATGAAAAGCTCTTTGTAAAAGACAACTTGTGTCTGAAGCAGAGCATACACAGAGTGGGCATTTCTCATTACAGTAGCATTGAGCTTCCACATGTTGTTTGGGATGGTTTTTCTCCACCTGATTGTGAAAATAAATTTGTTGCAAATTACATACATTAGATTGCTTATTAGTCTCTGGTTGCTAAGTCCTAAGAATAAACATAAAGCTATCTATGAATGTGGAAAACATAGATGCTATGTAAATGGATGTGTGTTAAGTAGGCATATTCCATAATGGTTTGAGTGTTCGTAGGAGCCCGTCAGAGCTCATCTTTTCATTTCTGGTCGTTTTGAATCTCTGTTGTATAGGTCTATAGCTGGCATAGATGCTTCCTTACATTAGATCAATAAAACAACAATAATAATGCCTTTTCCATATTTACTGATATATGTCATTAGATAAACAGTCCTGAGCTCAGAGTCAGGAGGCCAATGCTCTTAATGAGCCCTACTGCTAACAGACATCTGACCATCGACCATCCCTGACCTTTCTAACCGTAATTTGTCCACCTGATAAATGAGGGATCTGCATTCGATAACCCTAGAGGACCTTTCATGACAACATCCAACAACTAAAATAAACAAATTTTTACCTCTGAATAACAAACCAGAAACTGACATTTTCTAAACTTTATGTTGTCTCCCGGAGGAGAGTTGCCAAGATAATCTTTCCATCCTCTGAGCATATATATTTTTTTAATCTGAGGTTTTATCAAGGTGTTTTCACACAGTGGTTCAAAACTTCTCCACATTCTACACAAAATAAATAAGTGGGAAAATGCAAAAATCCAGAAAAAAAGATAAACAAAAACCAGAGGGGTAGTTCACATTTATGTGTAGGGTATCCAAACTCAGTCACCATCATAAGAAGCTGGGATGACAGTAGATAAGGGAATTATCAAGTTTTCTTTCCTAAAAAATATTCCTTTATGTGTCTATATTCATTCAATAATTTGAGGGAATAGGTATTAGTCAAGGTTCTCTAGAAAAACAGAAAAAACAGAATGTATGTTTTGTACATAAGAATTTATTGGTTTACATGATAGGGGCTGAGAAGTCATCTGTACAGCAGCCATCTGTACTGGAGAAGCAGAGAACACACCATATGCTCCATCTATGGAGCTGATTGTCATGGATTTCCAACTAGCACTGAAGGCCTGGGGGAGTCTAGGAAAGTTGCTGAAGTCAAAACTGGAAAGCCCAGAAGCCAGTTTCTGCTACCAAAGGACGGCAACAGGAGGGACAGCCACACCAAGAGTAGGAAGGGAAGAGACGCACCGAGGAGAAAGGGAGGACAATCCAGCAGCAACTGCATTTTGCCTGGGCTGCTTCGTATCTGGGCTGCCAATATGTACTATCTATCCTGGGAAAAGGACTTCTGATGCATGTAATTTTTAAAAATGCATGCTTGCTCCTTGCCCGATGCGGACAATGGAGAAGGTCTCCATTGTCCAGCTCCCATGGGTAGCTTCACCAAGCTGCTTAGGTCTCTGTTTTCTGTCCAGTGCCTGAAATGGTTGGTCATCTCACCCAGCTCCCTTTGACCCAGATGAAGGAAAACACTAGAGACTTTTATATTTTAAAATTGACCAGAAAACTCAAAGGCTGGAAGAAGAGTATCCTGCCCCGTCCTCCTTCACCTGTGCAGCCATCTGCAGAGGCTACATACTATAGAAACTACATGTCCACCGCTTCCTATCTGCTCCACAGCCTGGTCTTAGTCCCAATGTTCTCTCTGCCTGCTTCTCTTCCTGTTTGGCCTCAAAAATCCAGCCTTATCCTTTGCCCAGTAATTGGCTTCTGCAGTCTTTATTGACCCAATCAAGAGACAATTAGGGAACCTCTGCCTAAGTAACTCCTCAGTAAATCCTTCCTAGAAATTCCTAGAAGCATGACTCTTGGTTGATTTCAGTTCCAGTTAACTTTGATAAGCAAGATTAACCCTGTCAGTACTGGAGAGATGGCTTAGTAGGTACGCAAGAGCACTTGTTCTTCCAGAGGACCTGAATTTAGTTCCCAGAACTCATGTCAAGAAGATGAAATTAGATACAACTGCTTATAACTCGAGCTCCAGAAAAGCTGAAGTCCTCCTCTAGCCAATGAGGGCACCTACACCTTATGACAAATACTCACACAGATCCACATATAGACAAGTAAAAATAAAGCAAAAAGTAGCTTTTTAAAAGTAGTCATCACAGAATAACATTTGCCAAGTACTCTCCAGACTGGAGACAATCCAAGCAAGATGAATAGAGTCCGCATGTTAATGTGGAAATGATGATGACCAGGGAACATATGAACAAAAAATTTCTTTTCAAGAAGTGAATGGCCGGGCGGTGGTGGCGCACACCTTTAATCCCAGCACTTGGGAGGCAGAGGCAGGAGAATTTCTGAGTTCGAGGCCAGCCTGGTCTACAAAGTGAGTTCCAGGACAGCCAGGGCTACACACAGAGAAACCCTGTCTCGAAAAACCAAAAAAAAAAAAGAAGTGAATGTAGAATAAAGGATACAAACAAAATACTGAATATACTCATAGCATGCTGGGACTGTCAATACAGTGGTTAGAAAAGAGGTAATCTCTGAAGATCAAGAAGGCGATCCTTCTATGCAACTGTACCAACAAGGCCAGGGCCTGAGGCTGAAGAGTGACTGAAATTTTCAAAGAAAAGCAAAGAAACCATGGAGTGTACAGATACTGAGAGATCCTAGGTGAGGTCAGGGAACCACCCAGGGCCTAATCAAATAGGAACTTGCAGGTAATAATTAAATATCCAGATTTTTCTTAATCTCTGGAGTTACAATCACTTCTGTACTGGCTGGTTTTGTGTGTCAACTTGACACAAGCTGGAGTTGTCACAGATAAAGGAGCCTCTTTTGAGGAAATGCCTCCATAAGATCCAGCGGTAAGGCATTTTCTTAATTAGTGATCAAGGGTAGGAGTGCCCATGGTGGGTGGTACCATCCTTAGGCTGGTAGTCCTGGGTTCTACAAGAAAGAAAACTGAGAAAGACAGGGAAAGCAAGCCAGTAAGAAACATCCCTCCATGGCCTCTGCATCAGCTCCTGCTTCCTGACCTGCTTGAGTTCCTGTCCTGACTTCCTTTGGTAATAAACAGCAATGTGGAAGTATAAGCTGAATAAACCCTTTCCTTCCCAACTTGCTTCTTGGTCGTGATGTTTGTGCAGGAGCAGAAACCCTGATTAAGACAACTTCCTTATTAATCTTTCTATTATCTAGTATTCTTACTAGTATTCTAATATGAAGCCTGTACCCTTGTGGTTTCTGAGAAAGCATGGAGTCCGTCCATGCTCTTTACAAAGGTACTTGCCCACTTGTGTTCATTTCAGTACTACTCAAAATATCTAAATTATAGAACCAACCTAGGAGTCCAATGTGAGAAACATGCATAGATAAAGAATGAATGTGGACATGTCCCTCATTGTAATGAGATTCTACCTAGATAAAGGAGGTTCATGACCTTGACCTTGGAGTCAGAGAAGGGATACAAGTAGAGGTTTTGAGAAGAAAAGAAGGTTAAGGGTATAGGGAGTTATCAGATGGTCTACATAATGAAAATAAAGATTAAAAAAAATGGATTACAGAATAGCAACATCCAGAAAGAGGACAGAGAGTGGGTGACTAGCCTAGTGCTTGAGTACAAATCAATCTGAACAGATAAATCAGACGATCACAGGATCATTCAGTAATAGGTTTAATAACCAACTTCACCCACGTGAGAGTTTCAGTGAGGTATTGTTAAAACAGTTTGGCTTGTGGACATGTTTGTTGGGGAGGTGGGGGAATGTCTTAATAATGTTAATTGATGTAGGAAGACCTAACCCACAGTAGGTGGTACCATTCCTTAGGCATGGCTCCTGAACTGCATAAGAGTAGAGAACTCCACCTGGGCATGTACATGGATTCATAAATTTATTGTTCTCTACTTTTGAGTGCAAATATGGTGCAACTAGCAGCTCCAATTTCTTGCCTGACTTCCCTACAATGATGGACTGTAGCTGAGACTGTGAGGTACGTCAGTCCTCCCTTAATTACAGTTGATTTTGTTGGGATGCATTATCACAGCAGATGCAAATACAAATCAAACAGCCAACCTAAGACAATAAGAATTTGGTGAAGCAGCAGAAGCTTTTATACAGAAGTCTGTATAAAACAAGGCAGGCAAGGCTGGGCTGGCAGGGTGTTTCCCATGTTAGTTATCTCTAGTTCAATAATAACAGAATAGTAAGTTGAGCGTTGCATGGAAAGGTCAAAATAGATATGGTTTCCCTGAAAAAAGGCATTCCCTGAAGATCATTCTCCATACTCCAAGGAATCCTCTCCCATCTTTCCCTGTAGAATCTCATGAGCTTTACTCAGAGTGTTATGAGGTATCCCCTCAGCTTAAATTATCTGTTGACACCGATGTTCTTTTCAAGTCAGACATTAGATCAGGAAACTATTATTATCAAATCTAAATTGAGTTTCCATTTATTTATCTTTGACATGATCTTAAGGCATCCATTGTTCAGGATGGGAATTTCCCCTTCAGCCTTATCAGGAGCTTCGCTTAGCGTCTTCTGTGAGCTTTCTGCTGGTAAATATTCTCTCTTGTGAAGTTTTGACTCAGCTCAGAGAGTCCAGCCATTCAAGAAAGGACTCCACAGAAGTCATAAATCCCAGAAACTTATTGCAAAATACATACAGGTCTTTAAGTGCCTTTCATTGGCTTCTTAGAGAGGTCCATGACTCCAAGAAAAGTTAAGAAATCTGAGTGAGCATATGGATGAGAGGATAACAGTGCAGGCTGTGTGAGCATGAGGACCAGAATTTGGACCCCAATACCCACATAAAAAGGTAGATCTCTCCACATGTGTGCCTATAACGCTGGTGTTTTTGGGAGTATAGATAGGAAAATCACAAGGATTTGCTGGCCAGCCAGGCTAGCAGAAAAAGAACAAGCTCCAAATTCAGTGAGAGACCCTATCTCAAGGGAATAAGAAAGAGTGTCATGGAGTAGTAGGACACCAAATGCTCTCCTCTTTCCTCTGCTGCAAGGAAGCACTACACACACACACATACACATACACACACACACAGAGGAAAGAGAGACAGACAGACAGAGAGAAGGAGAGAGAGAGAGAGAGAGAGAGAGAGAGAGAGAGAGAGAGAGAGAGAGAGAGAGAGAGAGAGAGGCACCTGAACCTGCACACATTCAGGAATGAACAAACAGGCATGCACTTATGAAGGCATGCATGTATGTACACACACACACACATACACACACACACACACACACACAGAGGCACCTGCACTTGTACACATGCAGGAATGTACACACAGGCATGCATTTATGAAGGCATGCATGCATGTACACACACACACACACACACACACACACACACTCACATGTGCACTCAACTGAAATTGAAACTGTTACACAATCCACCAGCCTCATGTGTGTCACCCTCTCACCATTGTTAAAGGCATGCTGGAATGTTACTCTTAAAGGCCTTGCTGATAACATCTACTTAAATAAGACATTCAAGTCAAAATCAAGTCATCTTTTCACCTTGCATCATGGTGTCTATGAGTCTCAGCACACTTCAACTTGCCTCCTAAAAGGTCAGTAATTAAATATCAGTCCATCCTAATGGATTGAAAACTCCTGAGGAGCTGAAGCTATACATCATCACCTGTCTCTGTGCAGACTAGCTGCAGCAGAGACCCACCACGAGATGCCTGTGTTGACCTGAGGAAGAGACTGTCTACTTTATCGGACTGAATGAATTCTGAAAGGGTCACAATGTACTTCTAATTTCTTCCTAAATTTCACACTTCACCATTTCTGAGCACCCCTGCTCAGTTTCCCCTCCTCTTCTTCTAATATGGGACATGGCATTGCTTCTAGTCTGAAGCAGAGACCTCTACCCAACAGCTCCTTGTGGTTTGAGGTGAACTTCAAGACACCCTCTCAATGTCCATTAAATAAAGACTATAAGAAAGGCGAGGTTTGTTGGGGGTTTTCTGGGAGGGGGTTTCTAATCTTGTGTGTGTGTGTGTGTGTGTGTGTGTGTGTGTTCATGCACAACATGCAGATGTCCTTAATGATAAAAGAGAACAATGGATCCCCTAGAGGTAGAGTTACATGTTATTGTGAGCTTTCTGGGCTGTATGCTTGGAATCAAACTCAGGAAAGGCAGCAAGCACTGTTAACCACTGAATCACTGATTCAATACAGAAAGAGGTATTTTTACCACAGCCTAAAATGGATACTGGGGATCTGGCACCTGCACACTCATAAACACACACATGAAACAATCCTTTGTTCTCATTTTCATAATTTTGTAAAGACATAACCAAAATGTGATAGCCATGTTTTGTCTTCTCTCTTTCTAGACCTGTTGTTTTTGTATTGCTGTCATTCATGGCCCATCTTATCCTAAAACAGAAGAACTGCACATTCAGATGAAAGCCTCCCTCTGTGTGTGGAATAGTTAAAAAGCAATCATATAATGAAATGCACTGTGGGCATAATGTGCCTGTGTTTTCTTATGATGGTATATTTTGCTGAGACGTCCCTGTGTTGAATGTGCCACTTATATACATTAAAAATGATGTAAGTGACCATTCAGGATGATCATCTTTCTCCCATAATGGCATCGGAAAGTGCCTCTCTGCTGCAAAGGGTGCGATCATCTGCATGCTGGATTTTTAAGTGGATCTTTTATTTCAGTGTGTAATGAAGGGGAGTTGACAGAGTGCTTTCTTTCTCTCTTGCGTGTTCTCATTTGTTTTGATAACTTTGAGACTCCCAAGCATTCAAAGATCATCTCCACAGTGAGAGGAAACTGATTAACCAATGCAATTTTTAACCAAGGCCCCCACAAACTGCAGACTCACTTCAGACCCACTTGAGAGAAAGAGTCTTGATTTTGTAGTACACAGAGATAGAGAATAGGCAAATCACTAAGAATACTGTGGCCATCTAGCCAGAAGTATTTAGTACAGAGGCAGAAACATCAGAGATCCTGCTTCTAGCAATGCATATATGCTCACAAACACACTCAAATGCACTTGAAAACAGACACACACAAAGAGAGAAAGAGAGAGAGAGAGAGAGAGAGAGAGAGACAGAGACAGAGACAGAGACAGAGACAGAGACAGACAGAGACAGAAACAGAGATGGAGAAACAGAGAAAGAAACACAAGCTAACTGTCACATTCACACAAGTACACCCCTCTCACATTGGTCCACCCTCACACACTGTCACACACAATGTCACTCATTTCTCTTCCTTGTTGACTTCTGCTCTGGGATTGCATTATGGCCATCACACCAGCCTGGCTGCAGTCTCATGAATGATTTTCACATTGGTCCCCAGTCCACACCATCTTTCTAGTTAGACTGAAGCATGGGCCAAAGCCCCACAGCCACTTGTCAAGATGTCCATGATCTCAGGAGACCAGCTATCCTTGGCAGTCACCACATGGTCTCTTGCTCTATGTGTTTTATAACACCTCTGCTCAGAGTTATAAATTTTGTGAAACAATATACCAACATATCAAATAACTAATTGGGTTAAGTGACATATTGTGAAATACAGAATGGTGCTTTTTCTAATGGAAATGCTTTTCCATTTTCATTTTCAGATAGGTTTTCTTAAGGTTTTATTTAGATGCAGTAAATGATCTAACAGTACTAATTAAAAGTTTAGGAGGCGTTTTTGTTTTTCTCAAGGTGTGTGGTATAATACAAACTTATGCTGAGACATTGAAAACAGGGAAGGATACTCCCACATCAGGAGTGACTCTCTTTGAGTCCTTGCAACGCATTAAAGGCATGATGTGCCTGTGTTTTCTTATATTTAAAGTGTATTATGTAGATTCATCCTTTAGTTTAAAAAAAGGTAAATAGCTTTTAAAAGCATATATGTTGGGCATCATTATCATCATCCTCTTTATCTATCTATCTATCTATCTATCTATCTATCTATCTATCTATCTATCTATTCTTTCTTGATTCACTATGAATTAAGCTTAAGGTCTTTAGGCAAATGCACTACACTGAGCAACATGCGAAGCCTCCCGACTCTTAATAGCTTTTATCTTGAGAGAAGGTCTTCTTAAGTTGCCCAGGCTGTGAATGTCCCTTGTGCAGGCAGGCCTTGAAGTTGTAAACTTCCTTCCCAGTAGGTGGGAATTAACATGTATACCATCAGACTCATGTGTTTTATGTTTCCTATCAACTCCATAATAAATTACCATAAATTCAGTGACTTCAAACAACATAAACACATTGTCTTGTTTTCCAAAAGATGATAAATTCAAAACGAGGTCCTTTTTTAAAACTATTTTGGCAGAACTACTTGTGATTTCTGCCTTCCAGAGGTTCCCTGCTTCCTTTCCAGTGACCTCCTTCCATATCCAAACCTAACATTATAGCATCTTTCTTAACGTGTTTTTCTATATATTTCTTGAGTTTTATCGGAAATATTTTCCTTGTAGATTTTCAATTTTTTCAGAAAGTGTTTATTATTCCACTTTCAATCAGCTTAGGAATATTTTTATGCCTACCATTTTATCTGTATAATTTTTCCATGAAATAGTCAATCTTAACGTGTTTTTCTATATATTTCTTCAATTTTATCAGAGATATTTTCCATGTATATTTACACAATGGAATACGACTCAGTAATTAAAAACAATGAATTCTTGAAATTCTTAGGTAAATGGGGAACAGGGAGAGGGAAAAGGGCTTATGGGACTTTCGGGGGGGGGGAACTGGGAAAGGGGAAAACATTTGGAATGCAAATAAAGAATATAGAAAATAAAAATAATAATAATAAAAAAGATATTGCATTTTAAACATAACTGTGGTCCACAAATGATCGTGTGTGTGAATATTTGATCTCCAGATAGTGTCAGTGCTTTAGGCAGTTTTGGAACTTGTGAGAATGTGGCTTGGCTAGCACAAATGGGTCACCTGGGGCAGACCTTGTAGGTGACATCTACCTCGTCTTCTAGTCTGATTTCTGATCAACCAGAACATAAACAAGTCACATGCTGTCCCAGCATAGCTGAGACTGGAGCCATACTTTGCCTTCTATCATAGACCATATGCCCTAAAACTGTAAATCAAAATAAATATTTCCTACAATAAAGTTAATTCTGTAAGGTACTCTCTGAGATTTAAAAAAAAAAAACAATGCTTTCCATCCTTACATCTGAAGCCTCTAAAACTTACTTCCTATCTTCCTCTCAGGCTGAATCAGTTAAGCCTACTGTGATAATCCACTATAGCCCCCAATCACTAGACCTTTCACTTAATTCCATATAAAAAATGCATTTTGCTCATCTTTTGGTAACTTGGGTAGATCACTGGGAAGCTAGACTTCTTCCTATAAGTATCAGTAACTGATAATTGAATTATTTTCTTTCACTTGTCAAAAGTTTTAACTCAAATACAAAAGCAATTACAAGGGCTATAGCTCAGTTTTTAGGGCCTGCCTAGCATATAAAAGGCCCTTAGTATAATTTACAGCATTGTGTAAACAGGGCCTGAGGGTACACAGCTAAAATTCTAGTGCTTAAGAGCAAGAAACAGGAGTGTAAGAAGTTCATTGTCTTCCTTAAGTTTGAGGCCAGTCTGGGCTACATGTGACCTTGTCTAAAAGAAATAATTATGAAGTCTATATGGGTCTAAAAGAATGAGATGCTGCCTGGTTATGGTCCTGAGTGAGTTTGTATCCAGTCTGGGCTACATGAGAGCTTGCGTATCTAAAAAAAAAAAAAAAGAATACTTAGGATCTTTAAATGAGTTCCAAGAAATGAGATATTGTTGAGTTATCGCCCCTCTTTCAGACAGTTGACAAGGTAGAGCAATAATAAAAGTGAAACTTAGCAGAAGAGTGAACTATGCTGACAGTTGAGACTGAGTGAGAGTTAGCAGGGTTCTTTTGAGGAAATTCAAGGTATCAATTGATACCTTGATAAGAGACCTGTTAAGCTTACTTTTATATAGTCATGATTCCAGTTGCTGAGTATATTTTTAGCAATGAATTAACTTGAGATTTTTTTTGTCCCCTATTGACTTGGTTAAGTACTTGCTACAATATATAGTCTAGAGCTGAGCACAAGGAAATACATTTAAGGATGAGCTAGAAGAGACTGCACCACACAGAAGTGGGTCTTTTCTGCCTTTGAAATAAGTATGTTGAAAACCACAAGCTATAAATATGTCTTTAATGTTATATTATTATTAACAAAAAAAGTGTAACCTTGAAATATTCTTTGACGCAGAGAATGGGGAGATGAAAACAAATGAAAGCTGGAACTTATTTAAATTCTACTTTATATACTAGAGATTTAATTTTAATTATTTGTATGCATGTGTGTGTGTATATGTCTGTGTGGCATGTACACGTGAGTGCGGGTACCTGTGCAGGCCAGAAAAAGGTGTTGAATCCCTTAGAGGAGCAGTTCCTTATGGCTCATGAATTCTTTCACAGGGAACACCAAAGACCACCAGAAAAGACACATTTACATTATGATTCCAACAGCAGCAAAATTACATTTATGAAGTAGCAATGAAAATAATTTTATGGTTGGTGGTCACCACAACATAAGGGGCTGTATTAAAAGGTTGAAGCACTGGGGAGGATGAGAACCAGTACCATAGAGCTTTAGTTATGAGCAGTTGTAAACTGCTCCAATGTGGGTTTGGAAAACTGAACTTGGATCTTCCGGAAGAGAAGCAAGCGCTGTTAACCACTGAGCCATCGGTTCACCTTCACCCTCATCGAAATTCTTGAGTAAGCTATATCAGGATAATAATGGCTCAGTGTCAGCCATGCTCTTATGTAGGACAGAGAGATGTTTCAGTAGTGACGTCTGAAACACAGCACTCTATTTAAATTCTTTGACAATACATCATTTTGTTGAAATTCACTCCCTCTAGGAACTTATTTTTTTTTTATTTTACTTTTTAATTTACATTCCAAATCACTTCCCCTTTCCCGTTTCCTCCCTCCCCGAAAGTCCCATAAGCCCCCTTCCCTCCCTTTTTTCTCCATTCAACCCCCTCTCTTTACTCTGTCCTGGCGTTCCCCTACATCCAGTCTTTCCAGGACCAGGGGTCTCTCCTTCCATCTTTTTAGAAATCTATTGATATGCGGATTGTGTCTAGGGTATTCCGAGATTCTGGGTCAATATCCCCTTATCAGTGACTGCATACCATGTGTGTTCTTTTGTGATTGGGTTACCTCACTAAGGATGATATTTTCAAGTTCTGAACATTTGCCTAGGAATTTCGTGAATTCATTGTTTTTAATTGCAGAGTAGTATTCCATTGTGTAGATATACCACATCTTCTGAATCCATTCCTCCGTTGAGGGACATCTGGGTTCTTTCCAGCTTCTGGCTATTATAAATAAGGCTGCTATGAATATAGTGGAGCATGTGTCCTTATTGCATGCAAGTAAAGTCTCTGGGTCTATGCCCAGGAGTGGTATAGCCGGATCCTCCGGGAGTGTCATGCCCAGTTTTCTGAGGAACCGCCAGACTGCTTTCCAGAGTGGTTGTACCAGCCTGCAATTCCCCCAGTAGTGGAGGAGTGTTCCTCTTTCTCCACATCCTCGCCAACAACTGCTGTCTCCTGTGTTTTTGATCTTAGCCATCCTGACTGGTGTGAGATGGAATCTCAGGAACTTATTTTTAATGGAGCTTCCTCTTACATTGAGTGCTTCAGGAGTTATTTCTCCTTTTAAATGGTTTATCTTTATTTAGTGTATGTGCTGCAGGTCAGGGTATGTGCTCATGTGTGCTGGTGCCCTGAGAAGCCAGAAAAGTACATCAAATCCTCTGAAACTGGAGCTATAGGCCATTGTGAGCTGCCGATGGGTGCTAAGAACTGAAGTCTGGTCCTCTGCGAGAGCAGTAAACACTTTGAACCACCGAGCTCTCTTTTTTAATGGATTTCTTTAAGCTATAATTTACCTTTGCGCTAATCTCTTCAGATCTCCCTGAGCCAATTTGAGTGTTCAGACCACAGGAGAGAAATGCAAGTTTTCAGCCCTGAAGGAAGTCCAGATAGCACTTTGAAAGCAGGATATGAGGAAAGTATTTCTGAGAGTACTTCAAGTCTAATCCTAAGAGGAATGAGTGAGCATCCAACTCCACCAGTTCTGTCTGACTATCCTTGGTGTGAGCTCAGTGGGCTCAGGAGAGGTGTGGCAGGACTTATTCAGGTAAAAATTTTCACCTAGAATAAACAAAAGATACAATGATTGTTGTGCTGTGTTTCTTTTAGCATTGCCATATTCTCTTTAGTGTAAAGACAATAATTACAGTGAAAGTTCCCCCATGGACTGTAAATTAGGGGGCATGGTTCCTCTGTCTGGGCCTCTTGTACTTTAGCTACATGAAGAGGCGATTACTTTTTGTGCACACTTAATCCTCCAGTTAAATGGGGCATATAAAATATGCTTTGCAATTTGCCCTTTACTAATCTTAAGCTTGCTGAAAATTGAGAGTCAGCTATTTGGATTCTTAAAAACAAAGCATGACCTTCAGTAACTCAACCTCTGCTTAATTTGATAAGAGCAGAACTTTCTTAAGGACTGGGAGACAGCTTGAAAGATAAGAGTACTTGCCGTTCAAGAATAAGGACCTGAGGTCTGATGCCCAGGGCCCACATAAAAAATTGGGCATGGTCACCCCAGTGCTGTGGAAGGTGGAGGCAGGAGGATCACTTGGGCTTGATGGATGCCAGTTTAGCTCTATGTTCAGTCATAGACTCTCACTCAAGGGAATAAGGTGGAGCAATATAGAAAAAGGATATCTAATATTTTTCCTGTAAGCACATAGGCACAAATACCTGCACACGGAGACACATACACCCACATGAGAAAGCAAGTGGTTCTGAAACATGAAAGGACAACTTCACACCTTAATAACATAAGGTTCTTATGCTTGAGTCACACAATCTTTGACAGTTTTTATTTTTCAGATAATATAATTTCATCATATTCCTTCCCCTTCCCAACTCCATACACACCCAACATCCCAACTTTCTCTCTCTCCCTCTCTCTCTCTCTCTCTCTCTCTCTCTCTCTCTCTCTCTCTCTCTCTCTCTCTCTCCCTCCCTCCCTCCCTCCCTCCCTTCCTCCTTCTTCTCCTCCTACTCATCTCCCCCATTACAAATATTTTACATTTATGGTCAAAGCCCTAGAAGACGGATGAAGGTTTTGTGAAGCTTGGTATCACCTTCTAGCATCCTTAGCATTCTGATGCTGATAGCTACAGAGGTTTGTGCCCAGACACCTAGACATAAAGGTAAGAACTATTCTAGTGAGCCAGGTGCTCTGACACTGGGACACATCAGAGCAAACTCAGGCCCCTGTTTCTGAGAGTGAACTGAGCAATGGCTGCTTCATCTCTGCAGGAAGCAATTAAATTTAGACAATTTCTAGCATCTAAATCTGTATATTAAGGCAAAAATGATATTCTGTACAAGACTTATTTCCTCTTAATTAAAGACCACTGTATGTCTGATATTTTCCCTGCTCATGTATAAAATAAAAAGAAATTTTACTTTTCCTTGTTTCTAAACCAATTTTTCTCTGTCAGGCTCATAAGAAACACTAGTGCTTGTTTCTAAAACACAAGGCAAAACGTGCTGTGATGTGGGTTAACAAGGTAGCACAGAGGTCAAAATGTTTGTCATACAAGAGTGAAGGCCACTTGAACTCAGATCCCTAGAAACAATTCAAACCTGAGAGTGGTTATGTGTTTCTGTAATTCCAGTACTTCTAAGGCAAGAAAGGGAGCAGAGACAGAACTTTGTGGGTCTGCTAACCTGATATATACAAAAAAAACACCAAAAGAGACCCTGATCCAAGAAAGCTATGAGTACCAACCCTTGAGCTATCTTCTGATATGCCTATGCACATGCACATACTTTACACACATGCATATCACATATATTGTGTGCATGTGCGTACACACACACACACACACACACATGAAACATCTCTCTCACACACATCATACACATACACCTCTCTCACATACACATACATCACACACATACATTATATACACATACCACATACATATCACACATATCACATTCCACACACACAGAGACACAAACACATCACATACCACAAACACACATATCACACATATACACATGCACACACACACTCACACACACACAGCTTATTTTTTATTTTTCTTTAATCTGTGTTCATGAAACTAGGCCCCAAGCTTCCCAGGGTATTAAAATGTACATTTTTTTTATAAGGAAAGATGGATGGGCACAAAGAAATTGGTCAATTCTCTGAAAATGGCCAGCTTTCCCAAACCCTACAGAATTGGAGAGGGCCTCTCATTTATTGGTCCTTCTTGATTCTGGAACCAGAATCAAACTCCAAAGGATCACTCAGCAAGGTCCAGCATTCCTTTCTGGAAGCTGACTGGCAGATGAGAATGGTCCCCAGACAGCATCTCCTTACCCAGCTCCTCCAGGTCTTCCTGTCACCTCATATGTCAGCCTCACAGCCTCAGCCTTATAAAAGTGCTCTCTCTCTCTCTCTCTCTCTCTCTCTCTCTCTCTCTCTCTCTCTCTCTCTCTCTCTCTCTCACACACACACACACACACACACACACACACACACACACAATTAAACTAAGAGAGAATCAAGCTCTTAGCAGGAAAATCACATGATTGCAGATCAATGTTGGTCTTCTTCCATTGATTCTGACTTCATATTCTCCCTCATAGAGAAAATAATAATTTTTATCACTCTATATTTTTTCATATTCCTAGAATCATGAAAAACACATCTTCACCTTCTTGCATTGGAACATGAGACATATGACCAGTTCTGGGCGATGGAGGTTAAGAAAAATGATGTTCTCACCTTTCTCAGCTGTGAGCATGCTTCTCTACTCTTGATGGATAAAGAAAGCTGTATGCCAGAGTGAAGGGTAAGCAGATCCCTGGGTCACCCTCAAAGGAGTTCCTATAGAGAAAACCCCTTCTAAGTTCATTGACATTGGAATTTGTGAAAATGAAAAGCTAAGTATACACTATTGGGACTTCTAGCCTTGTAGGATAGAATAAATAGTTGGTACTTTTATCCCAGGTAGTCCAAAAGAATTTTTTTTTATTTATATAGGAGTGGCAATGGCCCTCTAAGGCTGAGTGCCTCTGAAGGAGAGAACATATTATAAAGATGATTTCAATTACACAGTAGCTTAAGAAATACTAAGTTGGGTCAATCATATAATCCCTGAAATCCGATCCTTTTATTATCCTCCTCCTTTAACCTCCAAATCCAATCAGCAGTGGAAAAAGCAATTTCTGATTAGTCTCATGCACCTGTCTAGACCATGACTAAAAGGTGCAGAGTGGTGTGAGGGGAGCATTGGCCTACAAGCCGTGAGACTGGGTGAAGGACCCAGGCTTCTAAACATAAGCCACAGGTCTATGAAATGGCTATTCATCTTCCCATAATAACAAAGATGCCCTTGTAATATCAAGGGTGTGAACTATAGCACATCTACCCTCCTACATGAAAATATTTAGACATGAATTATTAAATACGGGCTCAAAACCTGCCAGCTTATAAGTAGACAGATGTGGGAATTACTTTCGATTATATTATGATTTAAAACTCAGGAAGATTAATGGGTAAACCCAATTTTTAAGTTTATATTTTCCTAATGACAGTGTTTCTTAAATAATAACAAAAAGTCAGAATATGAGTAGTCAGCTCTCCAAGTCTCAGTGGGTATTTATTTTCTGTTAGCTACAGTCCATACCACTCCCTTTTTGATGTATATGTGTGTGTGTACTCATATATGTGCAGGTGTACATGTATATGTGTGCATATGGGTGAACAATCTCAAGTGTCCTTACTCAGGAACCATCTACAGTGACCTGGAACTTACCAAGTAGTCTGACCCAGCTACCAGTGAGCCCCAGTCTACTTATCTTTAGTTCAACAATGTTAGGGTTATACCATAAATATTTTCCTGAGTTCTGTGGGTTGAATTAAGGTCCTCCAAGTACCTGACTGACCTAGCTGTCTCCTCATCCCTCCCTATCCTCTTTAATTCCCACTCCTTAACATCAGTCTAATCCTATTTACCTGGTCACTAAAGATATTGGGGTTTGCAATAAGCTTAGAGTTAAGTTTAATCCTTCTTAAGCCTGCCAGTGTTTGGGGGCATAGAAGGAGAGTGGATTCTGAGCAAGACTACAAAGTTGGCAAAGTGAAATGTTGTGAGCTAAGAGTGGAAGTCCACCTTGAAGGCATAAAAGTCTGAATCCAGACAGCAGCCTAAAACAAGACAAAAACCTGAAGCAAGGTGGTTGTGATAAGTCCTCGGTCATTTACCTCAGACCTGGGCAAAACATCCTTAAAGGCTTGAATATCTTAAATTGCCTCTCTCGGGTATTTTATTTTATAAATATGAAAGAATACAAAACTATGAAGACAATTTTCACAGTCAGAGACTTGCAGAGTTTGGGCAGAGAGGATGGATGGATGGATGGATGGATGGATGGATGGATGGATGGATGGATAGATGAGTGGACTGTTAAACAATGCAAACATGTTGTATGATGCTGCCAAAGTGAGTTCATGAGCATTGGTTCAAATTCACGGGGAACATACATTGAATAGCAACTACAGTGTAAGCTGTGAGCTTCTGGAGCTTTTGGCCTGCCAGTGTGGTTCATGTATTTTAACAGAGGAGCCATTCTGGTAGGGATATTGACCACTGGGAAGTCTCTGCATGTTAGGAGAGAAACTGGAAACATATGGTTATAGGAGGAACTTGAATTTCGAGTTTCCTGCAAGCCCACAGTTACTCTAAAAATAAGAATATTTTAATAATTCTAAGAGATGTGACTGATTTTCATTCTGCAGACTTTATCCAAGGAGGAGGATGGTAGCAGTACCTTGTGCTTCCTGAGAGTCCTAACCAAGGCATTCTTGGCTGAGTGGAGAGCCCTGGAACACTGTTCTATTTTCTCGGGTGCTCAGGAGATAATTTGAATCCATGAGTCTTGTTCTTATCCTCTTCTTTCTGCAAATTCACACATTTTTTCCCAAAGGAAATGATAAAAACAGGAGCTATCTCTCCCCTGACCTCTATGAGTTTGCCTGATGTTGAATCACCGCTCTGCTCTGATCTGATCACTACACTCATCAGTTCTCTCTCAGGAGCTCTCCTCACCTCCCTCATCCATTAACTCCTCTGCACACTACCCAAGATGCCATTACCTCACTGCTCAGTCCCATTACAACACTGAAAAAGCTGGTAAGCAGGCATCCACAGCTACAAAAGGAGAGCATTTAGGAGCTGAGGTTATGGCTTGATTTAAGAACATTTCCTCCCTTTGTGAAACATTGTGCAAATGTGAGGACCTGAGATCAAACCCCCAAATCATAAATAAAAGCCAGGCAGGCATTGTGACCCATCTGTTATTCCAGAAAGTGAGAAGCAGCAAGGGGACCTCCAGAGTGAGCTTGCTAGCTAGACCAGCCAGGCTGATGAGGTCTGAGTTTGACTGAGAGACCCTATTGCAGTAAACAAAGTGAAGAATATTTGAGAACAACATTGGATATCATTACACACACACACACACACACACACACACACTAACACATATTCCACACATATGTAAACAGATATGCACACATCCATACCGTGCACACAAAAACAACACAAGATAGTGTGGACTCTGCATCTTATCTGGCTAAAGCACTGGTCTGGCAAAAATGGGGAAAAAGTGATTAAAGGAGAGGTTTTGCAAGTACACAGTGAAAAATAAGACTCCTGGGAGTAGAGAGATATGACCAGAAGATATTTTGAGATATTTTCCTTTAAAGCTATCAAATGGATTCCCACAAGTGATAAGTAACTGTTTCTATCTCTGAAACTATACCAGGAAGGATTAACATGCCCCTTTGTTGAATGGGATTTAGGATAGGTATTTGTCACATTTAGTATGTGTCAGGATTGGATATCCTGGGAGTTCATTTGGACTGAGTATTTTATGAACAAAGTAATTTCTCTCTTATTCTGGAGGTTGGGATGCAATAATAATCTAACAATCTAATCATTTTCAGTCTCACTTCCTAATACTGTCACATTAGGTGTTCAATCTCAACATATGAGTTTGGGAGGAATTAGACATAAATAGGCAGCAGTCTTAATAAGCCCTTGATTTTGTACCATTATATTTGGTCTTTATAACTCTATAGAATAATCTCCGTAGTTTATATTTTTAATGTTCCCCAAGTTCCATATGTTAAAGGTTCACAGAGATGCTGCTTGATGCTGATGGAACTTTTCGGAGCTGGTGCCTGAAGGGAGGAAGTTAGGATATTGGGAATGGGCCATGGAAGAGAATGCTGGCATCTCTGTCACTTTCCACTTCTCTTACACTTTTTAACTGCTATGAATTGAATAGATCTCTTCTGCCACACACTCCTACCATTCCCTGGGTCACCATAGACACAAACCCACCCCATGAAAACATGGTCTATAACCTCAGAGAGTGTGAGAAAAAATAATCCTTTCTTCCAGAGAGCTGATTACAGCATGGATTCTGTCACAGTTATGGGAAACTAGAATGATATAGTAGTGTAAATAGTGTTCATTTCATAAACAATAACAATGATAATAAATAATAATAATAATAACAAAAACAGCAGCAATTAAGGGGCAGCAAGATGGCTCAGTGGGCAAGGGCACTTGTCACAATGCTAACATAAGTTCAATGCCTGGAAAACACATGGCTGAAGGAAAGAACCAGACTCCTGTAAGTTGTCCTCTGACTTCCACATGCATGCCATGGCACACAGCCTCACACCTCCCACACAAAATAGTAAATGCATTTCAACAACAACAAAATGTTAAAGAACACTCTGTGAAGCCCACATTGAGAATTTATCATCACTAAGAATCACATCATCACTTGGTAAAAGGCAGAGAGAGAAATTAAATTCAAACTGGATGACCCAGGCAGCCTACCCTCTTGCCACTGTTCTGTGAGCCTCCTGCCAGGAAGAGTGAAAAATGTCAGCCTTGTTATTTTCTCTAGGGCTTGTTGGCCTTTGAAAATGGCACTGGTTTACAACCATAGATCCTATGGTTATAACTTACAATATATACTTACAACTAAAGTTAACCAGAGCACTTTTTCTGTCATCAAAATAATGCCTGACTGTAGCAGGGCTCACAATGAGCCTTAGAGAAAAACTAAGTCTGCAAATCTAGTACATCTCCTCTGCTACCTCAGTGCTCCACACTAGCACTGTCTCTGTCGACTTACTCTGTGGACATTTCCCTCCCCTGATACCACGACTAACCATCCTGTGTGCCCTTACTTCTGTAGTTATGTGGACACAGCTTCTGGTGCAACTCATCTTGGAGCAATAAGCCAGGTCTGTTCTCATGCAGAAAGATAATAGAAGCTTCAACAGGAGGAATAGCTGTCTCCTTATAGGCAGAACCAGGTTCCACTGGCTGAATCCAACTCTTTCTTCCAGGAGGGCAGAAAAGTAGTGAGGAGTTGTCAACATTTTGAGGGGTGGTAATAGTTTACTCATCATATGTATCCTTGGAAAAGAGTCATTGGGAATGGAGAGATGACTCAGAGTGCAGTACACTCACTGTTCTTACAGTATCAGAGTTTGGTTCATAGCACCAGTGTCAGATGACTCACAACTGCCTGTAACTCTATCCCCAAGGCATCTGACTCCCTCTCTAGTCTCCATGCACACCTGCACTCACATGTGCTCA
Source organism: Tokudaia tokunoshimensis (assembly GCA_036184795.1). Taxonomy (NCBI): domain Eukaryota; kingdom Metazoa; phylum Chordata; class Mammalia; order Rodentia; family Muridae; genus Tokudaia; species Tokudaia tokunoshimensis. The sequence continues at coordinate 72,657,344 of BTHU01000013.1, forward strand.
TAGACACATACATATACACAAAATTGAAAGTAATAAAAATAGAACTCTTTTTTTCAGAAAACATATCAGATATGCAGTGTGAAGGGGAAAATAGCAGGAATCTAGCAGCAGCAGCTGAAAATGCACTGCTTTGCTCAGAGCTGGTAAGAAAATGGCGAGTAAAGAGAAAAGCTTGTAGAGAAGCTGTGCCTCAAAAAAAGTTCTTTGAGGGGTAAACTTACAGAGAAAACAAAAGGAACCTTCATAAAAAAGACATATTTTGATATCCAGCAGCACTCAATGATACATAATTGCCTCTCTTCAGAGTACACTTTTGTGAAGATGAAAGATGGAGAGACACAGAATAGGGATCACAAAGCAACCCCTTAGTTCAGATCCCAGAGACTGGCATTTATGGAGCCAGATGAAGGGCAGAGCTGGTGCTGAGAGCTCTTGCCTTCATAGATTTGAAGGAGAAGTGATTTTCAGGGTGCATTTCCTGCATATTATACCTAGAAGTTCATTGTATTATTTCTCTTTCATCTAAAATAGTGATGTATCTCAACAACCTAATTGTGCTTGCAAGTATGATTTAGAATAAATATCATAAATCATTCACTACTTTGTTATTTTATTTTTATTTTTAAAATGGTCATTGTATATATTCATTGTACATGATACTGTTTTACACAAAAACAGTTTCATACTGAAATATGTATACATATGTATATATTGTACATTGATCATATAGCCCCATAACCTTCTATCCTCCCATTTCTAATCTCTCTCTACCACACACACACACACACACACATCACACACACACCATACACACACACCACACACACACACACCACACACACACACACCACACACACACACATGCACACACATACACACACACACACTAACACACACATGCACACATGCACATCTGTCCCTTTGTTACCCTGTAGACTGGTTTATTCTTCCTCGTGTCATATACACATTCATAATTTTATATATATATATATATATATATATATATATATATATATATAAATCTAAAGACTGCAGTGAGAGGTTCTTTCTATGGTCATTTGTTCAGAATGAACCATGGCATACAGATTTGAAGGGGTTGTCATCTCTGACTTGAGCAAGTCACATATCACAGTTTTGTCACTAGAAGGTTATTCAGGGTTCACTAAGGCACTGTGGATGACAGCAGTTGCCTGAAACTCTCTGAAGAGATTTCTTTTAATTGGGTCTCATTGTTAGTTTTATATTTTCGTCAGAGCTTACTCTTCTAAAATAATGTTTAAACCAGTAAATTAAAGATGTCCATATACTGTCAATGTTCACTTCTCTGAAGAAAACACATAATAGTCCTTTTCTTTTCCATCCTGGCTTCCTACTTCATTCTCTCAAACTCCATTTTTTAAAACAAAAATCCTTTTGAAAAGAGGTTAGTATGACTGATATTCTTGATTGTCATCTAAACTATGTCTGGAATTAAGTAAAGCCCAAGTGGTTGTGTATACTTATGAGGAACTTTCTTAAGTAAACCATTGAGGTGGGAAGACCTCCTTTAATCAAATCTCTGCTGTAGGACATCTGCCCTGCAGAGGGACCCCCGCTCTGAGAGAGGGCATACCAACATGAGGCAGGAGCGTACCAGTCTCCCCTTAACAAACTCTGCTCCCAGAATGCACTACAGTGAGCCTTTGGATGTACAGGGATTCCCTAATATAACATCACTTGGGGCAAGGCACATCAGGCCTCCAAAGTCACTAAGGAGCAGGGCAGGCCCCAGCAATCGGTGCCAGGGGAATCCTGGTAATCCAGGGGGGCCAGAAATACCCTTGCAGGCTCACAGGAGGTCCAACCAACAGCCAGTGACAGCAGGACCAACTAACACCAGAGGTATCCAGATGGCAAAAAGCAAACATAAGAATGTTACTAACAGAAATCAAGGCAATATGGCACCATTCAAACCAACCCTTCAACAGCAGCAAGTCCTGGATACCCCATCACACCCGAAAGGCAAGATCTGGATTTAAAATCATTTCTCATGATGCTATAGGAGGATTTCAAGAAGGACACAAATAAATCTCATAAAGAAATACAGGAGAACATGCATCAACGGGTAGAAGACCTTACAAAGGAAACACAAAAATCATTTAGAGAAATGCAGGAGAATATGAGTCAACTGATGGAGGCCCATAAGGAGGCAACACAGAAATTGCTTAAAGAAATGAATCAAGGGGTAGATGCCCTTACAAAGGAATCACAAAAATCACATAAAGAAATGCAGAAGAGGCCGGGCGGTGGTGGCGCACGCCTTTAATCCCAGCACTTGGGAGGCAGAGGCAGGAGGATTTCTGAGTTTGAGGCCAGCCTGGTCTACAAAGTGAGTTCCAGGACAGCCAGGGCTACACAGAGAAACTCTGTCTCAAAAAAAAAAAAAAAAGAAAGAAAGAAAAAAAAAAAGAAATGCAGAAGAATATTGCTCAACAGACGGAGGCCCATAAGTAGACAACACAAAAATCGCTTAAAGAAATGAATCAGCTAAACTCCAGAGAGGCAAGTAACCCTATTAAAAAATGGGGTACAGAGCTAAACGAAGAGTTCTCACCTGAAGAATATCTAATGGCTGAGAAGCACCTAAAGATATGTTCATCATCCTTAGTCATTAGGCAAATGCAAATCAAAACAATCCTGAGATTCCATCTCACACCAGTCAGAATGGCTAAGATCAAAAACACAGGAGACAGCAGTTGTTGGTGAGGATGTGGAGAAAGAGGAACACTCCTCCACTGCTGGTGGAACTGCAAGGTGGTACAACCACTCTGGAAAGCAGTCTGGCGGTTCCTCAGAAAACTGGGCATGACACTCCCGGAGGATCCGGCTATACCACTCCGGGGCATATACCCAGAGGCTTTCCCTGCATGCAATAAGGACACATGCTCCACTATGTTCATAGCAGCCTTATTTATAATAGCCAGAAGATGGAAAGAACCCAGATGTCCCTCAACGGAGGAATGGATTCAGAAGATGTGGTATATCTACACAATGGAATACTACTCTGCAATTAAAAACAATGAATTCACGAAATTCCTAGGCAAATGTTCAGAACTTGAAAATATCATCCTTAGTGAGGTAAGCCAATCACAAAAGAACACACATGATATGCAGTCACTGATAAGGGGATATTAACCCAGAACCTCGGAATACCCTAGACAGAAATCGCATATCAATAGATTTCTAAGAAGATGGAAGGAGAGACCCCTGGTCCTGGAAAGACTGGATGTAGGGGAACGCCAGGACAGAGAAACAAGAGGGGGTTGAATGGAGAAAAGAGGGAGGGAAGGGGGCTTGTGGGACTTTTGGGGAGGGAGGAAACGGGAAAGGGGAAATGATTTGGAATGTAAATAAAAAAAAAACTTAGAAAAAAAAGAAAAAGAAATGAATCAACAGATAGATGCCCTTACAAAGGAAACACAAGAATCAATTAAAGAAATGCAGGAGAATACGAATCAACAGATGGAAGCCCATGGGGAGGAAACACAAAAATCGCTTAGAGAAATACAGGAGAACTTGGGTCAACAGGCAGAAATCCTGAAAGAGGAAATGCAAAAGTATCTTAAAGAAATACAGGAAAATACAAACAAACAAGTGAAGGATCTGAGCAAATCCATCCAGGATCTAAAAAAGGAAGTAGAAACAACTAAGAAATCACAAAGGGAGACAACTTTGGAGACAGAAAACCTTGGGAAGAAATCAGGAGTCATCGATGCAAACATTAACAATAGAATACAAGAGATGGAAGAAAGAATCTCAGGTGCTGAAGATACCATAGAAAGCATCGACTCAACAGTCAAAGAAAATGCAAAATGCAAAAAACGTATAACCCAAATCATCCAGGAAATCCAGGACACAATGAGAAGACCGAACCTAAGGATTATAGGTATAGATGAGAATGAAGATTTGCAACTTAAAGGGCCAGTAAATATCTTCAACAAAATTATGGAGGAAAACTTCCATAACCTAAAGAGAGAGATGCCTTTGAATGTACAAAAAGCCTACAGAACTCCAAACAGAATGGACAAGAACAGAAATACCTCCTGTCACATAATAATCAAAACACCAAATGTACTAAACATAGAAAGAATATTAAAAGCAGTAAGAGAAAAAGGCCAAGTAACATATAAAGGAAGACATACGCAAATCACATCAGACTTCTCACCGGAGACTATGAAATCCACAAGATCCTGGGAAGATCTCATGCAGACACTAAGAGAACACAAATGCCAGCCTAGACTACTATGCCCAGCAAAACTCTCAATCACCATAGATGGAGAGACCAAGATATTCCGTAATAAAACCAAATTTACACAATATTTTCCACAAACAAAGCCATACAAAGGATAAGAGGTAGAAACAGCCTATACAAGGAGAGAAACAACACCCTGGAAAAAACGAGATAGTAACCTTCTTTCATCAAACCCAAAAGTAAATAACCACTCAAATATAAAGATAGCATCAAGAATGGCAGGTGGCAATAATCAATATGCCTTAATCTCTCTTAATAGCAATGGTCTCAATGCCCCAATAAAAAGACATAGACTAACAGCCTGGATGTGTAAACAGGATCCAGTATTTTGCTGCATGCAGGAAACACACGTCAGTGTCAAAGACAAACACTACCTCAGAGTAAAAGGCTGGAAAACAATTTTACAAGCAAATGGTCCCAGGAAAGGAGCCGGAGCCATCCTAATATCAGATAAAATTAACTTTCAACCTAAAGTCATCAAAAAAGACACAGAAGGACACTACATACTGATTAAAGGAAAAATCCACCAAGAAGAACTCTCAATTCAGAATATCTATGCTCCAAACAAAAGGGCACCCTCATTTGTAAAAGAAACTTTACTAAAGCTCAAAGCACACATTGCACCTCACACAATAATAGGGGGTGACTTAAACACCCAGCTCTCTGAAATGGATCGTTCAGAAAAGCAGAAACTAAACAGGGACACAGTGAATCTAATTGAAGCCTTGGACCAAATGGAACTAACAGATATATATAGAACATTTCATCCTAGAGCAAAAGAATACACCTTCTTCTCAGCTCCTCATGGTACCTTCTCCAAAATCAACCATATAATTGGTCACAAATCAGACCTCAACAGATATAAGAAGAGCGAACTAATCCCATGCCTCCTATCAGATGACTATGGAATAAGGGTGGTCTTCAATGGCAACAAAAACAACAGAAAACCCACATACACATGGAGGCTGAACAATGCTCTACTCAATGATAACTTGGTCAAGGAGGAAATAAAGAAAGACATCAAAGACTTTTTGAAATTTAATGAAAATGAAGGCACAACATATACTAATTTATGGGACACAAGGAAAGCAGTGCTAAGAAGCAAATTCATAGCCCTGAGTGCCACGAAAAAAAAATGGGAGACAGCATACACTAGCAGTTTAATGGCACACCTGAAAGCCTTGGAAAAAAACAAAGCAAATACACACAAGAGGAGTAAAAGGCAGGAAATCATCAAACTCAGGGCTGAAATCAATCAAGTAGAAACAAATAAAACCATACAAAGAATCAACAAAACTAGGATTTGGTTCTTTGAGAAAATCAACATGATAGATAAGCCCTTAGCCAGACTAGCCAGAGGGCACAAAGACAGTATCCAAATTAACAAAGTCAGAAATGAAAAGGGAGAGATAACAACAGAAACTGAGGAAATTCAAAAAATCATCAGATCCTAATACAAAAACCTGTATTCAACACAACTAGAAAATCTCGAGGAAATGGACAATTTCCTTGACAGATAACAAATACCAAAATTAAATCAGGATCAAATAGACCATCTAAACCGTCCTATAACCCCTGAAGAAATAGAAGTCATCATTGGAAGTCTTCCAACCAAAAAATGCACAGGTCCAGATGGTTTTAGTGCAGAATTCTATCAGACCTTCAAAGAAGACCTAACACCAATACTCTTCAAACTATTCCACAAAATAGAAACAGAAGGAACACTACCCAACTCGTTCTATGAAGCCACAATTACGCTAATACCAAAAGCACACAAAGATCCGACAAAGAAAGAGAATCTCAGGCCAATCTCTCTTATGAATATCGATGCAAAAATACTCAATAAAATTCTTGCCAACTGAATCCAAGAACACATCAAAGTGATCATTCACCACGATAAAGTAGGCTTCATCTCAGGGATGCAGGGATGGTTCAATATAAGGAAATCCAACAATGTAATCCACTACATAAACAATCTCAAAGAAAAAAACCACATGGTCATTTCATTAGATGCTGAGAAAGCATTTGACAAAATTCAGCATCCTTTCATGCTAAAGGTCTTGGAAAGATCAGGAATTCGAGGCCCATATCTAAACATAGTAAAAACAATTTACAGCAAACTGGTAGCCAACATCAATCTAAATGGAGAGAAACTTGAAGCAATCCCACTAAAATCAGGGACTAGACAAGGCTGCCCTCTCTCTCCATATCTTTTCAACATAGTACTTGAAGTTCCAGCTAGAGCAATTAGACAACAAAAGGTGGTCAAAGAGATACAAATTGGAAAGGAGGAAGTCAAACTATCACTATTTGCAGACGATATGATAGTATACTTAAGCGACCCAAAGAACTCCACCAGAGAACTCCAACAGCTGATAAACGACTTCAGCAAAGTGGCCGGATATAAAATCAACTCAAGCAAGTCAGTAGCCCTCCTATACTCAAAGGATAGCAGGCTGAGAAAGAAATAAGAGAAATGATACCCTTCACAATAGCCACAAACCATATAAAGTATCTTGGTGTGACTCTAACCAAACAAGTGAAAGATCTGTATGACAAGAACTTCAAGTCTCTGAAGAAAGAAATTGAAGAAGACCTCAGAAAATGGAAAAATCTGCCATGCTCATGGATTGGCAGGATTAATATAGTAAAAATGACCATCTTGCCAAAAGCAATATACAGATTCAATGCAATCCCAATCAAAATCCCAACTCAATTAATTCTTCATAGAGTTAGAAAGAGCAATTCAAAAATTCATCTGGAATAACAGAAAACCCAGGATAGCTAAAACTATTCTCAAGAGTAAAAGGACCTCTGGGGGAATCAATATCCCGGACCTCTGTACTACAGAGCAATAGTGTTAAAAATTGCATAGTATTGGTACAGTGACAGGCATGTAGATCAATGGAACAGAATTGAAAACCCAGAAGTGAATCCACTGTCCTATGCTTACTTGATCTTTGACAAAGGAGCTAAAACCATCCAGTGGGAAAAGATAGCCTTTTCAACAAATGGTGCTGGCTCAACTGGAGGTCAACATGCAGAAGAATGCAAATTGGCCCATTCTTATCTCCTTGCACTTAGCTCAATTCCAAGTGGATCAAGGACATCCACATAAAACCAGACACACTGAAACTAATAGAAAGGAAACTAGGGACGAACCTTGAACATATGGGCACAGGGGAGAATATCCTGAATAGAACTCCAATAGCTTATGCTCTAAGATCAAGAATTGACAAACGGGACCTCATTAAATTACAAAGTTTCTGCAAGGCAAAAGACACTGTCAAAAAGACAAAGAGGCAACCAACTAACTGGGAAATGCTCTTTACCAACCCTACATCCGACAGAGGGCTAATATCCAATATATACAAAGAACTCAAGAAGTTAAACTCCAGAGAGGCAAGTAATCCTATTAAAAAATGGGGTACAGAGCTAAACAAAAAGTTCTCACCTGAAGAATATCTAATGGCTGAGAAGCACCTAAAGATATGTTCATCATCCTTAGTTATTAGGGAAATGCAAATCAAAACAACCCTGAGATTCCATCTCACACCAGTCAGAATGGCTAAGATCAAAAACACAGGAGACAGCAATTGTTGGTGAGGATATGGAGAAAGAGGAACACTCCTCCACTGCTGGTGGGATTGCAAGCTGGTACAACCACTCTGGAAAGCAGTCTGGCGGTTCCTCAGAAAACTGGGCATGACACTCCCAGAGGATCCGGCTTTACCACTCCTGGGAATATACCCAGAGGCTTTCCCTGCATGCAATAAGGACACATGCTCCACTATGTTCATAGCAGCCTTATTTTTAATAGCCAGAAGCTGGAAAGAACCCAGATGTCCCTCAATGGAGGAATGGATTCAGAAGATGTGGTATATTTACACAATAGAATACTACTCTGCAATTAAAAACAATGAACTCACAAAATTCCTAGGCAAATTGTCAGAACTTGAAAATATCATCCTTAGTGAGGTAACCAACCCAATCACCAAAGAACTCACATGGTATGCAGTCACTGATAAGGGGATATTAACCCAGAATCTCGGAATACCCTAGACACAATTCGCATATTAATAGATTTCCAAGAAGATGGAAGTAGAGACCCCTGCTCCTGGAAAGACTGGATGTAGGGGAATGCCAGGACAGAGAAGCGAGAGGGGGTTGAATGGGGAAAAGAGGGAGGGAAGGGGGCTTATGGGACTTTCGGGGAGGGAGGAAATGGGAAAGGGGAAATTATTTTGAATGTAAATAAAAAAATCTTAGAAAATAAAATAAAAAAATATATATGTAAAAACATACATATATATACATACTAATAAACATATATATTATTAAAAATATAGAACAAAGAAAATTTCTTCTATGATTTCGTTGAAGATGTTTTCTGGCCCTTTAAACTGGGAATCTTTACTTTTTTCTATTCCTATTTATCTTAGATTTGGTCTTTTCATTTTGTCCCAAATTCCTGGAAGGTTGGAGTTAGGAACATTTTACACTTTGTATTTCTTTGACTGATATATCAATATCTTGTATGGTATCTTCTACACCAGAGATTCTCTCTTTCTTCTCCTGTATTCTGTTGGTGATGCTTCTATATGTAGCTCCTGATCTCTTGTCTAGGTTTTCATTTCCAGGTTGCCTCCATTTGTAACTTCTTTATTGTTTCTAGTTCTATTTTTAGGTCTTAGACCATTTTGTTCAATTTCTTCACCTATTTGATTATATTTTCCTGTATTTCTTTAAGGGATTTATTTGTTTCCTCTCTAAGGACTTCTATCTGTTTGCCTGAGTTTTCTTGTATTTCTTTAAGAGGGTTATTTATATCCTCCTCAAAGGCCCCTATCATCTTCATGAGATGGGATTTTAGGTCAGAATCTTGCTCATCAGGTGTGTTAGGTTAACCAGGGCTTGCTGTAGTAGGAGAACTGTGTTCTGTTGGTGCCAAATTACATAGGCTTCTATTTTTCATGTTCTTGTGCTTGCCTTTTATCATCTGGTTGTCTCTGGTGTTAACTGGCCTTGGAGGTCTTAGACTGAAGCCGGCCTCCTTGGAGGCAGGCAGAGCTGTGTGACCTGGGTTAGATCAGGCCTCCTGAGAGGTAGACAGTGTTGTATGATTAGGGCAGACCTCCTGTGTCCCTGGATAGAGCAAGTTTCCTATGTACCTGTGTATACCTGTGTACCTGTGTACCTGTGTCCCTGGTTAGGACAGAGCTCCTGGGAGACAGGCAGGCTGTGAGGGTTTGGGAAGGAAGGCAGGCACACCAATCTGTCTCAGGTTCAGGTGGTGGTGCAGACCAGAAGGACATTGGGGTCAGGCAGTGCAGAATAGATGTGTGGGGGAAGGGAAGCTAACCGGTATGGTTCAGGAGTCTCAGGTCTGATGGAGGTGGTGAGAGGGGTTGTGGGAGATCCCCCTGGGACAGCAGACTGCTCAAGGTAGCTTGGCAAGGCCAAGAGGGTTCAACCAACAAGAAAGATTGTAGGGGAAGGGAAGCTTATCTCTATGGTTCAGGAATCTGATGGAGGTGGAGGAGCTTCTGTTTCTATTAATCTTTGGTTTGGTCTTTCATAAATGTTTTGTGTCATGTACTTTTTAGATTTTGCATTTTCTTTGACCAGTTTATCTATTTCTTCTATTGTATCTTCTAAACCTGAGATTTTTCTTCCATCTCTTGTGTTTTCTTGGTGATGCTTGCATCTGTAATTCCTGTTTTCTTTCATAGGTTTTCTGTCTTTTGGATTGCCTCAGTTTGTTGCTTCTATTTCCATTTTCAGTTTGTGGACCATTTTATTCATTTCCTTCCCCTGATTGATTGAATTTTCCCTTGGAGCTGGAGTTACAGGTAGTTGTGAGCTACCCAACATCAATGCTGGAACCAAACTTGGACCTCTACAAGAACGGCAAGTGTTCTTAATTGCTGAATCAACTCTGCATCCTGCAGCTGGTATCTGTAGAGATAATTATTGCTGTTCTATGCTCAAACACAAAGAATAGATGTAATGGTACAAAGTAATGTAACTGAAAAGTTCTATAAAGAAAGATTAAGTGTGAAACAATATTAATGAGACAATATGTTCACAGATCAATTAATCTTATTGCTAAAAGCAATTGCTAAAATGTCCACAATACATTGACTCAATTTCTTGAATTTATTGGACATTTGACATAAGCATAAACCCACTGTGCTAGTTGGGTTTTTATTGATGTGATAAATACCATGACCAAAAGCAATTTAGGGAACAAAGGGTTTATAGAAATAGGTCATTGTCTATTATTAAATAAATCAAGACTGAAACTCAAGGCAGGAATCTAGAGGCAGACACTAATACAGAGACAATGGAGTGGTGCTGCTTACTGTTTGTTCCTCATGGCTTTCTTAGCTTGCTTTCTTTGTTTTTTAATTATTATTAATTTTTCAATAGAATATATTTTGATATTTTTCCTCCCCAAACACCTTCTAGATCCTCCTCTCCTCCTTATCCACATCTAACTTTCATTCCCTGCCCTCTCTCTTCTCTCATGTACACACACACACACACACACACACATACACACACACACACATACACACACAAACAAGAAAGACAATAACACAAAAAATGGAAACCAAATAAAATAAACAAAAAATAAAAAGGACAAAAATACCAAGTAAAATGTATATACAGAACACACACACACACACACACACACACACAGAGTTTATTTTGTGTTAACCAACTACTCCTGGGCCCAGAGATGGCACAACTACGGTGGACTCAGCCTTTTTAGATTAATCATTAATCGAGAAAATTACCCCAATGGATTAAAACACAGTTCCGGACTTGAATTTCCTGGAAGATGAACTACAAGTCACAAAATGAAATAAGTCAATTCTTCCATGAGCTAATTTGGGTCATGGTGTGCATCACAGCAGTAGAAATCCTAATTTTGGAACTTGTGATACTGTGGCATAGGTAGCAGTAGGAGATCACTGGCGTGGGCCTTGACTATTACATCCACCTGCATTCTTCCCTGACATCTCTACTTCCTGATACTTCAAGATATGAAAAAGTCACATTACAAGTTCCCATAGTACAAGAAGAGTTGCTCTTACCACCAAGCCTTCCCTTCTGTCATGGACTGTGTACCCTAAGAGTGTAAGCCAAAATAACCCCTCATCTCTTACATTGCTCTGTCAGATCAGTCATCAGAGCAGTGAAAATGGTAACAAATACATCCTTATTCACCCCTATCTTCCTCACTCACTGAGATAATCTACAATAATCTCTCAATCTCTGGCTTTATTGATCCCTAGTAACAGTCTGTTTTATGATGTAAATACTATTTCTGCTTTATGATGACTGGAGAGCTATAATTCTGCCCACCACAATTATCAATGGTGAATGACTCAATTACTGCTTCATCAAGCCATGTGATTTGACATTTGACACACATCAATAAATACTTATTAGAGATGGCCCTCAGTTGGTAATGTGCTTTCTTAGCATTAACCAAACACTGAGTTTGATCCCCAACACTACATAAAACTGGGTATGGTGACCCATGACTCTTATCCTAGCACTTAGGAAGAGAGCTAAGAAAATCTGAAGTTTAATGTCATCTTTGGTACATCATAATGTCCATCCATCCTGGGATATGCATTATCCTGTTTTTAAAACAGAATGCTTGATGCATTATAACTATGAAGAGATCTGTCCAATACAAGAGTGATTATTAGAAAGATGCAAAGATGACAAAGTTTCCCTAATTTCTCAGCCTGTTTATCATTTGTATAAAGGATGGCTACTGATTCGTTTGAGTTAGTTTTACATCCCACCACTTTGCTGAAGGACTTTTCTGGTGGAATTTGGAGGTCACTTATGTATACTATCATATCATTTGCAAACAGTGATACTTCGAATTTTTCCTTTCCAAATAGTATTCCCTTGATCTTTTATTGTCTAATTGCTCTATCTAGAACTTTGAGTATTATATTGAACATATAAGGAGAGGGTGGGCAGCCTTGTCTTGTCCCTGATTTTAGTAGGACTGCTTCTAGTTTATCACCATTTAATTGATGTTGGCTGTTGGTTTGATATATATTGCTTTTATTATGTTTAGGTATGTGCCATAAATTCTTGATCTCTCCCAGACTTTTAACATGAAGGAGTGTTGTATTTTGTTGAAAGGCTTTTTTAGCATTTAATAAGATTATCATGTGACTTTTTCTCTTGAGTTTGTTTATATAGTGGATTACATTGATAGATTTTCATCCATTGAACCATCCTTACATCCCTAGGATGAAGCCTACTTGATTGTGGTAAACCATTGTTTTTGTGTGTTCATTGGCTTTGATGTATTCTTGGATTCATATTGTGAGAATTTTAGTGAGTATTTTTGCATTGATATTCATAAGTGAAATTGGCCTGAAGTTCTCTCTCTTAGTTGGATTTTATTGCAGTTTGTGTATCAGAGTAATTGTGGCTCCATAAAATGAATTATGTAGTGTTCCTTCTGTTTCTATTTTGTGGAATAGCTTGAGTAGTATTGGTATTAGCTCTTCATTGAAGGTCTAGTAAAATGCTGTGCTAAAATCATTTGGTCTTGGGCTTCTTTTGGTTGTAAGGTTTTTAATGACTACTTCTGTTTCCGTAGGGGTTATGGACTGTTTAGTTTACCTAAAAGATCTCCCATGTTCACAGATTGGTAAGATTAATATAGTGAAAATGGCCATCTTACCAAAATGCATTGAGTCCACAGATTCAATGCAATCCCCATAAAAATTCTTCACAGATGTGTAAACAGTAATTCTCAAATTTGTATGGAAAAATAAAAACCTAGGATAGCCAAAACAATTTTCAACAATAAATGATCTTCTGGGAATATGAAGTGGGGGGATCCTCTAGAGGGTCCCAGAGACCTGAGAGGTGAGAGACTCTCAGGACTCAATAGGGGTGACCTTAGAAAAATGCCCAACAATAGGGAGAGGAAAATCAAAGAGTCCACCTCCAATAGAGAGTCGGGGCCTCAAGTGGAGCAAGCACATTCAAAATATTTAACCCAGAATAGTTCCTATCTAAAATAACTACAGGGACAAAACTGAAGTAGAGACTGAAAGAATGGTAGTTCAGTGACTGGCACAACTTGGGATCCATTTCATGGGGGTGTGGGGGGCACCAAGGCCTAACACTATTACTCACTGATGCTATGATGTGCTTACAGACAGGAGTCTACCATGGCTGTCCTCTGAGCTGTACCAGCAGCTGACTGAGACAGAAGCAAATACTTACCCCAACCATTGGACTGAAGTTGGGGACCCCTATTGTTAAATGAGGGGAAGGACTGAAGAAGCTGAAGGGGAGGGTGATCTCATAGGAAGACCAGCTGTCTCAAGTAGCCATGACACCTGCGAGATCGCAGACACTGAACCACCAACTAGACAGCATATAAGGGCTTTTCTGATGCACATATATAACAGAGGATTGCCTGATCTAGCATCAGTGGGAGAAAATGTGCCTAATCCTCAAGAGATTTGAGGCTCCAGGGGAGGGGAGCATCCTCTGGAAGGCAAGAGAGAAGAGGAATGGGATGAGGAACTGTGGGGGCGGGAGGGATGGACCAGGAGTGGGGGGCAACAGCTGGAATATAAGTAAATAAAATAATTTTTGAAAAAAAGATTACAAATTTGGTTTCTGCTAAGAAATATGTGTGTTTAGGAATCCAAGCCTTACTGCCTAAAGAGACTGAGTGCTTAGTATCAAGTAATGAGAAAATGGCTTTCAAAGACTTCTAGAAGTTTAAGAAAGGGGTATTTTAATTAACATCATACTGTATTCTACATATTTTTCTCAGAAGTTTTTGACTAAAGTCATGGTGATTTAAGTCACTTGTAAGAACTAACTTGGAAAAACAATTCTTCCTTAGGAAATTACAATTTCCTTGCTTTTCATGGCCATAGGCCTTATCCCCCACATTGGTTCCAACTCTATAGAGGACTCCCGGAGGATCCGGCTATACCACTCCTGGGCATATACCCAGAGACTTTACCTGCATGCAATAAGGACACATGCTCCACTATGTTCATAGCAGCCTTACTTATAATAGCCAGAAGCTGGAAAGAACCCAGATGTCCCTCAACGGAGGAATGGATTCAGAAGATGTGGTATATCTACACAATGGAATACTACTCTGCAATTAAAAACAATGAATTCACGAAATTCCTAGGCAAATGGTCAGATCTTGAAAATATCATCCTTAGTGAGGTAACCCAATCACAAAAGAACACACATGGTATGCAGTCACTGATAAGGGGATATTGACCCAGAATCTCGGAATACCCTAGACACAATTCACATATCAATAGATTTCTAAAAAGATGGTAGGAGAGACCCCTGGTCCTGGAAAGACTGGATGTAGGGGAACGCCAGGACAGAGAAGTGAGAGGGGGTTGAATGGAGAAAAGAGGGAGGGAAGGGGGCTTATGGGACTTTCGGGGAGGGAGGAAACGGGAAAGGGGAAGTGATTTGGAATGTAAATTAAAAAATAAAATAAAAAAAAAAGAAAAAAAAGATACTACAAATAAAAAAAAATTTTCAGGTCACTTAATTACACTACCATATTACCAATGAAGAACAATACTTTGTCTTCTTCCTTTCCAATTTGAATCCCCTTGATCTCCTTTAGTTGTCCTATTGCTCTAGTTAAAAAAAAAAATAATGATGGAGTTGATGTTGCCTTGCAAGTATCATTGAAAATTGCATCAGTGGGACTGGGGTTAAATCTCAGTGGGTGGTATGCTGGCTCTACAAGTGTGCAAACCTGAGTTTGGATCCCCAGAACCTACACAAAGAGTGACAGTGTCCACCTATCACCCCATTATGATGGAGTTGAGACAGGAATTCCTGCTTGTCAAGTCCTAGGTCTCAAGTGAGAGGTCCTGTGTATAGAACAAGGTGGACAGCTCCTGAAGAGCAACATCAGAGATTGACTTCTGACCTCCACATGCACATGTTACACACACACACACACACACAGACACACACGTACACACATACGCACACACATATGCATACATACATACATGACTCATGCATACATGCACAAGATATTAGTAGTGCATGGTAGATTTGAAAATTTTTATTCTGTAAGTAAATTCAACAAATTTTCTGTTAAAATCATTATATGCTTAGTAGCAAATAATATATATTAGAAATCATCTCTATGTTATGATACCACCATGGATTATTAATTTAATGGTAATTGACTTGATTTAAATATGCCAATTTAGCTTAAATATATTAAATTTAGTGTGTTACTTGAGTGCTTTTTATGAGCAAAACCTTGAATATATCCAAAATGTTATGTAAGCACAATCCCTCAATAGGTTCATAATTTAATGTAGAGGTGAGGAAAATTACCTATAGTGTAGGTACATGAATTAAGTGGTACTACAGAAACATAAATAAAGTCTTACTTGGATAGGAGGGAAATGAAATCCAGCACTTGGCAAAACACTTAAGTAAAAATAGTTGAAAGTAACATGTAAAATCATGATTTCATGTACTGAGTGGTTTTGAAGGCTATGGCTGAATGTAACTCAGCTTATAAAGAAAATCTATAAAAATTATTTTTAGACTTGCAATGTATGTAGGAATTCTACATCCATTGATTGAAGGCCAAGCTAAGTATAAACTTGTTTCATGTGGGGTATGAAGGCTTTTTATAGTATTAAATCAAATTTAATTAATTATTTCAATTGGGGTTCCATGCATATGTGCCAAGACATGATTGAGGAGTCAGAGGACAACCTATTAAAATCCATTCTCCGCTTCTATAATCTGAGTCCCTGGAACTGAATTCAGATGGTTAGGCCTGGAAGTAAGCATCTTTGCCCACTGAATCGGCCATTGTGCAGGCCCCTGAGATAAGGAATTTTTGATAAACAGATGGAAAGGCTTCTTGATGTATGCATGTAACTTGGGGGTCTGGGGGAGAATTACTACTAGAATGACAACCTGATGTTCCCATTTTATAAAGCAAATTCACATAAGCCACTTCCCACTAGTGTTTCTTAATGTTTTAAGTAGGTAGGAGAATACTTTCAATATTTAAAAACAGGAATCAGTGGAAGAGGAGAGAGCTATTTACCAGAGTTCAAACAGTCAGTGCATAATAATGTCAAAGCTAAAATCTAGGTGGTTTTGTTTGTTAATTTTCTAAGATTCTAGTATACTTACTAAGAGCATGGAAATAGACAACACAGAGAAATGAAGAGAAATTTAGATATTGTGTTCAAGACTTAAAAATTAACTGCATCAGAGAACAAAATAATATAAGCAATATGAACACAGAAGCAATTGGGGTGTGTGTGTGTGTGTGTGTGTGTGTGTGTGTGTGTGTGTGTGTGTGTGTATCATAACGCACATTCTAGATCTGTGAAGCAAGCACGATCTGTTATGCTGCAGTGACAAGCATCTCCCAAATCTTAATGACATAGAATATGACCTGTCTATTACAGATCAGTAAGAAATGTAGTACACATCTCCTCTCCCCATAATCTAGGTTGGTTTTCAATGTTTCTAGTGTGAGAGAGGGGAGATAGTACAACACATCATATATCAAACTATGAATACTCTCTGGGTCTTATCTTGGTGAGTGTAGACCACAAGCCAGTGCACAGCTGCCATTTGACACCCATTGGTGTAATATGAACAGGTATCTGCTTCAAGCAGAACATTGGGCAGGAATGAAGAGTATGCACCAGTTTACAAACACACTTTTTTACATTGATCATCAGTTTATAGGATTTAGCATCACTCATGAGGCAAGCCTTTGGTCATACCTGTGAAGGAGTTTCTTGTTTAGGTTAATCAAAGTTCAAATAGTAACTGTGGGAAGTATCCTGCTACAACCTGGGTACAGGGAAGTCTGAGGGGAAAGCTTTTGCCTGCTTGCCTTCAGGGCTTTCTGTCTTAGTTAGGGTTTCTATTGCTGTGAAGAGACACCATGACTTCAGCAACTCTTATAAGGAAAAACATTTATAATTGGGGTTGACTCACAGTTATAGAGGTTTAGTCCATGATCATCAGGGTGAGAAGTATGGCACCATGCAGGCAGACAAGCTGCTGGTGAAACTGAGAGTTTCATATCCATATCTGCAGGCAGCAGGAAAACAATACCATGCTGGTCACAGCTTGAGTATCTGAGACCTCAAAGTAGCCTTGAGTGACTCAGTCTCTCCAACAAGGCCACACCTCCTAATGGCACCATGCTCTATGAGCCTTTCAGGCCATTTTCTTTCAAACCACCCCAGCTTGCAGGTGAGTGCTTCTGTTCTTTTGCCATTGTTTCCACATATTCTGTTCTTCATATTCTTCAGGATTCCAGGTGGACTGAAGATCTGCAGCTCTCCAGGAATCCTCCAGTCTTCAGGACCAGACAGGGAATGCTGAAGCATCAGGTCTCCTAAACCAAGTTCTTAGCCTCTCCAGTGTGCAAACAGCCCTTACTGAACTACTTAACACCATATCATGTAAACCAATCTAATGAGTCATGATACACTGTTTTTGCCTGCTTGCCCTCATTCTTGATAGCAAATTCATCTCCCCATTTCTGCAGCAATCCTTCCCACACTAATATTACAGCCAACTTCTTCAGGCTTCCACTGCAAACTGAACACTAGCATCTCTTCAATAATCCCCCAGGCCTTCATTGCCAGATTGGGACTGCTGAGATAGCCAGTCTCATGGGTGGAGTGACTACCAGATTCCCAGCCCCTCCATTTTTAGGCTTCCCAAGTGATATGGTATAAACCAATTTTTAAAATCCTCTTTTGGTACAATAACTAATCTATCAGTTCTGTTCCTTTAGAAACTCTGGAGGGTACAACAGATCTCCAACTCAAAGGGAACCATATCTAGGTCTCAGTGGAGACTCCACATATGATCCAGAGAATATAAAAATCATAGATTGACACACAAGATAGGAGTCTAGAGCTGTATCCCTTACTGATAGGGAATGCTTTTGTTGACTTCAGACTGTTCAGCATGTGCTGAACATTATTCTGGGTATGGACCTTAACAAGACCCTGGGGCGATGATGCAGTCCCTTTGAGAGCTTGCTTTGCAAGCACAGACACCTGAGTTTGACCTCCATAATCCTTATTTAAGACATAAATATCTAGTCATAGTAGGGTACATTTATAATTCCAGAGCTAGGGATAGGAAGACAGGAATATTTCTGTGATTCACTAGTCATACAACCAAGAATTCTTGATAAGTTCCAGACCAGTGAGAGACCATGTCTCACAAAACAAGCTGGATGGTGTAACCAAATATATGGGTCTTCAAAGAACCAGTCAAGATAGCATATAATGTTAGCCATCTTAGCAATTATTATATTCAAATAAGCATTTTGTGGTTTCTATGTATGTGTGTATGTCTTCATAAGTGCATGAATTCACATGCATGTGCACATATGTACCTGTGCATATGGAAGCCAGTAATCATTCCTCGTGTGCTATGCAGCTGGATTTTTAGATGCGAGGTTTCTAATAAACCTAAAGTTTGTCAATTAGCCTGTAATAACTTGGAATCCTCCTGTCTTAACCTCCCCAGAATTAGTATTACAAGCATGTACCCTCATGATCAGCATTTTATGTGGGTTCTTTGGGAAAGAACTCAGATTCTCGTCCTTGCACAGCAAGCATTTTGTCAGCTGAACTAATACTAAATTTAAATGTTAGGCTTGTGTATGTATGTATGTCTGTGTGGCAGGTTATGTAATGTGAGTATATATGTGTCTATGTGTACCTAACCATGTTTGCTTTCTCCACATTTTGATTCCTACTTCTGCATTCTAGAGAATATTCCTAAGTGTAAGAGGACCCAGCAAAAAAAAACCCATTCTTGTCACTTCAAGGCATTTATATGGCACAAGACTATTCTAAGACATTTTAATCAATCATAGCATTTATCTAAACTTTGTACCAAGCCTGAGTTCTACAATCTCCAGTCTGGCCTTATGGTTTGGTTGTTGGAACAGCAAAGCAACCACTTCTTTTAAATATACAAAATCATGAATTTCATAATTTTATATCCTTTTCATGTCTTATTTTGATCAGCCCAATCATTACAAAGGTCTTCTCTTTCATGAAATGTCACAGTAAAATAAACATGAATAAATCATGAAGTCAAATATTCTATTTCCTGGTCTCTTCCACATCTAGTGCAGACAAAGCTTTCCCTGAGCATGTGCTTCTTAATAACATGGATGATTGTTCTTCTAGCCACTTAGGTACCACTTGCCAAATGATAACTGGGAAAGCTGTACCGTGCTTGATAAGTTTATGTCAACCAAACAGAAGCAGGAGTCAGCTGAGAGGAAGGAACCTCAATTGAGAAAATGCTTCCAGAAAATCTGGTTGTGGACAAGCTTATAGGAACTTTCTTAATTAGTGACTAATGTAGGAAGGTCCAGCCTCTTGTGTGTAGTACCATTCTTAGGCTGGTGACCCTGAGTTCTATAAAAAGGCAGACTGAGCAAGCCATGGGGAAAAAGCCAGTAGGCAGCATCCCTCCATGGCTTTTGCATCAGCTCCTGTCTCAATATATTTAGATGACAAACACTGGGAAGTATAAGCCAAATAAACCCTTTCCTCCCCAACTTGCATTTTAGTCATGGTGTTTCTTGCAGCAATAGAAACCATATCTATGACAGGTACTTCATTCAGTTATGGTTATTGTTTGTTCTTGGTTGATTGGTGAGCTAGTTAATTTTCTCACTGCTGTGATCAACCCATCTGACAAGAGTCAACTTGAGAAAGAAGGGTTAATGTGACTTACAGTTTAAGGATATATAGTCCATCCTGGCAATGGAGGCATGGCCACAGGAGTATGAGGCAGCTAGCTGCTCAGAGTACATCCACAGTCATGAAGCAGAGAGAAAAGAATGCTGGTGACCAGTTCACTTTCTCTTTTTTATTCAGTATAGAATCCCAGTCCATGAAATAGTATTTCCCACATTTAGGATCAGTTGGCCTAACCTAGAAAATTGCTCATGGAAATGCACAGAAGTAATTCCTAGGTAGTTCTAGATGTTGTCAAATTGATAATCAATATTAATCATCATGGTTACTATCCATGTTGGTTGTAGTAACTTCCAGGGATCAATTTCTCAAGCTATGCTGTTAGAACTTGTTATGTTCTTGTAACAAACGAAGTCAGCAATTTGCTATATTAATAACTGTAGACACTGACATTCGTTTCCTGAGACAGCTACATTCTTGCTGTTGGTGGGCTGTGGGTTCTGGTCCATGATCCTCTTTCTGCAACCCATCCTCATAAGAAAGCCCCATTACAGACATTGTCTCTAACCATCACAGAAGGAAAACAAATGTGTTAGTATTTGTTCTCAAATCTCTTTGGTGGACTTAAGTGGCCAAAGCAACTCAAACAAATACAAAAACATACTTGTAGGTATTAAAATAAAATATAAATATAAATTTTTATAAATATAAAAATCAGTTATATTCTGAATTACAATAATAGAAATATTTAGCTAGTAAATGCATATGTAGTTTGGGATCTTTGAGTAAAACTACTCTTCTAAGGTTTTTATTTGTATGTGATGTGTATGTCTGTGTGTGTGTGTGTGTGATTGTGTGTGTGTGATTTATACACAAATGTGGGAGGTACACATGCCTGTACAAACATGTACTGAGATCTCTACATTATTCCCTTGATACAAGGTTTCTCACTGAACCTGAACCTACCCTGGCAACCAGCTCACTTCGGTCATTTTCCTGTCTCCAGCTCCAGAGTGTTAGTTGTATACAAGCACTGGTCTGAGCCATCTCTTTATGTGGGCACTGGTGATTCGAACTCAGGTCCTAATGCTTGTGCAGCAGTCACTTCTACCCACTGAGGCATTTCCCCAACCCGAAAAATTCCTTCCCAACTTAAATATTCTGTGAGAGTTTTGTTTCTGACATTTTCCCCAGACACGTATTTCTTTTTTTGCAGGTAAATGAAGCTAATTGAAAATTTCTACCAAAAATTATTAATTAATTAGTTAAAAAAAACACCTTGGTATGTCCTGGAACCTGAGCATCATTCAATAACACAGAAAAGAATGTTGAGGTGAAAGAGCCTTAGCTTTGTTCTTAGTGGGAACAGAGTTCAAATCTCAAGTGTATGACTATTTCCAAGATAATGAGTTTAAGTTATCTTTTCCCTCCAAATGCCATGCTCTTTGCTTGTTAAATATAAATAATATTGAGTCATTTCTTTGCATGATTTACAAAGTTCAAAGTCTTCAGTGAAAGTGCTTCAGCAATTTTGTTAAACTGACACCAATGGGGTTTGCAGGTTGGCATCAAGCCCACCCCACTCCCACAACGATTCCATTTAAGACAGAAGAATGTTGCTGGAGAGCCTCATTCTGGTAACATGGCTCCATACTTCACCCACACTTGTGGGAACTCCCAAGGAAGAGATGGTTGCGCCTGTCAGATGTTTCAAAAGCCTTGCTATTTGGACAGTCTGACAACAGAGGCTCAATTAGGTAGCCACGCAACTAACCAGAGTTTTAGTTTCATCAATAGCAAAGGCTCACTGTAAACCAAACATTCTCTGGAGAGAAATTAGAGAGCAAAGTGCCCGGTGGGCATTGAGTCCCTTACTGTGGCCAAGCCCAGGGTTCTCTGAAGACAGTCCCTCTGAAGATCTCCCTAGTCAGCCTGGGGTGTACTGACTGTGCCAGTCCTTCAAAGAGCTCAGGACACTCTTGGGACTTGATGGGTGGGAAGCAGATGAAACAATGCTGGGTTTCCATCTGAAAATAATCCGTTGAAATTTCAATCTATAAGTTTGTTTTACCAACATTATATTTTTATTGCTTATTTGGAAATTTCACATAATGCATCCCAATCACACTCACTTCCCAGGTCTTCCAGGTCCATCCCTACAAACACACACAACCCTTATGACCTCCTCCCAGAAAAAAAGAAGAAGAAAGAAAAAAAGATTGACAGAAACTGTGAGGAAGTCCATGATCCATGCTACAGCTGGCTGTTACAGACAAGGAAGCTTCTTTGTCAGAGGTATCCATGACTGCAGAGTCACAGTTGAGAATAAAGACATAGAAGACTTTTATGACAATCTCTTTCCTCCAGCGCCCCCCAAACAAAAAATAAACAGTCTAGAGAGAACTCTTAAAAACTGCGGTAGGGATGCTGGAGTGTAGATCTTCACAGGTGATGATGGAGGGGGAGGGTGTGGAAAAGGCTTAAGATTTCTTTAAGGGATTGGCCACTGGGCACTTAACCATCCTCCAGTGAACATATGGGCTTATACAAAGTTTTTAAAATTCAAAATAATACTTCTTTCTGAGGTTAACTGGATGATTCCATACAGTAAAGGCATGGTTCTCAGGCTTTACAAATGAGCCCAAAGAAGAAGATGAAGAAAACAACACAAAATAAAACATACACACCAAGATCTGGGACTGAAAAGTTGGCTCAGAGATTAAGAAAACTGGCTATTCTTCCAAAGGACCAGGGCTCTCTACCCAGCCCACATGGCAGCTTAAAACTATCTGTTATTCCAGTGTCTGAGGATCCAATACCCTCACACGGGCAAATATATACATGCAAGCAAACATCAATGTACATAAAGTAAAAGTAAATAAATCATTAAAGATAAGTAAAAATTAAAAATTAAAGACCCAAGCCCATCAGAAATGCTGGTTTGAGTATTGGACCTGTAAAGCTACATCCAGGTAGACTGCAATTTGAGTCTAAACTGGTGTCTTCCTCTTTTGTCTAAAGCAAGTCACATAGCTTCTATAGTCAGGAAGCAGAAAGGGATGTTGCTACTGCTCAGTTCAGTTTCTCCCTTCCATCCAGGCCAGGATGGCCTTAGCCCATGTATAATACTGGACATAATAGGATGGAGGCACCCCAAGGAACTCGATCTAGAAACTCCCTCACAGACACACCCAGAGACTTTTCTTCTAGGTGATTTCCAGATCTTCTCAAGTTGACAGCATTAATTTTCACAGTCTCTGATGTCTGAGACAAATTACTTAATGTATTTCATCCTGATTCTATTACCTCTCAGCCTGTATTTGTCTGCTTTGTGATCACCTATGTGTGCATTCACTGTTACATGTTCAGAATTACCCTAAATGAACATTGACTCCTGAATTTTTATTTTCCCCAAAGTTTTTAATTTGTCTGCCCTCTCCACAATCTGTCTACCACATATCACATTCCTGAACTTCTTTCCTTTCTAGCAAGAGAGAGGATGATAATTAAAAGAATTTCTAGCTGTTAATATCTTGAAAGAGGTTAAAAGTCCAGTGGCAGAAAGGATTTCAGAGGCCCAGTCTTGGACCCAAAACTTGGAATCATATAATAAAAATCATTCAAAATAAATACATTAAACAAACATGTTAGTGGCATCCAAATTCTTTTCTTAGTAAGTTCTTACACAGGTATAATATCAGTAACCAAGGTTGGTTCTATCTAAGAAAAATAATTGACCCTTCTCTCCCCCTCTCTCTCTCTCTCTCTCTCTCTCTCTCTCTCTCTCTCTCTCTCTCTCTCTCTCTCTCTCTCTCTCTCTCCCTCTCTCTCTCTCCCTCTCCCTCTCCCTCTCCCTTTCCCTCTCCAGTTCTTGGTTCATCTTCCTCTATCACTCTGTCTCTCTTTCCCACATTGTTCCATCTCCCACTCCCCAACTCTCCATAAAGTTATCACCTCTTCCTTCCCTTCTCCTCTCTCTCCCTCTCCCCCTTATCTCTTTCTCTCTCTCTCTCCTTCCCTTCTTCTCTCCCTCCCTCTTTTCCTGCCTCTCTCACTTACCCCCTAACTCTATAGCTACTGAAAATATTCAACAAGCTCCTGTTCCTCTAAATATATTTATATGGCAACCGTCTTTGACTTCTGAGTGTTAAGCTCCTCCCCACCCCCACCCCCCTGGACACAAACATGTGTTCTCCTTTAAAGCAGACTTGCACACCAGTGCACGACCAGCAGCTGCAAGGGTTCCTTCTCATTTTCTAGAAAAGCACAGACTCACTTCCCCCCTCCACTCAACTGCAGACTTACTCCCAGCAGGTCTTATTATTCAGAAATGTGTAGTATCTTTGTTACACTCCCAGGAACCGGTTTGGAGAAAAATAGATATCTTTAACTTACTAGTCTCCCACTGAGCAATGCATCTTTCTCCACTGGTGCCCACTGAGGCTCTGTGGGGTTCCCAAGGCCCACACTACTCACATCAGTTTCAAGATTCTTCCCTGCTCACTTACAGCCAGGTGTGCTTGCTGAAACACTATAAGGGGAGCTGATAGCAATGTCCTATCACCAGTCTTCTTTCAGTGAAGAGTGGGATGCCATGACATTCATTCTGCTTCATGAAAGTCATCAACATGCGACTGGACAGAATGGGAAAGCAGAGTGCTCCCAGAAGAAATTCTGAGTGTAAACAGGTACAAAAATGCACAGGTGTTAGATACAGAAATGTATAGATGTTAGGATATCTCTCAATGTCCCGTCTATCTCAGTCTCTGTTTCTCTTTCCCTCCCTCCCTCCCTTCCTCCCTCCATCCCTCCCCTCCTCTCTTCTCCTTGTCTTTTCATACTATACATCATTCCTTTTTCTTCAGTCTCATTGTTCTTGAGTATGTCAATAACAGACTTGTGTATTGATTAAATGCTTTTGAGTTCTCTTCAAAGTAAGAAGCAAATTGGTTAATAGTCTTTTTCCTTGTTTGTATGTATATGTGTATGTGTTCACAAGTATACAAATACACAAGTATTTTGTGCATGTACATGTGCTTGCAGAGGCCAGAAATTAACTTCTTTGAAGTCTCACTCCTCAGGAGCATCTCATCTTATTTCCTGACACAGAGTCTCTCACTATCCTGGACTTATTGGTCAGAGAGCTCCATGAACCTACCAATATGATTTTGAGGGAAAACCACAGGCCTTCCTGCTTGTGTGGCAGATACTTCATCTCTCTAGCCCATATTTAACAGTCTTTATATGAATCTGCTCTAAGTTCCTCGAGATCTCGGACTCAGTAGTTTGCATAAGCTCCCGTAACTCTTTAAATACCTCTAACTCATCTTTCTGATCCCATGTTTTGCCAAACTTCTCATGTGACTAAATCAACAAAAATCTCTGCCAACCCTAACATCACAAACTGTGTAGCTTTGTATTTGGGAATTCTGGGGAGATAGATAGATAATGAGTAGATAGATAGATAGATAGATAGATGATAGATAAATAATATGTGATGATGTAGATAGATAGATAGATGATAGATAAATAATATGTGATGATGCAGATAGATAGATGATAGATAGATAGATAGATAGATAGATAGATAGATAGATAGATAGATAGATAGATAGATAGATAGATAGGTAGGTAGGTAGGTAGGTAGGTAGGTAGGTAGATAGATAGATAGATAGATAGATAGATAGATAGATAGATAGATAGATAGATAGATAGATAGATAATATATGGGTGGATAGATAATTATGATGATGATGAAGATAAAGAGAGAGAGAGAGATTCACAGATGTTTCTCTAGAAAATACCTACTAACACAGTCCTGAAACACATACTTTCTTACATCCTCTAATACTCTGTCTCCCAGTATCATCATTTTTGGCTGTTAACATTTAAGACAGACAGGGGTATAGCATTTGTTCCCTGGTTCAATCCTTCAAAACAAAAGAAGGGGGAAAAGATTAAAAACAAAGAAATCAGTCAAACCTGCTGGGTTTTTTTCTATAGAATTGTAAGATAAGTTCATGCTGTTATGAACTGAGACAATATTTAGAGCTCTTTGTGGGAGCTATAGAAAACTAATACATACATGCATTACCTCTCCTGGAACTTGATGTTCTATTGGGACAGATAACAACAAAATAAGCCTGCAAAATAGTTGCAAAGTATGGAGTAATTTGTTGGTGGTTAGTAATCAGAATAATAACATAGGAGACCTAGCTCTTAGGAGCTATTGCTTAGAGTGATATTTTAGCTGACTAAAAGGAAAGGAAGGAGCTGCCTGCTCCAAGATGCAACATAAGAGCATCCATTCAGAGGTAGCAGACAAATGAAGGCTCAGGGCAGAGAAAGAGCCCCAGGGTGTTCAAGAAGCTGAAAGGGGACCAGCAGGATTGAGCATTGCAAAGGACAGAATTTAGAAGAATAAGTTTTCAAGGAAAGGCAGAGCAAAGGCATGTGCTGTTCTTTGTAAAGCATGATTAGACATTCTGGTTTCATCTAAGAATCATAGGAAACCCTTGTATGCCTCCACTACTAAAAGGGTGAGATACTGAAACCAAAAATTGGTTTTAACCGAATAACCTGGAGACAATCAAAAATGTCTTCAGTTTAATTAATCATATTATACCAGTATTAACTTCTGAGTGTTGTTGATTGACCAGGGTTAAATAAGGTGCTGACCTTACAGGGGACAGAGACATTTAAGGGAATTATCTACACCATCTTTTCTTCACTCTGCTGCAAGCCTGAAATAATTTCAAAATAAGAAGTTCAGGGGGAAAATGTCATGACCCACTTTTTAATTTAAGAAGATTATTATTCTGCTCAGTAGGAAGGCACAAAAGTGAGGGTGTGCACAGCAGTTAAGAACTTGACTTAGAAACTTATGTGAGGACCAGTGGAATAAAGCCCCTGCTGAAAGGCAAGTTCAAAGTCTGTTTCTGAATTTGAATCTTCAGGACTTGGCAATGCATCTACACAGGTTTGTGTGCACAGATACAGGGCTGGGAATTGGCATGGGAAAGTAGTCAATGAAAAACAATGAGAAAAGTCAAGATCTAGGCCACTGTCTTGAGAACTTTAGGCAGGGGCCAAGTTTACTATCATTTGCTAATGGGAAGGTGGCAATAAAGGAGCTTGAGGGGTGGCTCAGAAGTTAGCAGAATTGCTTGTGCAGAGGACTCGAGTTAAATTCCCAGCATTCACACTGGGCTGCTCAGAAGTACCTGTAACAGCCTCTTCTGGTCTCTATGAGCACCCACCCAAAACATGTGCACATACATACACACATGGAGACATGTACATACATACACACACACACACACACACACACACACACACACACACACACATAAGTCATTTTTAAAGTACAGCAGTGGAAAGCAAAAGCCAAGTGAGGATTGAAGATGGACAGGACTTTAAATAAGATATGTAATGCCCTGAGATTCAAGATCAAGGTTTGGGATGGAGACTGGGTGTTAGGGAACTGCAAACAGAAACTTGACTTTGAAAGCCTTGATCAGACTTATAAGACATCTACTTATTCTAAAATCACAAAGGGATAGTAACATCCAGAAAAGAACCAACAGAGTAGTGATCCAAAGGGCAACAGACCACCAGAGACAGAGACTTCCAAGGGTGCATGGCTTATATAGTCTTGTCTGATAAGGAGAACTGAGAAAGGGAACTTTAGTTTGTGCTTCATTGTAGAATGAGGGAAGAAATAGCAGATGAAACAATATTATGTACAATTTATAGAAAGGAAATTTTGTCAGTAATCTGAACTAAGGGCTGCTTTCTACCATGGTGACTTCTAAAATGTATATCTAGATGGATACCATGCATCCGTATTTATCACATGAAGACACATTTGTATTTGTACCAATATGAAACAAAACACCCATTTCCTCACATAAGAAACACCTGAAAAATCATTGTTAAATTTCTTACTAGTGTATCTGTAAAGGAACTTCCATATTTGACTTTAGAATTCAGGAAACTTGGGGCCTACAAGATGGCTTACTGGGTAAAGGTGCTTGCTGCTAAGCCTGGCAGTCTAAGTTCAAGCCCTTGAGCCCACATGGTAGGAGGCAACTGATTCCCAAAGGTTATCCTCTGACCTTCATATCTGTACCATTGCATGCTTCTGCCCAAACCACACAAGAACACGTGAGAGATTTGAGATACTGAAATCAGATATTTCCTATGAGCCATTGATAAGCTATCACACAGAAAATAGTTTACCTCCTCTTTGTTTCTGTACACCATGAAAAATGGCTCTTAATCAGAGTCTAATCCAGAGTCCAAAGATGGGGTCTGGATGCCTGTCTCCGTCAGCATGACTCATGCAACAAAATTGTGATCTGACCTTCTCGGTTATTTTATCTTGAAATAGAAGTAACTGAAACTGAAATAGTAGTAATAATGTCAAATAATTACAAAACTATCTCGAGGCTACAGTGTAACTCAACATAGCACACACCTGTTACTGATGAAGCTGTAAGATTGAAGCAGAGAGTGGAGGAAAGGAGAGAGGAATAAGAGGAGGTAGGGTCTGTCTGGTTTTCAAATGTGTTGTGTACCATAAAATATAAGGCATAGTACCCCCCCTTTTTTTACAGCAAATATCTACTACTGTGAGAAAAAAACAGTAATGACTTTATTGGAATAACTTCAAGTTGGTTTTCCAACTGGAAATTTTTTCACGTGTTTATATAAGGTTAGTTGTAAGTGGTAATAAATATATCATACCTCTCTCATCCCTGTATGAGCCATTTTTCATACAAGTTATTGGTGTACATTGAGCATAACCCTCCCCTCCCATTAGCCACACCCCTTCATTCTCCTATACAGTTTCACATCTACATTCATGCCACATAAATATATATGACTTTATGGTTCTATGTAAAGTCTAGGAACCACAAATGAGAGAAAATGTGTAATATTAGTTTTCTTATGATTGCCTACAGTTACATTTATTGTCCTGCAAACAACTCAAGTTCATTCTTCATGGCCAAAATTAAAAAACTAAATAAATAAACCCACTGTGTATATACACCACATTTCTTTATCCATTCCTCTGCATTGGGTGTCTAGGTCACTTAATGACATTCTTTTCCAAGGACGTGTGTATCTCTTCACTTGACCTATGACTGGAAGGTGGCTTGTCCCTCTTTATAAGTGTTCCTCTATTCTCACTTATATCTGCTAAAGAATGTGGGATCAAGAATCAAGGATCAAGGAGGACTCCAGGAAGTTACCCTTGACCTCACAGTGCCTGCATAATGACCCTTGACCTCACAGCGCCCTCTTGTTGGAATACAGGGCTCTGCTGTGAGAGAGGTAGACATGCTTGAATTTTCCAGCCTTCTTTACTACTGATGTTGCTCTCCCCTGTACACCTCTCTGCCTGAGCATGTTCCAGCTATACACTGTGTGGTGAGCCCAGCCCCGACCATCGACTACTCCAGACATCAATATCTTTGCTTTTAACCTCAGTGGCATGGGCAGATCAGACCATTGTACGCAGGCATAAGCTGACTTATAAGGCAGTTACTCTAGTGTTACAGCCCCAATGGAATAAAGCATAAAGAAAGAAAGGGGACTCTTTATTAGCTAGGGAGCTGTTGGTACTGCCTGCTGAGCCAATTGAGAGGATCTCCCAGAGAAGTTGACCCTTCAAGGAACGCACCGAGGTATCCCATGAAGCGATTGTTCACACCGTTTAGAGGAAATTCATTTTGAAGGGGATCACCTGGTGGCTGACATCACTTCCTTGCTTAAAAGCACTCGCGTTTTCTGTGTTTCAGCTTGGTTATCTTTTTGTAGGCTGAACCCCCTGCTGAATCCTTCAGTCATAGACCACTCACCCCAGTCCAC
Source organism: Tokudaia tokunoshimensis (assembly GCA_036184795.1). Classification (NCBI taxonomy): domain Eukaryota; kingdom Metazoa; phylum Chordata; class Mammalia; order Rodentia; family Muridae; genus Tokudaia; species Tokudaia tokunoshimensis. The sequence continues at coordinate 72,687,305 of BTHU01000013.1, forward strand.
CCTCCCTGGCAGTGGGTAAACGACAAATGAAAAGATTCTCTCTATCAAGTCAATTTGCAAGGGCAGGTGGCAGAGTACCCAAGGATGCTGTGGCTCTCCGTGCAGTTTCGTGTCTCCAAGATCAAACACAGAGATCACGGGAAGAGCAGGTGATCAGCGGGTGACAACAGATGACTGTACTAGGTTCCAGATGAGTTGTACAACTCAGACGAAATGGATGGCTCCATTTAAAATGACTTCAGAAGTATCAAAGGAGGCCTCTGTAGTTCCTGCTCGAGCCTTCAGACTCGAACATTATTTCCTGATCCTGCTGGCGTTACTATACAGGGCGAAGGAAATGTGAAAAGGGCTCTCATCACTCAGCCCTCTCCCCCAAATGCCTTTTCCAAAGAGAAGCCAAAACTTGGTATGTGGGTTTTAGAATGAAGCTGAAACAATCTACTCCCCAACCCCCAACCCCATCACACAAATGCCCGTGGGGCACAAGAAAATAGGACTGTTGAATGGAAAATATATCACATCTTTTTCCATTTCTTACCAGGAGATTGTAACCCACGATTTCTCCCCCACCCCAAAGAAGTAATTATTTCTATTCTGGTACTATCCGTCAACTCATTTTTATTCAGCAATAGAAAATGAACAGCTCACTAAACAAATGACTTTTAGAATAGCCAATATAAAACCAACTGCCTCCTCCATTTTATGTGGTTAAATATACTGCCAGTTTTTAAATGAGAAATTTGTTTGCTTGAGTGTTGGCGTCTTTAATTAATATCATGAAGACTCAGCCAGTGCAGAGGGCATTGAGTGAAAAGTCTGTCTGTCTTCCAGCCTACATCCATGCATTTCCCCATGGACTCTCTCTCAGAAACAACCTCCACTTGGATTATCAATGTGTTCCAGGAAAAACCAGCACAAAGAGCCGTGTGTGTGTGTGTGTGTGTGTGTGTGTGTGTTCACATACTTACACTTTTACATGACTGAGAACCCACTCACCTCACCATGCCTTGATATTTTGCCACCTCTCAGAAATTCTTGTACTACCTCATGTGTTGAAGGCTATGCCTCCTTCCATGTCTTATTCCCCTTATGATTAATGGATGGATAGACAGAAGATACATGGGTAGATAGAGAATAGGTAATAGAGATAATAGGCAGACATTTAGATAGATGATAGAAATTATTTATCTTACCTCCTACTGGCTGATACATAAATACTTCTATCTTCTCTGCCTTTGTAAATTGCAAAAACAATTGATATTCTTATACAGAAGTTTTGCATGGATGTTCCAAAGAGTCTTTCAAATAAATCTTTCAAATGGAAACCTTGGGTAAACTAGCCATGGCTAATTGAGCAGATATTGCTGAATTGCTGTCCCCATACTTGGGCCCAATCTATACAATCACTAAGAATAGATGCCCTTGTCCCATATATTTGTTAAAATATGTCCCTCTAAATGTATTTTTTCTTACTTATTTCAAGAGTTTTTAAGATGCTGTTTGTCTTTGCATAAATGTTATATTAATTATAAACCTGCTGAAGTTCCTCCTATGATTGCCAGGGTCTTTTGTAAACAGTTTTCACTGATTTGATAATCAATCCATATATCATATTGAATCATGGAATTACCATTTTACAGATCAGGAAGAATTGAAAGCCAGTAATTTCATATGCTATAACTAGATTACAAAAGGTGATAGTTTATAATAGAAATACACATAGAGATAGATGATAGATAGATAGATAATAGATAGATAGATAGATAGATAGATAGATAGATAGATAGATAGATAGATTAAAATAATGATTAATATGGTTTAAATGTATCTTGAGATGTCTTTTCATGAATGTCTTTACTGTTCTTACATTTTCTTTTCCTCTATGAACATATTACAATGTCATTTTTACCTGAACAAATTAGTATTGCCATTTAAAATTGTGGATTAAGTCATATTACAACTTAACTTGGAAATGACCAATAAGATTAAATGTTCCTCTACCCACATTTGCAGTCTTGTAAAAATTTGAAATCCTTGAGATCTCTCAGTGAACAATTACTTCCCCATTCATATAGCTCTTCTATATTTTTATTAAATTTGTTCCTAGGTATTAGATATAAATGACATTACAATGAGATTTTCTTCTCTTATATTTTCAATTTTAAGTCTTACAGAAAAAAATCGACTTTTGAATGTTAATTTTATAATATAATACATAATTACTTTTCTCTTAATAACTATTTCAAAGCTACTAGCTACTATATGCTCAGATGTTGTATGCATTAACATGATATTTATTACTCTTTCCTTCTTATACCTAATTATATCAGCTTATGTTTGTGAAATGATGCTCTGTTGTTAGACAAACTTTTGACGTCTGAAATGACAGTGAAAGCAAAAGGATGGAGTGTTCACCAATTTCCACTCAGTTTAATTAATAAGCTCTTTAAAATGTGTCTAATAAATTTTATCAGACACCATAGTAGAATATCTTCCACCATCAGTAAGATTAGATATCATATTTTTACCTCCATTAATAACTAATTTTATTAATAGACTTATTAAAATGTAATTAATTAAAATTGAACCACCCTTGCACTCTCACTATAATTCCATTTAATTTCTCAATTGCATTTTATTTCTTAATTAAATGTTTTAATTCAGGCTTTTATACTAATAATAAAATAATATTTGTTTTTAACTTTGTAATCTAAGGCTATCGGTGCAATGCATACCTCGGAGAAAAGAAACTGAAAGCTTTCCACGTTTGTCAACAGTCTGGAATGATCTGGAACCATCTGAGCATCACTTGAGTACTTTGATCTTTTAAGAGTCAAGTTTCCTGTGATGTTATCAGGATGGAATGTTTACAGTTGGGGAAATAGATCTTTAATGAATAATTTGTATTTTTTGTGATAACATATTCAGTTATTCTTAAATATTTCACATAATTCTATACATTCTATGTAATGTAGAGTGTTTTAAATTTTAATAGTTTTTCAAAAAATATATCCTTGTAGAGTAATAATGTGAAGATGTAACGATGAGTTGTTCTTTAAAAGCTTAAAATAGGGACTAGAGAAATGGTTGAGTGGTTTAGAGCACTGACTTCTCTTCCACAAAACCCAAGTTTGGTTCTGAGCACCCATGTAGTAGTTCATAGCTGTCGGTAACTCCACTTCCACAATATCTGATGACCTCTTCTGGCCTTCACAGGCAATGCAAACATTTACTCCATATAGTACATGTGGGCAAACTACTCAGACACGAAATAAAAAACTATTTTAAGTCAATCTATATATTTCTTGAATTTTTTCAGGAATATTTTCCTTGTAGATCTTCAATTTTATGAAAAAGAGCTTATAATTCCACTTTCAAAAAACTTAGGAATATTTTTATACCTACCATTCTATCTGTATAATTTTTCCATGAAATACTCAATTTTAACACATTTTTTATATATTTCTTCAATTTTATCAGAGATATTTTCTATGTAAATCTTCAATTTTATCAGAAAATGTTTATAATTTTACTTTCAATAAACTTAGAAATATTTTTATGCTTACCATTTTATCTGTATAATTTTCCATGATAATCTTCAGGTTTTTTTAAATTTTATTTTATTTTATTTAACTTTATTTTTTACTTTACATTACAAATCATTTTCCCTTTCCCATTTCCTCCCTCCCCGAAAGTCCCATAAGCCCCCTTCCCTCCCTCTTTTCTCCATTCAACCCCCTCTCGTTTCTCTGTCCTGGCGTTCCCCTACATCCAGTCTTTCCAGGACCAGGGGTCACTCCTTCCATCTTCTTAGAAATCTATTGATATGCGAATTGTGTCTAAGGTATTCCAAGATTCAGGGTTAATATCCCCTTATCAGTGACTGCATACCATGTGTGTTCTTTTGTGATTGGGTTACCTCACTAAGGATGATATTTTCAAGATCTGACCATTTGCCTAGGAATTTCGTGAATTCATTGTTTTTAATTGCAGAGTAGTATTCCATTGTGTAGATATACCACATCTTCTGAATCCATTCCTCCATTGAGGGACATCTGGGTTCTTTCCAGCTTCTGGCTATTATAAATAAGGCTGCTATGAACATAGTGGAGCATGTGTCCTTATTGCATGCAGGTAAAGCCTCTGGGTATATATGCCCAGGAGTGGTATAGTCGGATCCTCCGGGAGTGTCATGCCCAGTTTTCTGAGGAACCGCCAGACTGCTTTCCAGAGTGGTTGTACCAGCTTGCAATTCCACCAGCAGTGGAGGAGTGTTCCTCTTTCTCCACATCCTCACCAACAACTGCTGTCTCCTGTGTTTTTGATCATAGCCATTCTGACTGGTGTGAGACGGAATCTCAGGGTTGTTTTGATTTGCATTTTCCTAATGACTAAGGATGATGAACATCTCTTTAGGTGATTCTCAGCCATTAGATATTCTTCGGGTGAGAACACTTTGTTTAGCTCTGTACCCCATTTTTAATAGGGTTACTTGCCTCTCTGGAGTTTAACTTCTTGAGTTCTTTGTATATATTGGATATTAGCCCTCTGTCGGATGTAAGGTTGGTAAAGATCATTTCCCAGTTAGTTGGTAGCCGCTTTGAGAGGTAATGCAAAAATACCTTAAAGAAATACAGGAAAATACAAACAAACAAGTGAAGGATCTCAGCAAATCCATCCAGGATCTAAAAAAGGAAGTAGAATCAACAAAGAAATCAAAAAGGGAGACAACTTCGGAGATAGAAAACCTTGGGAAGAAATCAGGAGTCATAGATGCAAACATCAACAATAGAATACAAGAGATGGAAGAAAGAATCACAGATGCTGAAGATTCCATAGAAAGCATCGACTCAACAGTCAAAGAAAATGCAAAATACAAAAAACGTGTAACCCAAAACATCCAGGAAATCCAGGACACAATGAGAAGACCAAACCTAAGGATTATAGGTATAGATGAGAGTGAAGATTTACAACTTAAAGGCCAGTAAACATCTTCAACAAAATTATGGAGGAAAACTTCCCTAACCTAAAGAGAGAGATGCCGATGAATGTACAAGAAGCCTACAGAACTCCAAACAGACTGGACCAGAACAGAAATACCTCCCGTCACATAATAATCAAAACACCAAATGTTCTAAACAAAGAAAGAATACTAAAAGCAGTAAGAGAAAAGGGCCAAGTAACATACAAAGGAAGACCTATCCGAATCACATCAGACTTCTCACCAGAGACTATGAAAGCCAGAAGATCCTGGGCAGATCTCATGCAGACACTAAGACAGCACAAATGCCAGCCTAGACTACTATACCCAGCAAAACTCTCAATCACCATAGATGGAGAGACCAAGATATTCCATGATAAAAACAAATTTTCACAATATCTTTCCACAAATCCAGCCCTGCAACGGATAATAGGTGGAAACCTCCAATACAGGGAGAGAAACAACACCCTGGAAAAAAATGAGATAATAACCTTCTTGAATCAAACCCAAAAGTAGATAACCACTCAAACATAAAGATAGCGTCAAGAATGGCAGATGGCAATAATCACTATGCCTTAATCTCTCTTAATATCAATGGTCTCAATTCCCCAATTAAAAGACATAGACTAGCAGACTGGATACGTAAACAGGACCCAGCATTTTGCTGCATGCAGGAAATGCACCTCAGTGTCAAACACAAACACTACCTCAGAGTAAAAGGCTGGAAAACAATATTACAAGCAAATGGTCCCAAGAAACAAGGTGGAGTAGCCATCCTAATATCAGATCAAATTGATTTTCAACCTAAAGTCATCAAAAAAGACACAGAAGGACACTACATACTGATCAAGGGAAAAATCCACCATCAAGAACTCTCAATTCTGAATATCTATGCTCCAAACGCAAGGGCACCCTCATTCGTAAAAGAAACTTTACTAAAACTCAAAGCACACATCGCACCGCACACAATAATAGTGGGTGACTTCAACACCCCCCTCTCTGAAATGGATCGTTCAGGAAAGCAGAAACTAAACAGGGACACAGTGAATCTAATTGAAGCCTTGGACCAAATGGAACTAACAGATATATATAGAACATTTCATCCTAGAGCTAAAGAATACACCTTCTTCTCAGCACCTCATGGTACCTTCTCCAAAATCGACCATATAATTGGTCACAAATCAGACCTCAACTGATATAAAAAGATAGACTAATCCCATGCCTCCTATCAGATCACTATGGAATAAGGGTGGTCTTCAAGGGCAACAAAAACAAAAGAAAACCCACGTACACATGGAGGCTGAACAATGCTCTGCTCAATGATAACTTGGTCAAGGTGGAAATAAAGAAAGGAATCAAAGACTTTTTGAAATTTAATGAAAATGAAGGCACAACATGCCCTAATTTATGGGACACAATGAAAGCAGTGCTAAGAGGAAAATTCATAGCCAAGAGTGCCACCAAAAAGAAACGCGAGACAGCATACACTAACAGCTTAATGGCACACCTGAAAGCCCTGGAACAAAAAGAAGCAAATACACCAAAGAGGAGTAGAAGGCAGGAAATCATCAAACTCAGGGCTGAAATCAATCAAGTAGAAACAAATAAAACCACACAAAGAATCAACAAAACGAGGAGTTGGTTCTTTGAGAAAATCAACAAGATAGATAAGCTCTTAGCCAGACTAACCAGAGGGCACAGAGATAGTATCCAAATTAACAAAGTCAGAAACGAAAAGGGAGAGATAACAACAGAAACTGAGGAAATTCAAAAAATCATCAGATCCTACTTCAAAAACCTGTATTCAACACAACTAGAAAATCTTGAGGAAATGGACAATTTCCTTGACAGATACCAAACACCAAAATTAAATCAGGATCAAATAGACCATCTAAACTGTCCTATAACCCCGGAAGAAATAGAAGTTGTCATTGGAAGTCTTCCAACTAAAAAAAGCACAGGTCGAGATGGTTTTCATGCAGAATTCTATCAGACCTTCAAAGAAGACCTAACACCAATACTCTTCAAATTGTTCCACAAAATAGAAACAGAAGGAACAGTACCCAACTCGTTCTATGAAGCCACAATTACTCTAATACCAAAAGCACACAAAGATCCGACAAAGAAAGAGAATCTCAGGCCAATCTCTCTTATGAATATCAATGCAAAAATACTCAATAAGATTCTTGCCAACCAAATCCAAGAACACATCAAAACGATCATTCACTACGATCAAGTAGGCTTCATCCCAGGGATGCAGGGATGATTCAATATAAGGAAATCCATCAATGTAATCCACTATATAAACAATCTCAAAGAAAAAAACCACATGGTCATCTCATTAGATGCTGAGAAAGCATTTGACAAAATTCAGCATCCTTTCATACTAAAGGTCTTGGAAAGATCAGGAATTCAAGGCCCATATCTAAACACAGTAAAAGCAATTTACAGCAAACTGGTAGCCAGCATCAATCTAAATGGAGAGAAACTTGAAGCAATCCCACTAAAATCAGGGACTAGACAAGGCTGCCCTCTCTCTCCATATCTTTTCAATATAGTACTTGAAGTTCTAGCTAGAGCAATTAGACAACAAAAAGAGGTTAAAGGGATACAAATTGGAAAGGAAGAAGTCAAACTATCACTATTTGCAGACGATATGATAGTATACTTAAGCGGCCCAAAGAACTCCTACAGCTGATAAACAACTTCAGCAAAGTGGCCGGATATAAAATCAACTCAAGCAGGTCATTAGCCCTCCTATACTCAAAGGATAAGCAGGCTGAGAAAGAAGTAAGAGAAATGATACCCTTCACAATAGCCACAAACCATATAAGTAACTTGGTATAACTCTGACCAAACAAGTGAAAGATCTGTATGACAAGAACTTCAAGTCTCTGAAGAAAGAAATTGAAGAAGACCTCAGAAGATGGAAAAATCTGCCATGCTCATGGATTGGCAGCATTAATATAGTAAAAATGACCATCTTGCCAAAAGCAATATACAGATTCAATGCAATCCCCATCAAAATCCCAACTCAATTCTTCATAGAGTTAGAAAGAGCAATTCAAAAATTCATCTGGAATAACAGAAAACAAAGGATAGCTAAAACTATTCTCAAGAGTAAAAGAACCTCTGGGGGAATAAGTATCCTGGACCTCAAGCTGTACTACAGAGCAATAGTGTTAAAAACCGCATGGTATTGGTACAGTGACAGGCATGTAGATCAATGGAACAGAATTGAACATCCAGAAATGAATCCACACTCCTATGGTCACTTGTTCTTTGACAAAGGAATTAAAACCATCCAGTGGAAAAAAGATAGCCTTTTCAACAAATGGTGCTGGCTCAACTGGAGGTCAACATGCAGAAGAATGCAAATTGACCCATTCTTATCTCCTTGCACTAAGGTCAATTCCAAGTGGATCAAGGATCTAAACATAAAACCAGACACACTGAAACTAATAGAAAGGAAACTAGGGAAGAACCTTGAACATATGGGCATAAGGGAGAACTCCTGAATAGAACTCCAATAGCTTATGCTCTAAGATCAAAAATTGACAAATGGGACCTCATTAAATTACAAAGTTTCTGCAAGGCAAAAGACACTGTCAAAAAGACAAAGCGGCAAACAAATAACGGGGAAATGATCTTTACCAACCCTACATCCGACAGAGGGCTAAGATCCAATATATACAAAGAACTCAAGAAGTTAAACTCCAGAGAGGCAAGTAACCCAATTAAAAAATGGGGTACATTGATGCTGGCTACCGGTTTGCTGTAAATTACTTTTACTATGTTTAGATATGGGCCTTGAATTCTTGATCTTTCCAAGACCTTTAGCATGAAAGGATGCTGAATTTTGTCAAATGCTTTCTCAGCATCTAAAGAGATGACCATGTGGTTTTTTTCTTTGAGATTCTTTATATAGTGGATTACATTGATGGATTTCCTAATATTGAACCATCCCTGCATCCCTGGGATGAAGCCTACTTGATCGTAGTGACTGATCGTTTTGATGTGTTCTTGGATTCGGTTGGCAAGAATTTTATTGAGTATTTTTGCATCGATATTCATAAGAGAGATTGGCCTGAGATTCTCTTTCTTTGTCGGATCTTTGTGTGCTTTTGGTATTAGTGTAATTGTGGCTTCATAGAACGAGTTGGGTACTGTTCCTTCTGTTTCTATTTTGTGGAACAGTTTGAAGAGTATTGGTGTTAAGTCTTCTTTGAAGGTCTGATAGAATTCTGCACTAAAACCATCTGGACCTGTGCTTTTTTTGGTTGGAAGACTTCCAATGACAACTTCTATTTCTTCAGGGGTTATAGGATGGTAAGCAGGCTGAGAAAGAAGTAAGAGAAATGATACCCTTCACGATAGCCACAAACCATATAAAGTATCTTGGCGTGACTCTAACCAAACAAGTGAAAGATCTGTATGACAAGAACTTCAAGTCTCTGAAGAAAGAAATTGAAGAAGACCTCAGAAGATGGAAAAATCTGCCATGCTCATGGATTGGCAGCATTAATACAGTAAAAATGACCATCTTACCAAAAGTAATATACAGATTCAATGCCATCCCCATCAATATCCCAACTCAATTCTTCATAGAGTTAGAAAGAGCAATTCCAAAATTCATCTGGAATAACAGAAAACCCAGAATAGCTAAAACTATTTTCAAGAGAAAAAGAACCTCTGGGGGAATCAGTATCCCGGACCTCAAGCTGTACTACAGAGCAATAGTGTTAAAAACCGCATGGTATTGGTACAGTTACAGGCATGTAGATCAATGGAACAGAATTGAAGACCCAGAAATGAATCCACACTCCTATGGTCACTTGATCTTTGACAAAGGAGCTAAAACCATCTAGTGGAAAAAAAGATAGCATTTTCAACAAATGGTGCTGGCTCAACTGGAGGTCAACATGCAAAAGAATGCAAATTGACCCATTCTTATCTCCTTGCACTAAGCTCAATTCCAAGTGAATCAAGGATCTCCACATAAAACCAGACACACTGAAACTAATAGAAAGGAAGCTAGGGAAGAACCTTGAACATATGGGCACAGGGGAGAATTTCCTGAACAGAACTCCAATAGCTTATGCTCTAAGATCAAGAATAGACAAATGGGACCTCATTAAATTACAAAGTTTTTGCAAGGCAAAAGACACTGTCAAAAAGACAAAGCGGCAACCAACTAACTGGGAAAGGATCTTTACCAACCTTACATCCGACAGAGGGCTAATATCCAATATATACAAAGAACTCAAGAAGTTAAACTCCAGAGAGGCAAGTAACCCTATTAAAAAATGGGGTACCTGGGGCTGGAGAGACGGCTCAGCGGTTAAGAACACTGACTGCTCTCCCAGAGGTCCTGAGTTCAATTCCCAGAAACCACATGATGGCTCACAACCATATGTAATGGGATCTGACACCCTCTTCTGGTGTGTCTGAAGAGCTACAGTACTCATATACATAAAACAAAACAAAATGGAAAGGCAAGGATTGTACCCCTCTGTCTGCTATCAATTAAATCATCAAAACAAAATTATCATTCAAATTACAATGTATCATTTCACTTTTAGAATGTATGGGGGGAAGCATCTATGAAAACGAAATCTGTAAGCCATCAAAGCAACAAAGCAACATTAAAGTTCAATGAGCAGTTTGTTCATGCATGTTTTAATCTAGTTAAAGATGGAAACCTTGCCCACGTGGTCAAAATAACACTTGCGTCAAAGGAGTCTTTGAGGTTCAATCCACTGAGACAGGCAAACGATTTTTGTGAAACCCCAAAATATTTTCAAGAGGGGAAAGGGCTCCCCAGAGATCTGAATACAGTGGCATTAGTGGAATTTTAATGTGGGAAAATATCTCTCAAGAAAGCAAGCTTGTTAGAGGGAGAAAATATCAAATGTTCAACTTCTAAATGTGTGCACTTGAATGATTATGTAATTGAGAACTGTTTTGCATTTGCTATTAATACTTGGAGTCTATTGTTTCCTATCATGCATATGTAAGCTTGCTTTGTATTACGTCCTGTGTCATTGTGTCTTGCCATGTTAAAGTAATTATCTGTCTCTACAAAAGAGATTTATTGCCTTCATGAATTTGACCATACACACATCTTAAATAAATTAATGAACTGACAAACAAAAAAAAAAAAAAAACAAAACAAAACAAACGCCGGGCGGTGGTGGCGCTCGCCTTTAATCCCAGCGCTTGGGAGGCAGAGGCAGGTGGATTTCTGAGTTCGAGGCTAGCTTGGTCTACAGAGTGAGTTCCAGGATAGCCAGGGCTACACAGAGAAACCCTGCCTCGAAAAACCAAAAAAAAAGAAAAAAAATGGGGTACAGAGCTAAACAAAGGGTTCTCACCTGAAGGATATCTAATGGCTGAGAAGCACCTAAAGAGATGTTCATCATCCTTAGTCATTAGGGAAATGCAAATCAAAACAACCCTGAGATTCCATCTCACACTAGTCACAATGGCTAAGGTCAAAAACACAGGAGACAGCAGTTGTTGGTGATGAGGTGGAGAAAGAGGAGCACTCCTCCACTGCTGGTGGAATTGCAAGCTGGTACAACCACTCTGGAAAGCAGTCTGGCGGTTCCTCAGAAAACTGGGCATGACACTCCCAGAGGATCCTGTTATACCACTCCTGGGCATATATACCCAGAGGCTTTACCTGCATGCAATAAGGACACATGCTCCACTATGTTCATAGCAGCCTTATTTATAATAGCCAGAAGCTGGAAAGAACCCAGATGACCCTCAACGGAGGAATGGATTCAGAAGATGTGGTATATTTACACAATGGAATACTACTCTGCAATTAAAAACAATGAATTCACGAAATTCCTAGGCAAATGGTCAGAACTTGAAAATATCATCCTTAGTGAGGTAACCCAATCACAAAAGAACACACATGGTATGCAGTCACTAATAAGGGTATATTAACCCAGAATCTCAGATTACCCTAGACACAATTCGCATATCAATAGATTTCCAAGAAGATGGAAGGAGAGACCTCTGGTCCTGGAAAGACTGGATGTAGGGGAATGTTGAGACAGAGAAGCAAGAGGGGGTTGAATGGGGAAAAGAGGGAGGGAAGGGGGATTATGGGACTTTCGGTGAAGCAGGAACCGGGAAAGGGGAAATGATTTTGAATGTAAATAAAAATATAAAATATAAAAAAAAAATAAAATAAAAATAAAAAAATAAAATAAAAAACAAAAAAAGAATATAGAAAATAAAAATTTAAATTAAAAAAAGAAAAAAATTATTGATAAACATTTGTAAAATTCCTTAGTTCCTATAAATTAATAATTAGCATAATAAGAAGGAAGAGAAATTGGTTTGTTAAACATAAGCATGTGTGCATGTGTGTGCCTGTGCCTGTGTGTATATATGTGTATGTGTGTGTATATGTGTATATGTGTTTGTGTATACATGCAATGTACATGTGTGTGCATATATAAATCTTCATTTGTGTACTTATGTGCACGAGTGTCTGTATAGTGTGTGAATGCAAGTGAGTGTTTTGTGTTTATACGTATGTACATGTATGCTTGTATGTTTACCAGTGTTCATGTGTTCTTGTATTTTTACCTGTGTGTGTGTGTGTGTTTAGTGTGTTCCTATATATATGCATCTGTGTATATTTATACTTGTACATTTATACATGATTGTGTACTTTGCATGTGAACACAAATGAGAATCTTGTGTGTATATATGTTTGTGTGATTATGAATACATGTGTGTTTATATGTGTGTGCCTGTATGCTGTTTTATATTAGACATCTAAGGAGGATTCTAACTAAACAACTGGTACTGAATTTTATTAATGCAATACAATTAGTTATTACATATTTACCAGGAATGTGGAAATCTGTTCATTTTATTGCTTGCATAAATTCTAAAAAGTGAGTAATTGCTCAAGTTTTCAAAGCCAAATAAAGATTTGGTTGAGATATGAAACCATGGGTTGGAATGCTAAGGTTTTTTCTTTTTTTTTACTTTATGATATTTTTTTCTTGTCCTAAAATAGCATGAAGAATTGAGAGTGACTAATTTAAGCTCTATAATTCATCTTAAATTATATAACATTTAAGGTTTTAGTACAAAATCTTTAAATTAAAAATACTGTAGGCCTGAAATGTTGTTGCTGTTGTCTTGTTGATATTTTTTTTTCACTTGTTTCTTTCCAGGGGCTGGAGAGATGGCCCCAATGATTAATAGAACTTTCTGTGTTTTCAAGAAGATCTAGGTTTAATTCCCAGTTCTCTTAACAAGTGGCTCACACATAACTTCAGTTCTAGGAGATCTGATGCCCTATTTTGGCCTCTGAAGTTAATTTCACATGTATGGGAAGCACACACACACACACACACACACACACACACACACACACACACATGCCAAAAAAGTACCCAAATAGATAAAAATAAGCAAATATTTAAAAGTGAATAAAATATCTCTTCAATGCACCTATTCATGTATCTTTTCAGAACATAAATAACTGCATTGAAACTTAAACCTGGTCATGGTAGCAGACTCCTAAAATCCTAGCAATAGAAGGCTAATGCAGGCAGGAGGCTAGTGAGTTTGAGGCCAGTCAGGGCTGGGAATAAAAACCTATCTCAAAATCAAAAACAAAACAAAATTTATGTAAATATAGATAAGACAGGAGCCATCATAGGTGATGCTGTAGTATGATAGATAATCATATGTGATCTGTAGTATGCAGAAGAAATGCTTACTAACCACAGTCTGAGCTTGCCAGCAACAGACACTGTCCTCATGATTCTAAAGGATTTAAAGTCCAAATTTAAATGCCTAACCCTTGATGTTTAGTACAAATCTCCTTTCTGGCCCAATGCACTCTTTCTGAATCCTCACAGGTTGGGAGTGGTGAAGGATATCTTGTGCCTCTTTTTAAAAGGCCTGAATTACATCCTTGAACATGCTGCCTTCATGACTATATCACTTCCACAATGAACAGAGTGAGGATGAAGAATCAAATCCTATGAATCTGGGATGTGAGGCACATATACTCAGAAACTCCCAAATGGGACAATGTGTGAAACTATAGAAAATGATAAAAGAAGCATTATTTTGAGCACCACCATTTAAGGGACATTTAACAGGGGCACGAGTAGTTATGGTATATGCACAAGGATATAAGAACTTTAGTTGAGGACCATCCCTAAATGTAGTAAGGACTAACATTTTTAGAGCAAGGAGATGAACTATCAGTTTTCAAAGTAACTATGAATACATAGACATAAAATGACATTTAAATGATGTAACAGTAGAAGAATAAATTTTCTGCTAAATTATTTAGAATACTAAACAAAGTCTGTGTTACAGATAACATGTTATGAGTATAGGCAATTAAGTAGAAAACCAGACTCTATGAAACAGAAACAGAATTCATGTGTTCATTTCATCACTTGGACTTGAGCTTTGTACAGGGAGATAAGAATGGTTCAATTTGCATCCTTCTACATGTTGACTGCCAGTTGACACAGCACTTTGTTAAAAATGCTGTCTTTTTTCCACAGAATGTTTTTAGATCCTTTGTCAAAGATCAAGTGACCATAGGTGTTAGAGTTCATTTCTGGGTCTTCAATTCTATTCCACTGATGTACCTGCCTGTTCCTGTACCAATACCATGCAGTTTTTATCACTATTGCTCTGTAGTATACCTTGAGGCCAGGGATGGTGATTCTGCCAGAAGTTCTTTTATTGTTGAGAATAGTTTTAGCTGGCAGTCAACTTGTATTTCTGATCACACTCCTCAAAACTATTTGTAGGAGAGTGCCTGCAGGTAGATTCTGGGAACCTGCCCCTGGTTGATTCTGATTGGTAAATAAGGATACTGGCAGCCATGGCTGTGCAGGGCAGACAGAGGGGAGAGGCTTGAGGTTTTTTCTGGGTTGGGAGCCAGGGAAGGAGGAAGAAGAAGGAGATCTGCCACTACAAGAGAAGGAGAAGGAGAAGGAGAGAAAATATGCCATGTCTGAGAAGTGTGGAGGAACAGGAAGGCAGAGCCAGCATGTTAAGGAACCAGGAGAGTGCAGCCTAATTAGACAGTCCTCTGGGTCCAGAGAAGCCAGGTAGAATATAGATTTTAGTAAGTAATAACTCGGGATTACCAGCAGCAGCAAGGGGTGAATTAACTTCATGGTAGTTAGAAAACAGCCCAGCTATTCTGCTGATTAAGGCATATCAAAATATAAAGGCTGTGTGTTTTTCATTTGGGAATTTAAAGTATTGGGGCAAGTAACAGGAACACACTGCCTGGATTTTTACATATAAAAAATATTGCTATAGAGAAGACATAGTCAGTCACTTTCTTTGCCTGCTAGCATGGTTTACCACTTTTTAATTAATACAAATTCTCTCCTAATAATGCTGTCATGCTTAATTGTAAGCAATGCAATCAAACTTTACATAACTTTTTGGCACAGCATAATAGAGAACAAGGGTCAAAACACATAAAGGATCAGAAGCCTCTGTCTCCTAACTTATAAAGGAAAAGCGCTGGCCAGATGAAACTTAGAAAAACATGATTGCAAGATCAGAAAATTCCCAAGAGGCTTGAGATTTTTCCCTAAAGTATACATTTCAGGTAAGGAAGGATAGTCCTTAAAGAGAGATAAATCCATCTCAAATGATCCATTAATCTAGAAGTAACCACCTCCAAACAATGGCCCAAGAATATCAAATATTTTGCATGTATACTTACAAAGCAACCAATAGTCTTGTTGCCTTTTCCCCTAATCCAAAAAAGAAAGCTTCCAGGGATATTTTTCCTTTCTGTTACAGGACTAAAACTGAGACTTTTTAGATCAGCACTAGTTTGGAAATTTCATACTGTCTCTCAAAATGTTCAGATGGAAGGCTGGGAAGATGGCTCCACAGTTAAAAGTCCTTGCTGTTTTTCCAGAAGACCTGAGTGTCCATCCTATCAGCCACATCCAGAGCACATCCACAACCACCTGTAAGTTCAGCTCTAGGGAATCAGATGCCCATTTCTGGCCTCCTTAAGGATATGAGCATGAACACACAGACACACACACACACACACACACACACACAAATGCACATGACTATAAGTTTTTAAATAAACATAAAAGTAAATTGAATGACCAGATATGCATAAAGCAGGGAGAATACATTTATACTCATAAGCCTATATTTATAATTAGTAAATGCTACATTTATTTATAAAATTTAAAACCTATGCTAATTATGAATTCATTGCAATGGTAAGAGGCTAAAACTCATTAGAACTTAAAAAGTCTACTTCCGTGGTAAAGAATCTTCTAGATTAAATTGTATAGCATTAAGGATGGTCTTTGCACTTGTTCTATAGTGTTAACTACTTCCAATCCATTAATCAGTTGCAAAGTGAATGCTGAAGAGAGAAGAAAAGAGATGCCAATATTCATGACACTGTAGAAATGACAGATGTTTGAAATGTGGTTTTCATCACTGTCTACTGGGAGCTATAAGAAGCTGTGTACTAGGGAAGGACAGTTTGTTTCCAAATATGAGCACCGTGACAAGTTCTGTGAGTCAACAGCTCCCAGAAGCTCATGATTGTTAACTCTTCCAGCCCTGAAGTGCCACTTTCTGTGACTTGGCCATGACAGATGAGAGTTTGTCTTTGTCCACATGCTACTGGGAATGTGGAAAGGCACACTGCCTACCATTCACAGGGTTCAGTGGAAATCTCAGGTACAGGCGGAAGACTGTTACTGGTGTCAGAATCATTGCCAGTTGTTGTTATTTTGTGTCAAATCCTTCATTCAATGTGATAGAAAAAAAGTTCTCAGTTCATACTGTATAGTTATAAATATACTCACAGAATATATTCTGTGGACCATGATTAAATGTGGTTGACTCACAATCTAAGGTGGTTAACCTTAATTGTCAGCTCAATGAGATCTGGGATAACCTGGGAGACTGGCCCTTCAGCGTGCCTCTGGGATTATCTTGATAAGATGAACTGGGGTAGGAAGACCCAAAATGAATGCGGGCAGTACCATTCCATGGGCTTGAGTTCTAACTAAATACAATGGAAAAAGAGGATGAGCACCAGCTCCCAGTACTCTGATTCTCAACTGCAGATACAATGTAGCTGGCTGCCTCGGGCTGCTACTATTTCCCGGCCATGATACCTTCAACTGTGAGCCAAAACTAACCCTTCTTCCCTTAAGATGCTGTAGTCAGAGTATTTTATCATAACAAAGAGAAAGGTAACAGAGATGGCATCAGATTGCATATAGCATTTTTCCACAATTAGAAGTAAAATGAAGGGTAAAATGTTTGTACATTCTGTCCTCCTGGTAGGATAGAAAGGCTAAGCAGAGACCATGTTGTTCCTTAGTGTCCTATCATTTGTATGATTGTTTAAAATTCTGTAATACTACTTCCATTTGTTCTCATCTATAAATGGGAATTGTAATCAGACTCTTTATTTAGAGAATCTTGTCTATTGAACATAATAAATTCAGTTGGGAGAAATAATTCTTTTCAGTTGAACCAACATTTTGGAACATTTTGTGTACAAGGTTACCTGGGGCTGCTCACTAAAATGCATTCCCTGCTGATGTCTGACCCTTAGCAACGAATATGAGAAGTGATTGCAGATGTGAAAGTAGGCATCCAGTCTAAAATTAACAAAGAATTGAATTTCAAAGTCTCTGTGGCTTCCCCCCTTTTAATCAATGTTTGGCTCCAAATACTTGCCAAGCATCTTCCTTTTCTAACTGAAGGTCTGAATGTAGATACTCATTCCCTGGGTCATATACAACACCTGGCCAATTACCAATAATAGTATCATTAAACTGTCTTTGTGTATCTCATTGCTGGAATTTCAGGTGTGTGTCACCACACCTGGCAATGACACTTTACCATCTATACTATCTCCTACCTCCCTGTCCCATACATGTATTTCTTAAACTCCTGTGAGTTTATGTCTTGTAGAGCACAATGACACATATTACTCTGCCTGTGAGCTATGTGGTCCTGGACAGGTCCTTGTGCCTTAAAACACACTTCAGCATACCTACCGAATGGACATGATCATCTCTTTGCACTACCTACCTCAGAAATCCATGTAAAGAATAAAGAAAGGTAATTGCTGCCAATGAATTTTGCTTAAAAAACCAATAAGACAAAGCAGAATGTTGATCACATGTACATTTATTTTGTGACTGTTTTTCCAAGTATCTAGATTATAGCTTCTTTTTTTATTTATTTTCTATATCTTTCTTATTTACATTCCCAATGACTTCCCTTTTCCCGGTTCCTGCTTCCCCGAAAGTCCCATAAGCCCTCTTCCCTCCCCCTGTTCCCCATTCAACCCCCTCCCGCTTCTCTGTCCTGGTATTCCCCTACATCCAGTCTTTCCAGGACCAGGGGTCTCTCCTTCCATTTTCTTGGAAATCTATTGATATGTGAATTGTGTCTTGGGTATTCCGAGATTCTGGGTTAATATCCCCTTATCAGTGACTGCATACCATGTGTGTTCTTTTGTGATTGGATTACCTCACAAAGGATAATATTTTCCAGTTCTGACCATTTGCCTAAGAATTTCATGAATTCATTGTTTTTAATTGCAGAGTAGTATTCCATTGTGTAAATAAACCACATATTCTGTATCCATTCCTCCGTTGAGGGACATCTGGGTTCTTTCCAGCTTCTGGCTATTATAAATAAGGCTGCTATGAACATAGTGGAAAATGTGTTCTTATTGCATGCAGGGGAAGCATCTGGGTATATGCCCAGGAGTGGTATAGCCAGATCCTCTGGGAGTGTCATGCCCAGTTTTCTGAGGAACCGCCAGACTGCTTTCCAGAGCGGTTGTACCAGCTTGCAATCCCACCAGCAGTGGAGGAGTGTTCCTCTTTCTCCACATCCTCACCAACACCTGCTGTCACCTGTGTTTTTGATCTTAGCCATTCTGACTGGTATGAGGTGGAATCTCAGGGTTGTTTTGATTTGCATTTCCCTAATTACTAAGGATGTTGAACATTTCTTTGGGTGCTTCTCAGCCATTCAATATGAACAGAACACCAATAGTTTATGCTCTAAGATCAAGAATTGACAAATGGGACCTCATAAAATTACAAAGTTTCTGTAAGGCAAAGGACACTGTCAAAAGGACAAAGCAGCAGCTAACAAACTGGGAAAAGATCTTTACCAACCCTACATCTGACAGAGGGCTAATATACAGTATATACAAAGAACTCAAGAAGTTAGACTCCAGACAGCCAAATAACCCTATTAAAAAATGGGCTACAGAGTTAGATTATAGCTTCTATACAAGGCATTCCGCGAGTAACTCACTCCTTCTTATATTCATTATCTTACATCTTCATGGAAGAGAAAACGCTAAAAAATATTAAAACATACTAAGAAAATCAGTAGGTAGGAAAAAGAAATAGAAAGTGACATACCCTCCTGTGTAAATTGCCAATGGATTAGGGTTTCATTGATGTAAACCAAATCAACTCCTTTAAAGGACAACATTTAGTTGGGACTGGCTTACAGGCTCAGAGGTTCAGTGCATTAGCATCAAGGTGAGAGCATGGCAGTGTCCAGGAAGACATGGTGCTAGAGGAGCCTAGAGTTCCAATACCTATTCTGAAGGCAACTAGGAGAAGACTGGCTCCCAGGCAGCTAGGACAAGGGTCTTAAATCCTATGTGCACAGTAGAACACTTCCTACAACAAAGTCACACCTCCAAATAGTGCCACACCCTGAGCCAAGCATATTGAAACCACTGCAGAGACTCACCTGGTAAGGTGTTATCTGAGTAGTTAGGTCTTCTGTAACTGACACATGAAAAGTCTTCTTGTATATGAGGTACAATGTGAGGTTTCAATACACACTGAGTAATACTCAATCCAGGGTAAACATGTGGACTGAGGATATGGCTCAGGTGGAAAAGTTCTTGCACTGTAAGCATGAAAACGTACAATTAACCTCCCCAGTACCCTTGCAAAAATGACAGGTGTAGCAGAACAAATCTGTAATCACACACCAAGAAGGATGAGACTCAAGGGTCATTGTGGCTTCCTGGCAAGCCAATTTAGCCAGATTGGTGAGCTCCAGGTACAGGGAAAGAGACTGTCTCAAAAAATCAGGTGAAGAGCAATTGAAGACACAAAACATCAGTGTCTGTCCTTTCCACACATATGCATGTGCACAAACAAACAAAAACATGTACACACAAAAGATATTAATTTCCTCTAAAGACTTATCCTTTTTTATAGTGAGAGAACCCTAAATCCTCCCTTTAAACTTTTATAAAACAAACAAAATATTATCATTTTCAATAGCCACACAATTGTGAAATGGCATGAAGTAACTTTTTGAATCTACTTAATATTTGGTCTTGATCTGTGCTTCCAGTACAAAGGCCACAGACAAAGATGGTGCCTCAGGTGTAGGTCTCTTTCTGCTCACGTTGGGTTGTGTAGCTCAGCTGATTCTCCACCCTGGTCCTCAACATGACCTATGGCGCCAGGTGCTACAGTTAGCTAAAGCTGTGGGCAGGAAAGAAGGGTAGCAGCAGAGGGAAAGATGAGACTGAATGAGCTGAAACTGATTGATCAAGAATGGCAAAAGCTCAAAATGACTGCATCTCAATGAGAGGCCCCCGTGAGCTTGCCTCTCTCTAGCTCCTGAAAAAATAAAGCTTTGCAGTTATGTGAAAAAGAAATGGTTCCCATTAGCCAACCTTTTCCACTATCCCCTTACTCTCTCTAAGCACTGTTGAGTAAATGTATTAATGCTTAAGAGATGGGTGTATGAAATATCTAAGTCAGGAAAATTAATAGTTAAAGAAGCATTAAGAGTGGCAACTTGTGTGCCATATGGTGACATGGGCAAGATAGAACTTCCCACCCTTATCTCTTTCACCTACAGCAGGCAGAAGAGTTGGCCCCAAGGTCATCAGGCAGAACTTCCCCTGCTCCTCACCTGGGCAGCACATTAGAGCTGGTCCTAGATGTGGGGGTTACAGGTGAGCCAACCCCATGGGCAGGATTGTGAGAGATCAGACTCTGCCTCATGTCTGCTGGCCAGTGAGGCAGATGAGAGAGAGATGCTTTCCTCCCCACATCATCCCTTGCCATCTACAGCAGGCAGGAGATCTGGCCCCAGGGGTAATGAGAATGAGAAAACTGGTCACCTCCCTCACCAGCTGCAATAGTCAAAAAAGTGGACCTGACACCTCACCTGGGCAGCAGGGTAGAACTGGCCACATTTGTGAGGGTTATGATGACCTGGGCCCAATGGTATGAGAGTGGGAAAGCCAATAGGCTGACCAGCTCAGATACCTCTCAATCCCAGATCCAGGCTTTTAAATTGGCCCACCCCAACATTCACCCCATTGATGAACTGTTGTAATACATGAAGGGGTTCATAATACAGATCCAAAACCACAGGATTGCCAAGACACAGGGAAACAACAGGATATCTAAGAGGAATCCCACTGAGGTTTCAATACTAATGAGATAGAAGAAGCCAGAGCCCTCATGCCATACCACAGTGTTGTTGCAATGAACATTTCCACACAAAGAAGTGTGTACAAAAGAGTTTATACTGTGGAACACACTGTGCCACACTATAGCTTCTACAATGATATTTTTTTCTCTGTTAGTTGGGAAATCCAGTTCAATAACATTTGAATCTCAGTGTTGGCACTACCTATCTTTCTATCTTCTTGGACATCTATTGATATGTAAATTGCGTCTTGGGTATTCCGAGATTATGGGTTAATATCCCCTTATAAGTGACTGCATACCATGTGTGTTCTTTTGTGATTGGGTTACCTCACAAAGGATGATATTTTCCAGTTCTGATCATTTGCCTAAGAATTTCGTGAATTCATTGTTTTTAATTGCAGAGTAGTATTCCATTATGTAAATATACCACATCTTCTGAATCCATTCCTCTGTTGAGGAACATCTGGGTTCTTTCCATCTTCTGGCTATTATAAATAAGGCTGCTATTTAAAAAATGGTGTACAGAGCTAAACAAAGAGTTCTCACTTGAAGAATATATAATGGCTGAGAAGCACGTAAAGAAATGTTCAACATCCTTAATCATTAGGGAAATGCAAATCAAAACAACCCTGAGATTCCATCTCACACCAGTCAGAATGGCTAAGGTCAAAAATACAAGAGACAGCAGTTGTTGGCAAGGATGTGGAGAAAGAGGAACACTCCTCCACTGCTGGTGGGATTGCAAGCTGGTACAACCACTCCAGAAAGCAGTCTGGGGATTCCTCAGAAAACTGGGCATGACACTCCCAGAGAATCCTGCTATACCACTCCTGGGCATATACCCAGAAGCTTCCCATGCATCCAATTTCTTTTTGGAGGCACTTTGAGCTATGAGTTTTCCTCTTAGCACTGCTTTCATTGTGTCCCATAAGTTTTGGTATGATGTATCCTTATTTTCATTGAATTCTAAAAAGTCTTCAATTTCTTTCTTTATTTCTTCCTTGACCAAGCTATCATTGAGTAGAGCAATGTTCACCATCCACATGTACGTGTGTTTTCTGTTGTTTTTGTTTGAACTCAAGACCAACCTTAGGCCATGGTAATCTGATAGGGTGCATGGAATTATTTCAATATTCCTGTATCTGTTGAGGCCTGTTTTGTGACCAATTATATGGTCAATTTTGGAGAAGGTACCATGAGGTTCTGAGAAGAAGGTATATTCTTTTGCTTGAGGATGAAATGTCCTATAAATATCTGTTAGATCCATTTGGTCCATAACTTTAGTTAGTTTCACTGTGTCTCTACTTAGTTTCTGTTTCCATGATTTGTCCATTGTTGAGAGTGGAGTGTTGAAGTCACCCACTATTATTGTGTAGGGTGCAATGTGTGCTTTCAACTTTAGTAAAGTTTCTTTTATGAATGTGGTTGCCCTTGCATTTGGAACATAGATGTTCAGAATTGACAGTTCATCTTGGTAGATTTTTCCTTTGATAAGTATGAAGTGTTCCCCCTTATCTTTTTTGACAACTTTTGGTTGAAAGTCGATTTTATCCAATATAAGTATGGCCACTCCACCTTGTTTCTTGGGGCCATTTGCTTGGAAAATTGTTTTCCAACTTTTGACTCTGAGGTAATGTCTTTGTCAATGAGGTGAGTTTCTTGTATGCAACAAAATGTTGGGTCTTGTTTACATATCCAGGCTGTTAGTCTATGTCTTTTTATTGGGGAATTGAGACCATTGATGTTAAGAAATATTAAGGAAAGGTGATTGTTGCTTCCTGTTATTTTCATTGTTAAACGTGGAATTCTGTTTGTGTGGCTATCTTCTTTTAGGTTTGTTGAAAGATTACTTTATTGCTTTTTCTAGGGGTAGTTTCCAGCCTTGTGTTGGTATTTTCCACCCATTACCTTTGAAGCATTGGGTTTGTGGAAAGATATTGTATAAATTTGGTTTTGTCATGGAATTATCTCCATCTATGGTAATTGAGAGTTTTGCTGGGTATAGTAGCCTGGGATGACATTTATGTTCTCTTAGGGTCTGTATAACATCTGCCCAGGATCTTCTAGCCTTCATAATTTCCGGTGAGAAGTCTGGTGTAATTCTGATAGGTCTGCCTTTATATATTACTTGACCTTTTTCCCTTACAGCTTTTAATATTCTTTCTTTGTTTAGTGCATTTGGTGTTTTGATTATTATGTGTCAGGAGGAGTTTCTGTTCTTGTCCAGTCTGTTTGGAGTCCTGTAGGCTTCTTGTATGTTCATAGGCTTCTCTTTCTTTAAGCTAGGGAAGTTTTCTTCTATAATTTTGTTGAAGATATTTTCTGGCCCTTTAAATTGTAAATCCTTGCTCTCTTCTATACCTATAATCCTTAGGTTTGGTCTTCTCATTGTGTCCTGGATTTATGGAGACAAAGTGTGGAGCAGAGACTGAAAGAAAGGCCACCCAAAGACTCTCCTACATGGGTATTCATCCTATAAACAGTGACCAAACCCCAAAACTACTATGGATGACAAGAAGTGCATACCAAAAGGAGTCTGTTATGGTTGTCTTTTGGAGGGGCCCTGCCAGAGCCTTACAGATACAGAGGTGAATACTAGCAGCCAACCATTGGACTGAGCGAGGGGTTCATAATGGAAGAGTTGGAGGGCAGATTGGAGGAGGGAAGGCATAGGGTGCGCTTGCAGCCCCATGGGAAGAATGACGATGTTAGCCAACCAGATGCCCCAAGGCTCCCAAGAACTAAGCCATCAACCAAGGGGTACAGATGGTTCCAGTCAAAAGAGTGGCAGAGGAATGCTTTGTTGAGCATCGGTGGGAGGAGAGATCCTTGGTCCTGTGAAGGCTCAATAGAGGCCCCAGTGTGGGGAAATGGAGTGGGGGTCATGGGAGTGGGTTGGGTGGAGAAGCATGTTCTTGGAGACAGGGTGTGGGGGGATGGGTTGGGAGTTTTCGGGGAGGGGAAAACCAGGAAGGGGTATAACCTTTGAAATGTAAATGAAGAATATATTCAACTAAAAAAATATTTAAGATAATGATCTTCTAAGACCACTGTGTTCTCAGTGCCTGGTAGATGCGTCAATCTACACAAACAATTTTAAACTAAACACAAGGTCTCTGGGAAGGACCACAGAAGACAGGCAGAACATATCTAATCACCTAGATTCTTGATCTTGACCACCCTCTACAAGGTTTATTTGCTGCTTGGTAATAACTGAATTGAAAAGAATATGCCATTTTTAATTGAACAAGAAGTTTGCTGAAAGATATTTTCTTGTAAAAATTCACTAATGAAGAAATTAAATGAATGTAAGATACTAAAGGGCATTCTTTTGATATTGAAGTGTGGAGGGACATAAAATAGGTATTGAATGGTGGAAAAGGAAATTGAGAAGAGCAGTTAGACTCATAAGCATAATAATGACAAGATTGATATTAGAAGAGATTATTTAACAATGAATAAGTTGGGATTATGCTATGTTCTTCATTCACCTGTATACAGGGTCACCGTGGTATACCAGCTGGATTTATCCACACTGGATATTTCTAGGAACTGTATTATAAAAGAGAAGGAGTTGAAGAAATAGATTGTAAATTAAATAAGAAGGCATCAGTGAGTAAAGGAGCAAGATGGCTCAGAGATTAAAGATACACACAGACAAGACTCCAAATGGTAGAGAGAACCAACTCTTCCAAGGTAGCCGGTGACCTTCACACATTCATTCTCTCTCTCTCTCTCTCTCTCTCTCTCTCTCTCTCTCTCTCTCTCTCTCTCACACACACACACACACACACACACACACACACACACTAATAATTTTTAATTTAACTTTTAAAAAGATTATTCAAAGTGGGAGAGGGTGGTTCTTTTAACAGATTAAAGGAGCATTAGCATTTACAGACCAAAGGGAATACTCAGAAAAGATAGTGTTCAAAAATGGAATATTTGACATTAATGGTACTATTGTTGGTAATTGGTAATTAGCCAGGCTGAGATCTGAAAATGATTGTTTATATATAGACTTTTCCACTAACAAAGGAAGACACTTGGAAAGTATTTGGAGTCAATCATTGACTCCAAAAGGGAAAACCATGGAAACTTTGAAACTTAATTCTTTGTAAAGTTTGCCTTATTAGCTATAAGTTAAGTTCAGTATGTCTAAAATGTTTTCTCTGAAATAAAGCATAAGCCAAATTAATTTTCTGTGGTATTCATAAATGGTCTACAATCTTTCTGAAACCTCAACCTTCAAATGTGAAGACATTATTTCTTAGAGCCAAAATTTCAGATTCTGGGATAAGATGTCCCTTATAGATGTTAAATTAACTCATCTGTTTTCTCTTTCTCCTTATGTTTATCTTCCTCTCAGAATCTCTCCTCTGTTTTCAAACAGAAAAAAAAAGGTAGATAGATAATAGGTAAGTAGATGATGATGATGATAGATAGATAGATAGATAGATAGATAGATAGATAGATAGATAGATGATTGATAGACACATACATAGATGATAGGTGGATACAGTTAACTAGATATATAGGATAAAACACCTCTAGAGTAGACTTTTTCCTGTGTACTTAAATTTATCTGCAATCTACTATGAACATCCCTGCTTTTTTAAAGCATCACATTGAACAATGGACCACTAAAATAAACACATTCCTGAGGCATATGTATCATTGTGCTATACAGGACATTAACTATCATTATTTTTTTAAAAATACACATGTGGGACAAGGAGCTGAGATATAGCATAAATAGTAAAGTATCACTGTCGGGTATGGCAACATACACCTGTAAACCCTAGCAATGGGGGAAACAAAGACAAGTAGATCTCTGAAGCACGAGACTCACAAAATCATTAAGACTTTGTGTATAGTAAGAGGCCTTGTCTCAAAACATAAAGGTGGAGAGTGGTTGTGATCTTTGGTCTTTAAAGGCACTTACACATATCCACATGTGCATGCACATGCAGACATGTATGCACATACACTAACGAATACATAGAATACCCAAACAACATACCTCATACATTTTTAAATGCATATGCTGCCTAAGTTATAAGTCTGCCTAAGTATAAGTAACTTCATATCATAAAGATAAATCAGCACAGGAGTCCATGATCATGTAATTTAACATTCTTAACTATGCCCACCAGAACCCACCAGTCTATCAACAGTGAGATTCACTCTCTTCAAATCATCATATTGGCAAGTTATACTATATGTTGCCAGGGGCCGGCCATAGCTGTTCTTTCTTATCTGTTCTTCTTGAGGCAGTAGGGGGTAAGGTCATTGGTAGGGGTAAGATTTGGTCTTACAAGATATTTACTGATTAATAATAAAAATGTTTACCTATATTTTTTAAATTTGGGGGGATATTTTATTTATTTACATTTCAAATGTTATCCCCTTTTCCAATTTGCCCCCCTCAGAAAACATCTATCCCATCCTCCCTCCTCCTGCTTCTATGATGGTGTACCCCCACCCACCCACCCACTACTGCCTCCCTGCCCTCACATTCCCCTACACTGGGGCATTGAGCCTTCACCGGACCAAGGGCCTCTTCTCCCATTGATGCCCAACAAGGCCATCCTCCGCTACATATATAGCTGGATCCATGGGTCCCTCCATGTGTACTCCTTGGTTGGTGGTTTAGACCATGGGGACTCTGGGTGCTTGATATTGTTGTTCTTTCTATGGGGTTGCAAACCCCTTCAGCTCCTTCAGTCCTTTCTCTAACTCCTCTATTGGGACCCAATGGTTAGCTGTGAGCTTCCACCTCTGTATATGACAAGCTCTGGCAGAGCCTCTCAGGAGACAACTATATCAGGCTCCTGTCAGCATGTACTTCTTGGCATCCACAATAGTGTTCGAGTTTGGTGACTGTATATGGGATGAATCCCCAGGTGGGGCAGTCTCTGGATAGCCTTTCCTTCAGTCTTTGCTCCACACTTTGTCTCCATATTTGCTCCTGTGAGTATTTTGTTACCCCTTCTAAGAAGTCTAAGTCACTTTGCTTCTATAGCTGACCCGACTATCTGAGTTGCTCTGAGGCAAGAAACTGTTTAGCACCTCAAGGGGTTAAGTAAAGTAGCCTATGTTTATGACCTTTGTTCTATTTCTGCAGGAACTGCACTGTTTTAACTTCCAGCCTGAAAGTTGAAGTCAAATGAAGAAAAAGGGACATGTTGAAAAGTGGTTTTAGCTTTTATTTCTAAGTTCTTCGGTTCTCAAAAAGTTTCTACAAATGTTCTCCAAAAAGTTCTCTATGAAAAGTTATCTCTACTCTCTTCTTCTAATCTTCTAATCTTCCAACATTTTTCCTCCTGCTCTGATGTCACAATATGTCCTAGCTCTCAATATCATTGCTCTCAATGCTATGCCTTTACTTCTAAGTTCTTCTTAAGATCTATTGTAAAAGTTCTCTCTTGAGTCCAGTTTTTTCACTTTATCCTCGATACTTATAGAGCTTTCAGAATACATGATCACATGGTAAAAAGTTTATCACAAGTTTACACACAAATTCAAATCATAAATCGAATAAGAAGTTCACAACAGAGAATGTTTACATGCATATTCATTAGGAGTAATGATCTGCCTAAACATTCATCATTTGTCACCAGCTTTATAGGTTCATGGAGAGTTGAAAACAATAATTTTTGTGACTAAGTTACTAGTGAAGATTTGTATAGATAAACCCAGTCAGTATTTATCTTCTGTCCTTGCACCTATAGTAAGTTGTTATTTCCCTTTATATGACCTTTGGTTAATTGTTTTACCACATCTTAGAATGTTCTCTAAGTTGTAGATGTCTGCTTGCTGTCTCAGAAGCAATTAATTTGTAACACTTGAAGACTGGCAGAATTCTTATTGCAGTTTTTATTATCAGAGAGGAGTTTATAGCAGTCCTATTACAAAATAAAAACTTAATAAGTACTAATATAATTTTAGGAATTCTTATAAGATGATCATTAAGAATTAAGAATTCATCTGTCTATATAACATCACTACAAGACAGTACATCATTGAAGTTCTGCAGAAATCTGCCCAAAAGGGTAAGCTAACTAGTGAGTGTATACATATACATCATATACACATACATATATATGAAAAGCATATTAAAAGCATCTTTCCAAAAATGAAATTTCTCCTGCAGGAGAAAATCCATTATAGATTTTAATCCAATGTGGAACCATCTCATAAAGATTACCTGGTAGTTTTTGGCTTCTCCTTGTTGGCTCCCAGCAATATACCAATATTTTTATTATCTTTTTTACTTCATATATGTGATATATTCATGCCTAAGCTGTTGAAATTGCTGTAGATGTTTTATGAGCCATTTCTGAGGTTTGTTTATCTGTAAAGTATTTTCCTGAGCTTTTTTAATGAAGTTAAATCGTACTTTTGAAGGAGGATTTGGCTACCAGAGTCAACCTGAAACAAAGCGAAGAGTGAGGTAGGGCTCAGTGGTCAGAGATTTGTATCACTTAAAAAGAAGACCTTTTTTGAAAAATACATGGATTGGATGATTTGTGAGTTTGTGGTCTAACTCTGAAGGCAATTTGCAAAGTAGTATGACTCCTGTTTTGAGATGAATCCTCTCCATTTAAAAAAATGCCTAAAGAATTTCTGACTACTTTACCACAGAATATTTTACTTGCAGATGCTTGCTCCTGGACTCAAAGGACAATAGAAAGAATGGATTCCTGATGCTCAATGTTCAGTTCCTCTATCTCACAGTTCTTCAGTCTTCTCACATACATTTTAAAGCATTTTACTCTTCGGCTGAATTAAAGTAGTATGGTAGATAGTAATGAAGCCATGGCTAAATTTCCTAGAGAAATTGTGACTTAGAGCCTGTGACTTAACCTCACCCTGTGACTGTTCAAAAACAGGAAAAAAAAACCTCAGTGTGATAGAAACACTTGCCCATCTCCTTTTTTTGTCAAATTAAGACATTTCATGGACATCTCCCACCAACTATGGTTGGCTCATCTTATGACTCTCTGTTCTTGCAAACACAGATGCTTTAAGATGGCCACCTTTGTCACTTGGGTAGTAGGAGCCCTGGATTCATTAGTGATCAATAGTACCCAGTGAGGGTCCTGATGTTATTTTTAAAATCCTGTACTCCTGTGGTTCTCAGTAAAACCATTATCCAAAATGTTGTTAGAAGTTGCCTTGCTAAAAGTTTGGCCTCCAGAACACCAGGTGTTCTTGCTCTTTGCTCTCCTGTGGGTCATCAAGAGAATGTTCCTTTGCAATTTCTCTTATGTGCAGCTTCTATCAGACAAGTAAGACTGTCCCCTCCTCAGTTTCCCTGCCCCTGTCGTGCTTCCCTTTGAAAGAGATGAAAGTGTCTCAAATGTATTATATCTACCTAACATTAGATGGTCCTGTTGTTAATACAAAAATCAGACACACAGTCAAGAGACAGGGTTTTTCTTTTCCTACAAGTTCTGTTACTTTTCCCTATATCCACATCCAAAAAATCCTAAGAATCAACTCATAAATAATGAGAATCTATTTTACATTCTTGGAGTAGTTTCTCTTACTAGATATGATCTTTGTTTTTTATTTAGTGAGCTGGAAACTTGCTAATCTGTTCATGGGATAATCATCAAAGTGGCACTAGCAACAGCCTGGGCAGATCAAGGCAGAGAAGCCGTGACTACAGAGGGTCTCAGTCTATAAAATGTTCCCAAGACCAATGATTTAATGTAGATATAACAAGACTGGAAACAAAGATAAGTCAGTAACAGGTTTGCCTTGAGAGAAAGAGGAATTAAATTGAAGATCCAGAATCTACATTTAAAAGGCCAACTATTGTGGCAAGTTCTTTTAATCCCAACATTGGAAGGTGGAGACAGGAAGATCTCTGGGGTTTCTGTCCAGCCAGCCTAGCCTATTAGCACATTGCAGATCAGGTAGAAACCCTGTTTCAAAAAACAATATAGACAGCATTTCCTAAGAATTGACATCAGAGATGGATCTATGGTCCTCCATATGTGCAAATGCATGTGGGCATGCCCATTCTAATTAAAAATGTACTCTCTGCTAAAAACTGACATATTTTAGTTACTTGGTGCTTATGTCATAAATACAACCAACAGTTACTTTATAGGCAAGGGAGTCAGAGCACAGAGAAGTTAGTGATTGTCCATTCATACTATGAATAGTGTGGTGTTGGGAATGGATGTAACCAACCAACCTTCATATCCCAAAGCTTTCCTCTATCACTAATCTGTTTCTCCAATGTACTTAATTAACAATATTATTAGTATTTATATAATTAATTATTGTTATACCCAATGTAGCATATGAGTACAGAAATACATTCATGAAGACTATGATGGAAACAGGAGCAGGCACAGATAGAGTGTACTAGTCAAGGTCATTTCAAGTCTACCTCTGGACAGACTTTATACCCAGAAAGATAACTAGATAGTCAGAGAGATAGATAGATAGATAGATAGATAGATAGATAGATAGATAGATAGATAGATAGATAGATAGATAGACAGACAGACAGACAGACAGACAGACAGACAGACAGCAGACAGATAGATCATAGATAGATGGTTGTATATATAGACAAATAGATTGATAATAGACGGGACTTGGAAAAGAGGATTACTTGACAGGACCTAGAATCACCTAGAAGACAAATTTCTGTCACATCTATGAGGGAGTTTCTAGTATGCTAATTGAGTCAAGAAGACCCATCCTAGGTGTAGGTGGCAGCATTCCTTGGACTGTAGTCCTGAACTTAATAAAAAGAAGAAAATGATCTGACCACAAGGAATCATCTCTTACTGCTTTCTGACTCTGGATGCAATGTGGATACACCTGCCTCACCTCAAACTGTGAGCCAAAATAAACTTTTTCTCTTCCTCCTCTTCTTCATCATCATCATCATCATCCTCTTCCTCCTCCTCCTCCTTCACCACCTTCCCTTCTACTTCCTCACTCTGATTCTTGACAGGTATTTGATCACAGCAATAAAAAATTCTATACTGGAAGTGGTGTGTGTGTGTATATATTCATGAAAGACAGTAAGTGTGTGCATAGGCATGTGGGTACATAGATACATGTATACAAACCTACTACGTACATTTTAGTGTATTAGATTGTGTCCTCAACACCTTGAAAACGGATCTGCTTTGGCTCTACCAATAGCCATGCTGTATTAGTTAGTAATATAACAGAATTAGGACTCTTGATCTTTGGCTGAAAAAATTGACTCCATTAGATTAGCCTGAACACAAAATTTTAATTTTCCAAGCCCCATTATGAGAGTTACATGAGAGTACAAGGATAGCTGTGGGTGTCAAGGTCTCCTCCAATGGACTGAGTTGCAATAGGCTGGCCACATGCCTGGTTCATCAGGTCTCCCATGCTCAGTGTCAGTTTCTACAGCTTCAAAAGGTCAATACATACTCCTGAGATTTGCAGGCAAATTACTGCCTCCCAATTTTGGTTCTTGCACCTGCCTACTGTCAAGAGTTATAATCTTCCCCTCATCCACCTGCATTTGCTTTTCAGTCCTGCCTCTGAGCTTGAGCATGTATACCTCAGCATCTGCAGCTCTTGTAGAATGCTGTTATACTTCTCCAGCTCCTGTGAATTCTGATTTTGGGCTACCTTCTCAGCCTCTTCTACATTTGTGTGATTTCACCTGAGTATTTCGTCTTAGATATGACCTACTTATTTGGTGTGTGTGTGTGTGTGTGTGTGTGTTATGTGTGCGTACACATGTTTGTGTGTGTTATGAATGCATGTGCATGAGTGTGCTTGCATGTGTAGGGTGCACATGTGTTATTCAGGACAGGGACTGGCATTAGGTGTCTCCCTTAACCACTCTACAACATTTATATTGAGGCAGAGACTCTCGCTGATCCCAGAGCTCACTGACTCCCCTAGATTAGCTAGCCAGATTTCCCCATGGATCCTCTGAAGGGGAAACTTAAGGGATTTTTTTTTGAAAAGTCAATTGTATCGGGTTGTGTTTTGTTGGGGAAAACATATGAAGAAATGTTTTTTTAAGTGGTCACAGGTGAAAGACTAAGGCAGACTCATGAAGGAACATCTTACTAAAGAAGACACAAGAGAAAGGATGTTTTATTAAAGTAAACACATGAAAAGGCATGTGATAAAAGATGTTTTGTTAACATGTATGTATTGGCCTGTCTTATATTGTGTTGAGTTCAATTTGTTGGGACTCTTTGGACTCAGGCTGATAGGACGCATGTGCTGAGGCAAGACATGTGTTGAGGCAAGCCACATGGAGGAAATATGATGTTTGGAGGGAAAAAACAGGGTCTTGAGTCTATGGCACAAGTAAGAACTTCTCCTGGTGTTCCTCCTGGTCTCTCCTGCTGACTTGAGTTGAAGTTTCAGCCTGGCTGTCTCTGCTAGGTAGTGCCAACACTGAGATTCAAATGTTATTGAACTGGATTTCTGGTATATCTGTGAAGTGTTTATGAGTATATTAAGTTGCTGACCTGTGAACTAAATTACCAATTTCCAGACAACACAAATGAAAGTTGCTCCAGAGAACCTTCCTAAACAGGTCCACTTTCCTTCATATCCTTTCTTTCCCACTACCACTGGTAGGTGGTGGGTTAAAAGGGAAGTTAAAGCATTTAAGAACCATCATTGAGTATAAGGTTTGAAAAAATTAAAGATACAATTCTCAATCTCTACCTCCCTCCCAAATGCTTGGATTACAAATACTCATCTGACACTTTACATGGGTATTGGGGATGCAGGTACCAGTCTTTGCATTTGCAGCAAGCACTGTGCCCACTGAGCAATCTCCCCAGCTCCATGACCCACTTTCTAAGCCAACTCTATCTCTGTTTAGTGGATCTGGATTTTCTATCCCCTAGAAGCTTGTAGCTTAGTCATCTAGCCAGTTAGTCTCTCAGCAAGATTGCTGATGTCTTGCTGTTCTTACCTCTCACAGAGCTCATGCTACTGTGCTTTGTCACAGAGCTGTTCACCACAGCCAAGTCTCCCCACATCAACTCCATCCCCTCTAATGGAAACAGCTTCTCTTTGCCTCTGTACTTTTGTATCCTGTTGCAAATGTCATCTTTTCCTCACTTGAAATTCTTCTCTTTGCTCCTCCCTCTCTCTTCAGGCAAGATCAGCCTCAACCCACATTTAGGGTATCTAACCTGAAGAAACTCATCACTTCTGAAATAATGTCCTTTCATATGTGTCCTTTGTCCCATCTTTCCAAGCCCTGGTGCAATGATCAATAAAGTGTGGTACTGAGCCCAAAAGGAGATGTATCCCCTGGATATGTGTGTTAGCAATTTAATTTCTCATGCCTTACTTTAGATCCACTGAACTGCAGAAGCACTCTATCAAGTCTACAGTACTTGGAAACACTCAGCCCCAAAAACTATTGCCCCAGAGAAATGAGCACTATACTGTGACCTAAAATGCCTAATTTGTCTAGCACACTTCGTGTGTGTGTGTGTGTGTGTGTATGTGTGTGTGTGTGTGTATTGTATTGTATGGGTAGATGTGTATATATGTGTATTCATACAGAAACCAGAGGTCAACCACAGCTGTTGTTCCTAGGATGCTGTCCAACTTCTTTTTGAGACAGCATCTCTCATAAGCCTGGAGCTCACCAATTAGGCTAGACTGACTGGTCAATGAGAGCCAGGGATGTACAGCTTAAGTTATTGAGCATATAATATCCCTACCCCTTCCTCAAGTCCCTTCTTGGGTTTAGGATAAACAGAGTAAAAATCCATTTGGTTTTTCTTCTTTATTCTTCTGTCATTACCTAGATTTGTTGACCAGATTCTTAATAAAAATATCTCTGCTTAAATAAACTCAGCTTGTCTGCCTCTGTATGCCTAAGTCCCATGAGACCACAGAGACTCCAATGTTAACAGTGCATGAGACACAACCTGCTAAGATTTAACACTGGGACATACATATACCTAACCCCTGCATTGTCATACTAATATTTGGGCAAGGTCTCTGGGTAGAGTCTTTCTGAAATGCAAGTGCTGACATCACATGGCCATGTGAGTCTCTGAGCAATGGTATCCAGAAGGTTGGATACTTAAGAAGTACAGGGGTAGGTGAAGGCTTTGATTATTATGTCTTTAATCTTGTGTATTTCCCCCCAAAGAATCTTAAACAATTGAGAACCAACTTCAAAAGTAAATCAGAACATTTTTCTGGTAAAATCAATACTCAGGGAATTTTGAGATGCAGCTTTCTACTGAATATAAACTACCTCATCATCCTGGTGGTAGATGCTTAATGGAACCCAGCAAGAGGTCTATAAAACCTAATGGCACCCCTGATATAAATACACATGACTACTCTAGTCATTCTGCGGTTATGATCCTGCATGTGAAAGACCAGAGCAAATGGTGTTCTAGGGCCTCAAGGAAGTTGCTCATAGATAATGGAAAAAATACAGTGTCCTGTGGATCATATACCAAACAACACCAGACTCTGGGAAAATGTTCATTTTGATGCCAAAGTCAATAGGTTGTGTATGGCTGTGTATGTGCATGCATATAAAGGTCAAAGGTTGATATCAGGCATCTTCCTCAATCATTCTTCAAGTAACTTTTGGAGACTGCATCTCTCACTGAACTTGGAGCCTGCCCATTTGAATAGACTAGCTGTCCAGCAAGCTACAATGATCTTCATGTCCTTGCCTCCTCTGCACTGGGATTACAATCCATGTCACTGCACCAGCCTCTTTCAGGTCAATCTGGAGGGGAAACCTCAAGCCCCCATGCTGTGTTGCCAATGCTTTACCAACTGACCCATCTCCCTATCCCTTAATAGTTGACAGGAAAAACTGTCAGAGAATCACATGTACCCTCATGTATTTACTTTCCCCATGTTTCTTACTTCTTTTTGGTATTTCTCTTCTCAATTACCCAAGCAGAATTTACTAATCTGAAGTCTAATTAAAAACACTAGTTTGAGAAACAGTTAAGATGGCGCTGCCAGACCAATCCTGCTAAGGATGGGCTGACTTGGTTATGTTTGGAGGAATCTGTTCATGGTGCAGTTAGATGTAGGCACTTCAATGGTGCTGCAAACTGATACAAGAAAGGCCTTTTATTTCCAGAAATCACTGCTCCAGAAGCAGAGAAAAGGAAGCCCTGTTTGTGCCCACAGCAGACCCAACTAAGGCCCCATCACACTGATAGACAAAGAGTTTTGAGCCCTGCCACCAGAATACACCTCTCTCTCTTTCTCTCTCTCTCTCTCTCTCTCTCTCTCTCTCTCTCTCTCTCTCTCTCTCTCTCTCTCTCTCTCTCCTCTTTCGTCTCCTTCCCCCTCCCCCAAATACAGAAAAGCACACAAAACATACCCATGCATAGTCATGAAGAGGGGGAGAATGTGGGCTGCAGCTGACTTCAGATTGACAGAAGGTGTCCACCATGAGCAACGTTGTGTCTGAGACTTGTCGAAACATCCAAAGCTAAGAGCTGGGAGCTGACCATCTGCTCTGAGTTTTCCAGCAGGGGTTTGTAGTCCACCAGGGTAACCCTTTGGGAGTCCCCCATTGTGGAGCCATGATATGTAGAACATTGGGTAGAACATGGCTGACAGCACTCAGCCACAAATGGGACATCTATATTACATACCCTTTCCCCAAGAATCAGGGAGCACCATGGAAGAGTGGAAGAAACATTGTCAGAGACACAGTACTGCTGTGAAACAATGTCTTCTGGACATGACAGGACTTATAAACCCATGATCTCATAGCAACAGCAGCTGCCTGCACAAAACATTCACACCAGATCAATTTAGTCAACCTCACAACACGGGGAGGAGGCTCCTGAGGCCACCACTCCTGGCCTGTGAGCTATGGACAGATGATGACTTCTCAAAGAAGAAGAGTCGGTTTTCTT
The DNA here is from genome assembly GCA_036184795.1 of Tokudaia tokunoshimensis. NCBI lineage: Eukaryota > Metazoa > Chordata > Mammalia > Rodentia > Muridae > Tokudaia > Tokudaia tokunoshimensis. The sequence goes on from BTHU01000013.1 coordinate 72,723,724, forward strand.
TAAGGCTATGATATTGATAGGTCGGCCATGCTATTGGATAGCTTCACACCAAGGCATATGCGAGCACCTCAAAGTAAACTCTGTGGCTTATAAAAATAAAAACAAAGGAAAACACAACATTGGGACAGGTAGGAGGGGAGTAGAGATGGATCTGGGAGGAACTGGGGAGAGGAGTGGGAGTTAATATGATCAAAATACATGCATGTATTTTATTAATTCTCAATGAATAAATAAAAATATTTTTTAAAGTGGCATGACTCACATATAGTAGGTACTTAATACATAAAAGCCACATTATGGCTGCCCTCAAGGGGTGTCACTGCTACCAAGAGTCATACACAATTTTCAAAGATGAATAGGAGATAAATGGGTGTGTATGTTATATGAATCTTAAAGTCCTTTTATCTATAAGTAATGTTTTAAAAATTGCCATTAACAGTCATATATTGTCTTCAATATCGGTAAGTTCAGATGACAAATCCTAAGACCACCAATGACATATGTCCTCGTTTTCTGTCCTGTTGCTTTGGTAAAATAGCCGAATAACAAGCAACCTGAGGAGAAATGGTTTTGGTTCATCGTTCCAAGTTTCAGTCCACACAGCGGAAAAGTCACAGTGGCAGAAGTTTGAGGGGATAGTGACACAGATCCCCCAGTCATCAGCAAGAAGAGAATGAATACCTGCACTTTCCCTTCTCCCCAACTCTTATATAGTCCAGAAACCAAGCACAGGGAATGTTTCTGCCCAGGATGAGCTGGATTTTCCCAGTCAATTAACAGAATTAAGACAGTCCCCCACAGACAGACACAGGCCAACCTGATCTAGACAATTCCTCCTTGAGAATCTTCCCAGGTGATTATAAATTATGACAAATTGACAATTAAAACTAATCATCATGATATCTTAGTCTATGTTGACCCATCACAAATACATCATCTGACTGTCTCTATGTCATGAATTTTCTATGAAGAATCAGGGCTGGTGGGTTGAACAGTGCCTAAAGTTCACGGGTCCAGAGTTTGCCCTGTCTTTTTAAATTGTCTTTATACTTTACCTTCAATCTTGGTAGTGCAGTTTGAGTCATGCCAGTCATTAAAACTCTGTTTTGTTTTTGTATCAAGGAGAATAGATAAATAGGAATTGTCATAATAGACGAAGTCTCTTAGTCTATTGTGCCTGTCTGTTGATAGAGTCAAAAATTATATGACCTCTACACAGATAAGAGAGGCTACCTACATCCTGACAGGTCCACCAACATCTGAAAATTAGCCTGTATATAATACAAATTGACCTCATGGATTTATCCATACATTGTTTCCATTTACAATAATCTTTGTCCACAAGTCATAATGCTCAAAAATTATCTTCTCTGTTATATAAATACTTGAGTGGGTATCAGTCAGTATCAGTCACAAAATGATAGACCAGGGATGGTCCTACTAAGTTTATTAACTAAAGGAGATTCTAGTTTTTTCAATCAATTATTTTTCTAAACACCTAAGTAGTTTCATTTCAACAGTCTTTTTTGAATATAAGTAGGCCACCAATTGGTACCTAATTATAGACAATGAATAATTAATGTTTATAATAATTATTAAAACTTGAAGAGCACAAATAGGATTTTACCCAACACTATAGGTGGAATACTTCACACACACACACACACACACATAGACAGACACACACAGACACACACAAACACACACAAACACAAAAACTCATAAATAAAGATAAAATAGTGTCAGATGAGGTGATGTGTTGGAGACAGTGATTGGCTCAAAATGAGATGATGTGTTTGCGAGATGGTTATTGCACTGGGATTGTTGTGAAGTCATTAGGTTCATATGGAAAGAAGGTGATGAGAAGCTGACTCTAGAAAGGAGGTCAATTTCTTAAGGATGAGCATGAGAAACTGTAAGTGACTAACTTTTGCAAAGAACAATAAGAAACAAAGGATAAATGGATATAAATAGATCTGGAGAATGTGACAGACTTTCCTAAATGTCTGGGAATTTATGCTCGCAAAATTGGTGAAAAATAGAAAATCTAAGCAGCCAAGGCCACAGTCAGAATTAACCCTAGACAAATCCAGGTATGACATCATTGTCCCCATGGATACACCATTAACGAACCCTAGTACCTATTCAAGTCGTTGCCACTAAAGCTCCATGAAGTTGAGTGCGGCTATTACTGTCCAGTCAACATAAGACACTCCCTGTTTCTCCTCAATATCACTCCCAAAGTCAGGGTCTTTCTACCAGATACCAAGAAGCTGGTAAACAAGATCATCTATCAAGATAAATCCATTCCCAAGCATTAAAAGCATGTGTAATTATTTTTCAGTAATGAATAATATTCTATTAATCAATTTCATGTCATTCATTGTGGAAAGAAACAGATATTATTACACCGTTATGGTACCCACTATAAGTCAATATATTTTAATATTTAATATTTGTAATGAAAATAGAATTATGTCACTTTCTCCCTCCAACCTGCTCCATGCTCTCTCCTCTTATTCTAAAGCGACAGCCTCTTTTTTGACATACTACTCCACAGATGGTTGCTTAGTAATATGCATAGCTGTCCTATTTACAATAAATAGGAAATGGAAGCAACCCAAATGTCCTTCGACAACAAATAGTTAATTAAAATGTAGTGAATATACATGATGGTATATTATTCAGCTGTAAAAAAATTACAGAATCATGAAATTTGCAAATAAACAGATGAAACTAGGAAAAACTATACACTGAGTGACATAATTCCTTAGTCAATAGAGGGTGCTTAAGTTGACAGCAAAATTGAGGTCATTGGGAAGGTGAGAGGAGGGGAACGGAGGAAGACCATAACTTTTAATGAGAACATTTATGTATAGAAGGTATCTTTATCATATCCACCTATCACCCCCCAAATGCACTTCCAACTTCACACAGGAAGCCCCAAGCACATCTCCTCCCCAACTTCATGCCCTTTTATAATTTTATTTCTTTTTTAAGTCACAGAGACCAGCGAATGCAGCCCATGCTCACAGGGGTGTGCAGCAATCCACTGCAGCATGTGGAACCTCTCTGTGGTCACACTATTAAGGATAATTGACTCTCCCTCCCCAAACAGCCATCAACTGCTAGGAGCTCCTCAACTCGGATAGGGCCTTGGGAATGCCCCACAGCTCCACATTGTAATATTTAACTGCTTTGTTCTTATCCATGTCTTATGTAGGTAACCACAGCTATAGTGAGCTCACATGTGCAAGAGACCTATGAGACAGAGAACAGAATTTTACAGGCATCCTCCCCACCTTCCACCTCTAGCATTCTTTCCATCCCTTCTGCTATATTGTTCTTTGATCCTATCCTCTTCCCTCCAAATCTTCCCAGACCCTCCCAACACATCTCTCTCCCAGCATCGCATGCTCTTTTTACTCTTTAATCCCCTAGGTGGTGCTGCTAGAATGGAAACTAATTTTATTTAAGCTTGAACCCATGTATCAGGGTGAACAAGAGTCCATCAAAACCCAGGTTGTTGGGCTCCCACTTCAGCGTTTCTGATTTGGCATGCCTAGCTAGATGCTAGGAGCCTATGGCTTTAACAAGTTCTAAGCTAATTATATGCTTTAAATAAAGTAGATTCTAGTGAAATTCTCAGTAATATATGAATTGTAATGAAATACATTACTGAGATCACTAATCTTTCTTTTCTTTTATTATAATAGCACTTTAAAATATAAGATTAAGTATGAACTCCACATGCTTCTAGCTCATATGCAATAACAGAACCTAAACCATATTTAAATTTAGTATATTTGGAGCTGTGGAATTATTACAATTCAACTTAATGTTAATTTTTAATGTGACAAATTATATTGCTCTACTGAAATTAAATGACTATTGTTATGTTTAAGAGGCAGAAAAACACATAACCTCAAAACCAATTCTATTTTTAATCTGTTTGTAATATCTGTATATAAAATGATTATTTGTATAAATGTATTCCCCAAATGATATTGATGACTTCTGAGGTTTAATTTCAATCTTGCAGTTAAGCAAACCTCTATCGGTGTGTGACTTTAATAATAATCTTTATAAACTTGTTTCTAATGCAGTCTAAGAAACTCATGACATTATTAAAATCTAGATTAAACAGTTATTTTCAAAAGATTCTATTTTGTTTATATTTACACATGTGTGTGCAAATGGTGGAGGATGCCCACGGAGGCCAGAAGAAGGTATTGGTCACCCTGTAGATGGAAGTACAAATGGTTGTATGTTACCAAAGTTGAATACTGAGAGCAAAACTCAAACCCTCCTCAAGAGCAAGGCAACTATCAAGTCCCAAATAAACAGGCTTGAATATACCTATTGCTGAACTCATTCGTATAGCCTACAGAAAAGATTTCTCCACCCATCCAGCAGATCACACTCCAGTTCATGCTCATTCACTCCTTTCTGTAAGTTTCCCAGCCATGATGGCCCTTTTTATGAACTCATTCCAGCCTATATGCCCTTTGGCAAGTCTCCTTGATAACACATGCCCTACTATGTTAATCTGTGACAGCTAGAGTCTACAGTGAACCTTGAATCTTAACCATGCAAGACTTCCTTTTTAAGATTTTGTTTTTAATTTTGTATCTATAGGGGTGGTGTATGCATATGAATATAAGACCTGCTAAGTTCAGAAGAAGGCATCAAATTCCCTGGAGCTGAAGTTACAGGGGGTCTTAAGCCAATGCAGACCATCAGCAAGAGCAGCCAGCCAGTGTTCTTAACCACTGAGTCATTTCTCCAGCCTTGAATGAGCACTTTTAAGTATTTGTTTACATTCCCTCCGTTCTGTGAGTCACTGTTTACTCTTTCCTTTTTATTCTGCATCTTTCCAAATCTTCTTTTGCTCCTTTGGAAGTTGTGATGATTAGCATTAATTATCAAAGTATCAGAGTCTGGGATCATCTGGAGATGGAATTCCAGGAATTTGTCTGAGGAATTACCTTGATGACACTGAAGTGGGAACATTTGCCCATTATAGATGGAATCATTCTCTGCCCTGGGATGCTGGCCTGTCTAAAATGGAGAGAGCAAGCTGATTATGCATTTGCTACTCTGTTTCTTGATTTTGGATGCAAAGTGACCAGCTGCCTCAAAGTTGTACTACTTTAACTTCCCCTACCATGATGGACCATACACTGAACCATGACCCAGAATAAACTTTCTTCCTTAAGTTTGTAAGAGTATTTTATCACAGCAGCAGAAGATTTGGGTTAACAAAGAAAGAAATTAATGTTCAGTAGCTAACAATTGCTTATATGTCTCTGATTTTTAAAGAACTGTTGTGATTTTTGTTTTCTGGTTGAGTGCTAATTTGTGTACACAGGGTCATCAAAGTAATGCACTGCTTAATTATGGTGTTGTATCAATATAAAATATATGTTATTAGATGCAAAGAGTTTGTGAAATCTACAAGTATATTGCAGATCACCTTTTTAAAGCGATTGCGTCAGATGGGTATGATAAGCAAGTATGGGCATGGACCAAGAATTCAGGACTGAGAGGAGGCAGAGGAGACAAAGACTTCAGAGCAGGGGACAGCAGGGTACACCCGAGGAAAGTGTGAGGAAGGGAAAGGAAAGACAATAAGGGCAAGGCAGGTAGGGCAGAGCAGAGTCCAGCAAGAGAGACAACTGTGTCGGCAAAGTGCTTTCTACACAGACATAAACCTCTGAATTGGATCGGGGACCCAACAGTAGTTGTGGAGACTGGCAGATCCCTGGAGCTCACTGGCCAGCCAACCAAATAAGAAACCTGCCTGATAGATAGAAAGGTAGGTAGGTAGGTAGATAGATAGATAGATAGATAGATAGATAGATAGATAGATAGATAGATAGATGGATGATGGATGGATGGATAGATAGATAGATAGATAGATAGATAGATAGATAGATAGATAGATGACAGACTGATAGACTGAAAGACAAACAAACAAACAAATGGTGACCATCTGAGGAATGACACCTGAAGTTGAACTCTGAACTCAACATACACAGACATGAATGTGTACCTACCACACATACACAAAAAAAGAGAGACAGAGAGTAGAGAAAGGGAAGGGGAGAGGGACAGGAAGGGAGGGGAGAGAAGAGAAGAGAAGAGAAGAGAAGAGAAGAGGAGAGGAGAGGAGAGGAGAGGAGAGGAGAGGAGAGGAGAGGAGAGGCTCTGAATTAGCACATATTGGAGGAAGCCTTGGAAAGTACACCAGAAAGCTATGGGGAAGGTTCTGTATAAAAGAAAATGACTAGAAAATGAAGTTAACGAAGAGTGTTGACTGTTGCAAAGTGAAACCTTACTAAGTCTTACCATGGCCTGCTGGGAAACCAGGTAGCAGGTAATTATGAAAATCATGGTAAAAGATGATGTTGACCTGGACCATGACAATGACAGGTAGAAGAGAAATGTGAAGACAAGTGAAATATTTAAGAGGTAACATCAGTTGTGAGATATTGGATAGTGAAGGGTAAAGGAAGAGAGAGCAGAGAAGACAATAGATCAGTATTGGCAAAATTTCTAGAAATAATGAAATCACATATCAATGGTTACTCCTAACCAGAGTTTAAAATTGAGACATCATGGAAGCTGATGGGGATTAATGCCTGAAGCTCAGAGGAAGAATCTACACCAATGAAACAAGTATATAAGCCATCTGCACGGAGATAGTTACTGATGCCTTAGGAACTGCTGGGAAAGAAAGCACAGAATAAGAGAGAAGACTAATGAGCCTTGAAGAATTCCAATATTTAATAAGAAAGTAGAGGATTTTGATCCTTCAAAAGAGACAAAGGAAGGCTCAGTAAGTAAGAGAAAAACCAAGATTAGTGTGTCATTACATCCAGGGAAGGGAGTATTCTAAAATTGAGAATGTTCAATTCTCCTGAAATATTAAATAAAATCTGTTGTTCTTAGTAATATAGAATGATAACTTGGTCAAGGTGGAAATAAAGAAAGAAATCAAAGACTTTTTGAAAGTTAACGAAAATGAAGGCACAACATACCCTAACTTATGGGACACAATGAAAGCAGTGCTAAGAGGAAAATTCATAGCCCTGAGTGCCGCCAAAAAGAAACTGGAGACAGTATACACTAACAGCTTAATGGCACACCTGAAAGCCCTGGAACAAAAAGAAGCAAATACACCAAAGAGGAGTAGAAGGCAGGAAATCATCAAACTCAGGGCTGAAATCAATCAAGTAGAAACAAATAAAACCATACAAAGAATCAACAAAACGAGGAGTTGGTTCTTTGAGAAAATCAACAAGATAGATAAGCCCTTAGCCAGACTAACCAGAGGGCACAGAGATAGTATCCAAATTAATAAAATCAGAAACGAAAAGGGAGAGATAACAACAGAAACTGAGGAAATTCAAAAAATCATCAGATCCTACTACAAAAACCTGTATTCAACACAACTAGAAAATCTTGAGGAAATGGACAATTTCCTTGACAAATACCAAGTACCAAAATTAAATCAGGATCAAATAGACCATCTAAACCGTCCTATAACCCCTGAAGAAATAGAAGTTGTCATTGGAAGTCTTCCAACCAAAAAAAGCACAGATCCAGATGGTTTTAGTGCAGAATTCTATCAGACCTTCAAAGAAGACCTAACACCAATACTCTTCAAACTGTTCCACAAAATAGAAACAGAAGGAACACTACCCAACTCGTTCTATGAAGCCACAATTACACTAATACCAAAAGCACACAAAGATCCGACAAAGAAAGAGAATCTCAGGCCAATCTCTCTTATGAATATCGATGCAAAAATACTCAATAAAATTCTTGCCAACCAAATCCAAGAACACATCAAAACGATCATTCACCACGATCAAGTAGGCTTCATCCCAGGGATGCAGGGATGGTTCAATATAAGGAAATCCATCAATGTAATCCACTACATAAACAATCTCAAAGAAAAAAACCACATGGTCATCTCATTAGATGCTGAGAAAGCATTTGACAAAATTCAGCATCCTTTCATGCTAAAGGTCTTGGAAAGATCAGGAATTCAAGGCCCATATCTAAACATAGTAAAAGCAATTTACAGCAAACCAGTAGCCAGCATCAATCTAAACGGAGAGAAACTTGAAGCAATCCCACTAAAATCAGGGACTAGACAAGGCTGCCCTCTCTCTCCATATCTTTTCAATATAGTACTTGAAGTTCTAGCTAGAGCAATTAGACAACAAAAAGAGGTCAAAGGGATACAAATTGGAAAGGAAGAAGTCAAACTATCACTATTTGCAGACGATATGATAGTATGCATAAGCGACCCAAAGAACTCCACCAGAGAACTCCTACAGCTGATAAACGACTTCAGCAAAGTGGCCGGATATAAAATCAACTCAAGCAAGTCAGAAGCCTTCCTATACTCAAAGGATAAGCAGGCTGAGAAAGAAGTAAGAGAAATAATACCCTTTACGATAGCCACAAACCATATTAAGTATCTTGGCGTGACGCTAACCAAACAAGTGAAAGATCTGTATGACAAGAACTTCAAGTCTCTGAAGAAAGAAATTGAAGAAGACCTCGGAAGATGGAAAAATCTGCCATGCTCATGGATTGGCAGGATTAATATAGTAAAAATGAGCATCTTACCAAAAGTAATACACAGATTCAATGCAATCCCCATCAAAATCCCAACTCAATTCTTCATAGAGTTAGAAAGAGCAATTCAAAAATTCATCTGGAATAACAGAAAACCCAGAATAGCTAAAACTATTCTCAAGAGTAAAAGAACCTCTGGGGGAATCAGTATCCCGGACCTCAAGCTGTACTACAGAGCAATAGTGTTAAAAACTGCATGGTATTGGTACAGTAACAGACATGTAGATCAATGGAACAGAATTGAAGACCCAGAAATGAATCCACACTCCTATGGTCACTTGATCTTTGACAAAGGAGCTAAAACCATCCAGTGGAAAAAAGATAGCCTTTTCAACAAATGGTGCTGGCTCAGCTGGAGGTCAACATGCAGAAGAATGCAAATTGACCCATCCTTATCTCCTTGCACTAAGCTCAATTCTAAGTGGATCAAAGATCTCCACATAAAACCAGACACACTGAAACTAATAGAAGGGAAACTAGGGAAGAACCTTGAACATATGGGCACAGGGGAGAATTTCCTGAACAGAACTCCAATAGCTTATACTCTAAGATCAAGAATAGACAAATGGGACCTCATTAAATTACAAAGTTTTTGCAAGGCAAAAGACACCGTCAAAAAGACAAAGCGGCAACCAACTAACTGGGAAATGATCTTTACCAACCTTACATCCGACAGAGGGCTAATATCCAAGATATACAAAGAACTCAAGAAGTTAAACTCCAGAGAGGCAAGTAACCCTATTAAAAAATGGGGTACAGAGCTACACAAAGAGTTCTCACCTGAAGAATATCTAATGGCTGAGAAGCACCTAAAGAGATGTTCATCATCCTTAGTCATTAGGGAAATGCAAATCAAAACAACCCTGAGATTCCATCTCACACCAGTCAGGATGGCTAAGATCAAAAACACAGGAGACAGCAGTTGTTGGCGAGGATGTGGAGAAAGAGGAACACTCCTCCACTGCTGGTGGAATTGCAGGCTGGTACAACCACTCTGGAAAGCAGTCTGGCGGCTCCTCAGAAAACTGGGCATGACACTTCCGGAGGATCCGGCTATACCACTCCTGGGCATATACCCAGAGACTTTACCTGCATGCAATAAGGACACATGCTCCACTATATTCATAGCAGCCTTATTTATAATAGCCAGAAGCTGGAAAGAACCCAGATGTCCCTCAACGGAGGAATGGATTCAGAAGATGTGGTATATTTACACAATGGAATACTACTCTGCAATTAAAAACAATGAATTCACGAAATTCCTAGGCAAATGGTCAGAACTTGAAAATATCATCCTTAGTGAGGTAACCCAATCACAAAAGATCACACATGGTATGAAGTCACTGATAAGGGGATATTGACCCAGAATCTCAGAATACCCTAGACACAATCAGCATATCAATAGATTTCTAAAAAGATGGAAGGAGAGACCCCTGGTCCTGGAAAGACTGGATGTAGGGGAACGCCAGGACAGAGTAATGAGAGAGGGTTGAACAGAGAAAAGAGGGAGGGAAGGGGGCTTATGGGACTTTCGGGGAGGGAGGAAACGGGAAAGGGGAAGTGATTTGGAATGTAAATTAAAAAAATAAAATAAAATTAAATTAAAAAATAAAAAAAAAAGAAGTCACTAGAGACTCAGAGAGATAGTTGGTGGGGTAATGAGACTGAACATGGCTCAGAGTGGGTTTAAGAAGAAAGAAAGAAATGGAGTTAACAAAGACATTCTTCCCAAGAGATGTGGAATGTCTGATTACAGACAAAATATCCTAACATATTCAAACATACATTTCCTGCTAACTGTCATTAAGACACATATCACAGAGCTGAGGATAACCCCCGAAATCAATCCTGACCACTGCACAAACTCTGGGGTCCATGAGTCAGTCAGGCCAGTCTACTTAATGAGATCCAGGCAGCAAGAGACTGTCTCAAATAATCATAAGATGGATGGTACCTGAGGAATGACAGTTGAGGTTATGCTCTGGCTTCCACATGCATACACACACACACACACACACACACACACACACACACACACTCAGTGCAAAGCTTGTGCACAAATATGTACAGGCACAAACTGGAAGTAATTCAAATATTTCTGAATTGGTGAGTGAAATAGCATCCACACAGTGGGCTGGTGTTCAGCTACTTCCCTACAGAATAATATAGTTGCTGTGAGCAGCTTTGAATTAGCAGGACTCTAAGCACCTGCCAAAATACAGCTATTCCCATTTCAATTAGCCATGAAAATAACCTTGCCCTATCTCTTAGAATAGGAAGTGCCATTCAAGTTGGGGGCGGGGGAATGGTCTTCTGTCTGTTTGTTCTTGTTTTGTATTTGATTCAAACAAATTACGTGGCTACAATAAACCATTTTTGAAATACTTTAATTGAGGTCTGTTTGATTGTAAAAACACACCAAAGCAAATTAAATCAGAATACAAAAACTATATTTGGTGTAAAGAGTACTACTGTTGTTGCAGACACAAGCAATGAGATCAGTCAGTTTCCTTCCCAGACCAGCAGCCCAGTGCAGCTCTTTACTCTAGATGCAGACATCCCAATTGGTCTCATCTAATACAGTTCCTCCTTGCTCTGTCTGCCTCTGGTTCTTTCCTGTTGATTTTCCCTCATCTCTTGGAACTATTCCAAGATTCTGCTACCTGGATCTTCAATACTTCCAAAATTTCTTCAATTTCACTTCTCCTGATATCACTCAGCCTTTGATATGCTACTCATCCTGTTCTATATGACTTATTGAGCTTTCTGTTGGCTCTGAATCCCAGCAACAGAATCACACCACCTAGTTGCAGGAAACAACTTTGGCAAAGGATCTAAAAGAAGGAAAATGTGGCTTCCTGCACACTGGAATAAAAGGTCATTTTAGTAGCTGGAGAAACAGCTCAGCTTTTAAGTCACTGGCCTCATGAGCCTGGGGATGAGAGTTTGGGTCTCCAGAAACCAACTTAAAAGCGAAGTAAGTACAGCAACCACCCTATAATGCCAGCCTCTTTGGTGATTGGGAAATCCCAGAAGAATCTGGGTAATGGGGTAAACCAAATCACTAAGCTCTGAGTTTGAGGAGACCTTGACTCAATGAATTCCATGGAAGAGAGATTGAGGATGATCTCAGACATCCACCTTGGGCCTTCACATGCACATACATGCACACATGTGCACCAAAGCATATACAAAACCATTCACATAAACACAAAGTCAACTTCTGTATTTGTCAGGCACTGGCAGAGCCTCTCACAGTCAACCAATGGCCTGAGCACAGGGTCCCCAATGGAGGAGATAGAGAAAGGACCCAAGGAGCTGAAGGGGTTTGCAGCCCCATAGGAAGAGCAATATGAACCAACCAATATCCCTAGAGCTCCAAGGGACTAAACAACCAACCAAAGAGTACACTTAGAGGGACCCATGGTTCCACCTACATATGTAGCAAAGGATGGCCTTTTTAGACATCAATAAGAGGAGAAGCCATTGGTTCTATGAAGGCTCAATGCCCCAGTGTAGGGGAATACCAAGGCAGGGTAGTGGGAGTGGGTGAATTGGTGAGCAGGGGGGAGAGGAATGTATGGATATGGGGTTTTGGAGGGGAAACAAGGAAAGGGGATAACATTTAAAATGTAAATAAAGCAAATATCTAATTAAAAAATACTGTTACAAAAAAAAAAAACCAACACATAGTCAACCCCCACTAGAGGTCTGTGTGTGTGTGTGTGTGTGTGTGTGTGCGTAAAAGTCATTCCAAGAAATTTAGAATCATGGGACCAAGACTACTGGGAATGACAGAAAGAATAGTGAAGAAATCTGTGCAGCCCAAATCTTAAAGCACAGCATCTATGTGTAGAAATAAACTGCATGGTAAAATGAAAATACCAAATGTTTAGATTTGTGCTAAAACCTCTGCTTCAGTCAGAGCATCTAATATTTCAAAGTTCAGCCTTCTTGTGCACAGACATCAGTTAAATAATGAACTTTCAATAACAGCATGAAATGTCATCAGGTTAACACACACTGCTGCCGTTTTCTCCTGTGCGTGCTAAATAAATCCATTTAGTATCGATCTCCCCGGATAAGTTTGGCCTTAATGTAATTCTTGCCACTGGAGCAGAGTAAACAGATAGATCCTGGAAGAACCTAAACATGTTATTTTTTACTCATCAGATGAGTCCTGTATGGATTACTGTCCAACCTGATCCACTGGGTGTTTGATTATGAAAGGTACCAGCTTGGAAGCTTACCATTTCCAGCAGGAGCCAAGGTATGGGGATGGAATAGCAAAGGCAACTGAGAAACTCTAAGACAAAAAAATCATATGTGGGATTATCATGTATATTCTAACATATTTTATTGCATGCTTCTAAACTCTATTCTTTGAGAATTTCACATATGTGTCCAATGAGGTATGTTCCTATCTAATCATTTGCCCTCTCCAACACTTCCAAGATCTTCTCCAGATCTTCTGAATATACCCTACCCCCAACTTCATGCCATTTTCTTTTGAAATAATCCACTACATCCATTACTCCCTCTCATATGTGCATGGGAGTGGGGCCATGTGCTGGAACATGTAACTTACCAGTGACCACACCTTCCTGTGACAGCTGTCAACTTCCTCTGTAAAGGATGAGGCCTGAAGAGCACCTCTCCAATCTGTGTTAGAACATCAGATGGATTATCTTCTACAGACTACCACATGCTCATGCTATGAGTTCATGGATATAAGAGCTTGACAAGTCCAGTTTTAGGTTGTTTCATGACTGTTGCTGCTAATGTAAAGACAATGTAAAAGGAAGATTTCTCACTCTGGGGTCTAGAATTTAACCCTCTTGGCAGGAATGATGTATTTCCATGTAAAAATATCACCATGTAGATACATTAGGACTAACTCACTGAACAGATGAGCTAGTGCCATGGTGACCTCCTGATTTTCAGAGCGTAAGAAACATGACCTCATTTTCACGGGACAAGTGTGGGGTCAATTGCAGGCAAATGTGATGGCCACACTTGTCTCTAGGTCCTTCCAGCCCCAGGCGCACTTCCACAAGTTATATGCTCTTCACCTTCAAACTACAGGAGCAAGGGTCCCTCTTCTGGCCCTATGCTTAGAACAACAATTACAAAGCTCCCAAAGTGCTGGTGTGGTTGATCAACGAGCAAACATTCTTGCCATGAAAGTAGGAAGGCCTGAATTCAAATCGCCAGAACGGCATAAAAGCCAGATGTTAGACACCAGTGTCCTTTCTCCGGGCATTCCTATAGGCAGGTGGGCTACAGAAGCAGGAGAATCCCTAGGAACTCCCTGTCCAGCGAGGCCTCTGTACTCAGAGGTGAACAATGAGGTAGAAGGTAAGGACCGACTTCAGAGGTCATCCTCTTACCTGCACATGTGTGGGGAAAAAAGAAGAGAGGGTGGCGGCGGGGCCCGCATAGGAGAAAGCTGGCAGGCAGAGCCCGCATAGGGGGAACACTGGCGGGCATAGGGGAACACTAACTAGGCCCGTACACCGCACTGGGATGGGGATAGCGGACACCCGAATACCTGTGGAGCAAGAGGCTGCCCGGCTATTGGGGAGGTCTTTGCCCAGAAGGCAGGGCCATTTGTAGGCCCCTGGGTACCTGTAGAAGAAGCTTGGCTGAGAAAAGACTGGGTCCTTTCTTAGTGGCAGGAAATGCCAAGGCCTGCTCCATGTTCTTACATGGTGTGTTTTGATAAGAAGAGACAGTTCATAATTTCAATGCTTTATTATAGAAAAGTAGGAAGAGAAAAGGAGATAGAGAAGTAAAGAAAGAAAGAGAAGATAGAGGGATGAGAGCTGGCCATGACCACGTGGAAAGAGGGGAAAGAATGGGGAGAGATGGGGAACAGAAAAGCAAGGGCAGGGAGAAGAGAAAATGAAGAGAAGCAAGAGAGGGGTGAGAGAGAGAGCAAGTAGGAGCAAGAAGCCTTTTTTTATAGCAGGTTGGATTACCTGGCAACAGCCAGGTAACTGTGGAGCAGGGAAAGCCTGGCTGTAGCCAGATGACTGTAGGGGTGGAGTACAGCCAGAACACTAGGGGCCTAGGGTGTGGCCATTCGTGACTGATGGCCACAGGATTATGGAGTTGAGGAGTCAGCAGTCTGGGAGCATGGCTCATGGGTTCCGTCCCTTGTAGAGTGTTCTACTGGGTCTCCGGAGTATGCCTTGTTCAACCAGGCTACAGACTACCTTACAAGGTCCCACATGCATGTACACTGTAGACACAAGAATGTATACACACACACACACACACACACACACACAAATTTATTAAAAACCCAAGGTCCTAGAGAAGAAACATCAAAATTATCTAGGAACTTATTAAAATTGTGTGTGTGTGTGTGTGTGTGTGTGTGTGTGTATGTGTGTGTGTGTGTGTGTGCTACATACCCATATACATGTTTGTGTGCATATGGAGGAAGCATGCACATGTGTTCTGGTGCATGTGGAAGACATAGGCTGACATCAGGTATCATTCTCAATTTCCTCCTTTATTTGTGTGTACATGTGTGTGGATGTGTATATATGGGTGCATTTGCTTCTCCAAATTTGAGGCAGTGTCTCACACTGAACCAGGAACTCTGTGACTTGGATAGGCCAAGTGCTTTGTAATCTCCACCTTCCCAATGCTGGGATTGCAGGTATATATCACCGTGACTGTTATTTGTGGTGCCAGGGATCAGATTCAGATCTGCACACTTGAGGGACAAGTACTTTACCAACTTAGCATCTCTCTAGTCCCAAAGGTACACATCCTTAGCCCACAAGGCAGGAAATCAAAAAAACTACAGTACTGCTTTCTGTGAACACATCTGGCCCTGTTCTTCAGTGTTCCTTCCCTTAGAGAAAAGAGTCCACAGAGATGAGGAAGATCACTTTTTGCCTCCAGACTTCATTCCTGGCAGCCCCCGCTATAGAATTCTCTGAGTCTGTTTTCTCTGAGCATCCTAAGAACTGGCCTTGCCAAGGTACCATTAGTCAAGAAGGACCTGGATGGGGAAGGACTGTATGGGTGGAGCTATCTATCCACACCCATGAAGACAAGTGCCCTCTGGGTATTGTGGGAGGTCAGGATGGGAAGCAAAAGTTCGTGACCAGAAAGGTTGCCAAACTCAGGAATCCTTGTGCTGGCCTATTACATCAGCGAACCTAAAAGGAGTTTTCATCTCTAAACTTAGCCTTACAGATTAGGACAAAGGTATACCTTTCAGTGTCAAAAGGATGCAACTAAATGGAAACTTATTAGTTCTATGTAGAACTTCCAAATATTTATTCCTGCAATATTGTTAAAAAGTAAATAGGTCCCGAGTTCAATCTGCCCTAACCCTACCCCCCAAAAAGATGGCCTCTAGTTGCATGATTGTAAATTCTTCAGCAGGTTGTAAATGGGTGAGTTTACATTTCATTTTCACTAATGTCCTCTTTTAAAAGGGATGGCTGCTTTTACTTAGTTTTGCAAATCAAACAAGTAAAGATGGTTTCAGAACTGCTGGTGTTGTCTGTTTCAGAGCATCCCCAGCTTCTTCTTTGTTTGCATTTCCTTTCATTGCAGGTGGGACTCTGGGCCTACTTCTCCTACATCCCTAGAAAGTTAAAAGTAGCCCTGCAGGCTTCAAGTATTTACTTATCTTTTTATTTGATTTTGAAGTCCTTACAGGAACCTTATTTCATCCTCTAATTAGATTCTCTGATTAGAAGCCTCTGGTTCCTCTAACTCCTCCTCCATAATCTATAAATTCTCCTACCATCTCTTATTTTATAATTTCTGTTTTCCTTTTCTTTAAGACTTGAGAGTCTGAAACCGTTAAAGACGCCTCATAGCATACCCCCAAAGAGTAAGTCAGCACACTGCAGATACCTACATAGCCATGTTTATTGCAGTACCATTTATAATAACTAAGCAACAGAATCATCCTGTCAATCTACTGATCAGATCAAGGGATAAGAAGATAATTACAGTATATATACACAATGGCATCTTAAGGAGAAAGAAACATGTTATTTGTTGGAAAAAAAAGATGCAACTGAAGACCATTCTATTAAGTGAAATAACCCATACTAGGAAAGAAAAATGCCATGCTTTCATCTGTGTACCTTTGATTTAATGTATACATATATCATTTGTATAAAATAATTTATATACGAAATAAAAATTAAGACAAGATGAGACTAGAAGGCAAACAATTGGAATAAGAAGAGGGATAAAGGAGAGGTTATAGGAAGCAAATAAGGCCAAAGGTCATGATATACTTGAAGAAAAATGTTGCCATGAAATCAGGTATAGAGTTAAAGCAACTAATACCAATCAGAATGAGTTTCCTCGGGCATTTAAATTCCACTAATGCCTGTAAGAAATGCTTCAGAAACTGACTTTAATCTTTGCTGCACTGGTATCCAAACATGTATTGGCCGTGCTTTAAATTCCATAGCAAATGGGAAAACCAAATTGTTCATATTGTCTATAATGTTGACTTTGGCACTTGATAATTTCACAGAATGAAAATAAGACAAAATCTCTAATCACAAAGTATTTTTAAGATAAATTATCATTTGGGTCTTCCCAAAGCCTTACTTCATTTTTTTAATTTAATTTAATTTAATTTAATTTAATTTTTTTTTTACTTATTCACTTTACATCCCATGCACTGACCCCCTCCCAGTCACTCCATCCCATAATCCTTCCCCCATCCCTCCCTTCTCTTCTCTTCTGAGTAGATGCCTCTCCCCCCAGGTATCCCCCAACCATGGCACTTCAAGTCTCTCTGAGGCTAGGTGCTTCCTCTCCCATTGAGGTCAGATAAAGGAGCCTAGCTAGAAGAGCATATCCCACATACAGGAAACAGCTTTTGGGATAGCCCTATTCCAGTTGTTCAGGACCCACATGAAGACCAAGCTGCACATCTGCTACACATGTGTGGAGATGCCTAGATCCAGCTTGGGTGTGTTCATTGGTTGGTGGTTCAGATTCTGAAAACATCAATGGTCAATGTTAGTTGACTCTGTTGCTCTTCCTATGGAGTCCCTATCCCCTTTGGGGCCTGAAATCATTCTTCTTATTCTTCCATAAGAGTTCCTAAGCTCCATCTATTGTTTGGCTATTGCTGTATATAGCTGTCTGAGTCAGCTGCTGGGTAGAGTCTTTCAGAGGACAACTTGTCCCTATCTGCAAGAATAACAGGATATCATTGATAGTGTTATGGATTGGTGTTTACCCATGGGATGGGTCTCAAGCTGGGCCAGTCATTGGTTGGCCAATCCCTCAGTCTCTGTTCTATTCCCTGTGCCTGCATTTCTTGTAGACAGGATAATTTTGAGTTCCAAGTTTTGTGGGTATGTTGGTATCCCTATTGCTCCACTAGGGTTTCTTCTTGGCTATAGAATGTGGCCTCTTCAGGTTCCATATCCCCAATATAGTGTGTGACAACTAAAATCACCCCCATTGATTCTTTGGCACCTCCCTTATCCCAAGTCTCTGTCTTGTCCTGAAGATGCCCCCTACCTCCTCACTCCTGTCAGCTGCAGATTTCCATTCATCTTCCTGATCATCTGGCCATTTCTCCTGTCCATCCCCACACCTGATCCTGAACCCCCAATTCCATCCCCCTCACTCCCAGTTCCTTACCTCCATCTGTCTCTTATGACTATTTTATTCCCCCTTCTGAGATTCAAGCTTCCTCACTTGGACCTTCCTTCTTGTTTAGCTTCTTTGGGTCTGTGGAGTGTAACATGGTACCTGCATTTTATGGCTAATATGCACTTATCAGTGAGTGCATAACATGCATGTCCTTTTGAGTCTGGGTTACCTCACTCAGGATGAGATGCTTAAGTTATATCCATTTGCTGCAAAATTCATGGTGTCTTTACTATTAATGGCTAAACAGTATTCCATTGTGTGGATGTGCCACATTTTCTTCATGAAGTTCCTAAAGCTGACTAGATTCACTAGGCCCTCTTCTCCCCAGATGTATATAAGCAGTTGCAAGGAAAATGTTCAGACCAAATGACCTATCAAAACAGGACAGACTCCAACTTTTTGAGCTACACACAGATGGTACAGTGTGGGACCATGAAAGGCAGTCTGTGGTCTAGTTGAACGAGGCTCACTCCAGAGACACAGTAGAATATTCTACAAGGGACAAGACAAGTGAGCCATGCTCCCAGATACTCAGGTTCATACTCCTGACTCCTCAGCTCCATAATCCTGTGGCCATCAGTCACGTGGGGCCAGGCCCCTGGTGTTCTGGCTGGACTCTACCCCCATAGTCACCTGGCTACAGCCAGGTTTTCCTCACCCCACAGATACCTGGCAACAGCCAAGTAACCCAGCCCACTTTAAAAGAAGGCTTCTTGGCCCCTCCTAGCTCTCTTGCTTATCTCTCTTGCTCTCGCTCTTGCCCCCCTAATTCCCCATCTCTCCCCATTATTTCCCCTCTTTCAACGTGGTCATATCCAGCTCTCATCCCTCTATCTTTTCTTTCTTTCTTTACTTCTTAATCTCCTTTTCTCTTTCTACTACTCTGTAATAAAGCTTTGAAACTCTGGACTGTCTCTTCTTCCCAAAACCAGCTGTGTAGGAGCATGGAACAGGCCTCAGCGTTTCCAGATGCAGGAAAGGACCCAGACACTTCCCAGCCAGGCTTCCTCTACAGGTACACAGCCGGACAACCATCCCTATACAGGTGTGTGGGCCCTGCTGTGGACTCACCGTGGTCCTGCTCAATTTTTCCCACAGTACAGTACATTCAGATTTCCAACTTTTGTGAGGGGTCACCCATTCTGCCTTTGAGTCATTTCTGTTCCTGTCAAAAACGTTGTATCCATATTCCTGTAAGAAACCCCAATAAAACTCATTGCTTCACTACATTGGGTTTTGTCCTTGTTTTACTCTCTCTAGTTTCCCTGTCTGCTCCCATGTCCCCAGGAAGTCACAAGACAACCCTCTAACTTAACATATGCTTCACTTACAAGCAGGTGCCCAGGCTATCCCTTGCAGAGCCAAGAGCAGTAGGATGCCAGAGGAGCTGCAAGGACTGTGTGCCCAATATTATGTGACACAATGAGGGAGAATTTCTTTTATGTCAAAAAAATAGAGAGTCCTGCATTTTAGGATAGTAATGGCACCCTACTCACCTCCTCTCGAATGCAGTACATTTGCTTATCAGGTGTAAATATTCAGGGACCAGGCTTACATTGATGAAAGCTCTCTCAAGGCAGCGGGGTGAGTGTGCAGGTGAAGGCATGCACGAAAGCCGAGAATTAAAAGTCCTTCACACTTGGCGCATCCAGAGGAAAGTCCTCCCTGTATTCAGCATCGCAATAACCTGCTAAGGGCTACAGTAAGCTCAGTTACCATGATCAAATTAAGATTGTCCAGGCACTTGCTCACCTGAGCATAATAACCAAAACGGAAGTGTCCTATTGAAAACTGACTATTTCAAGGAATTCAATTTGGTCAAAATAATATCTTGAGAATTTTGTCATAAATTATGTTTTAGCACAAATAGTAGGGTTTTCTGCATCCTAGCAGCAATTGATTTCTGCTTCCCTATGCTCCCCTGTGGTTGTTTCCATCCCATGGGCAGAATTTCACAAGGCCATAGAGTGTCCTGCTTTTGGCCTATCAAATTATTATTGTAGATAGCAAGCATGCTGTGTTATTTAGCAAAGGCAGAGCATACACTGCCCTTTTTGTATGGAACAGTCCTTCCTTTCTCCATACATTTTGGGATTCTTGCATCCTCAAGACTGAGTCATGAGACTTGGGGAATGACCATGAAAGTAAAGTGATTGGTTCATAAGCTTGAGAAGCTGAGTTCAGTCTTTAGAACTCACAACATAAAACAAGCCAGACATGATGCTATTCCTGCAATCCCAGTGCTAAAGAGGTAGAGGGGGGAAAACTGGATCTCACTGGTCAAAGAGCAGATCCTACTTGAAGAGTACAAGCAAGTGACTTACCCTTGTCTCAAAAGGACAAGGTTCATGCCATCCTGAGAAAAGACACCTGCACTGCTTAATGTTTTGAAAACTTGACACAGAGTCATCTGGAAAGAGGGAACCTTGACAGAGAAAATACCTTTATCACATTGGCCCATCAGTAAGCCTATAGGGAATTTTCCTGAATAATATTTGATGTGGAATGGCACTGGTGACCATGGGTGGTGGCAGCCCTGGCCAGTTGATCCTGGGTCATATAAGAAAATAGAATGGGCAATCCATAAGGAGCAAGCCAGTAAGAACCCTGCCTCCATGGCTCTACCTCAGTTTCTACCTTTAGGTTCCTGTCTTGAATTCCTACCCTTGGCTTCCCCTCATGATGGGCTGTGATGAGGACATATTAAAACAAACAAGCAAAAAAAACAACTTTTTCTTCCTCAAGTTCCTTTTGGTCATGGTGCTTATCATAATAGCTGGAAAACTAAGACGATGTCTAAAGTTAACCTCTAGTTTCCATATGTACATGCACACACATGCATTCATCCACACGCACACATATACACTCACAAAAAGAGGATAAGGCAATCATTTCTGTGAAATTTCATGATTTCTCCTTATCAAGTTAGTCAACCCTTGTGGTTACTAATAATTTTGTAAATATATTCAAGATGCCCCAGCTATATAGCACAAGGATGCATTTTTCGGATGCACATTATGTTCAATCCCAGTGCCTACCACAGTCTATGTAACCTGCCTCTTCAATCCTTCCCTCCTGCATTGTGACATCATAACATTCAGTGTCTGCCTCTGCTGTTTGATCACCAGCCATTATTTTTAGCGTGTGATTCATGTTTGTGTTTGTTGTCCCAGATGTCTCATATTTATCCACAAGTGCAAAGCAGGAAATTGAAAATGGCCATGTATGTACACATGCCCAGAATCTGAAAGAGCAAAGAGGGAAGGGTGTTGGAGACCTCTCCTAGGGCGGAAAGGCAAGCCTGGGAAGCAGCAGCACTGTGTGCTCTGGCTGAGGCTCAGTGAATGAACAAATAAACACAGCAGGGTGAGTTAAAACAAGAAAGAGCGCCCAGACTAACTGGAAGTGAAAGAATCACTTACCTAGAGATAGTTCATTCCTAGGAATTACCTGATCTGTATTAAGGAGTTGTACCAAAATCAGAGCTAGGAAAATTGATATGACCATTAGCCTAGGCATGAAAGGAAAACAGATTCTGTCAGAAGCAGAAACTCAGACTGGAAGGAAAACACACATGAGAGTTACTGTGATCATGATGGGTTCTAGTATCACCTCCAGAAATTCCTGTGAGAGATTATGTAGAGCAGGGTAGCTGAGGGAAAAATCCTCCTTCCAAGATGGGAAGCACCCTCTGGGCTATAGTGCTGGACTGAGGGAAAAGCCGAAGTGGAGCTGAGCACCAACAGACATCTCTCTGCTTCCTGACTGTGGATGTGGTATGAGCAGCCATCACACACTCCTACCATGTCTTCCCAGCAATGGTGAACTGTGCCCTTGAACTGGGAGCAAACATAAACCCTCCCTTCCCTTCCCCCTTCCTTCCTTCCTTCCTTCCTTCCTTTCTTCCTTCCTTTTTCCTTCCTTCTTTCTTCCTTTTTTCTTTCTTCCTCCCTTCCTTTATTCTTCCTTCCTTCCATTCCCCCTTCCTTCCTTTCACTTTCCTTCTTTCTTCCTTTTTTCTTTCTTCCTCCCTTCCTTTATTCTTCCTTTCTTCCTTCCTTCCCTTCCCCCTTCCTTCCTTCCTTCCTTCTTTACTTCCTTTCTTCCTTCCCTCCTTGAGTTGCTTTTATGTTTCTTTTCCAGGCTTCTTTTCAGACAGAGTACAATTAAACTCTCTTGAATGCCATGCCCAAGGATGCTATGTAACGTATTCTTTATCAACTTGTGGGCAGGATCTGTGGTTAGCCACGTTGACAAAAGTCACTTCAAAAATAAAAAGTTTGCACTTTTAATTACATTGCCTAAAGCTAAGTAACAAGAAAAAAACAAAACAAAACAAAAAAGGAAATACTGCAGAATAGCACACTGTAAAAAGCAGCAAGACCTTTGCACATGACTATCTTCTCAACTGGAGTCTCTACCTTCTTTCTCTTTTCACATTTTATGTTTTATAAGCCAATTTACAATTTATATTTTCTCAAGGATGTATGTGACATTTTAATGTTTTTCTTATATAATCTAAGAAAAACACTATAAAATACTACAAATATAAATCATATATATAATAAAATTTAAATATATATAAATTATAAATATATATTATATACAATTATATAATTATATAAAATAAATTTATATAATATATATATTATATATAACTATATATTATATATAATTATACATAATTATTTGGTTTTAAATGGCATTTTCTAACCCGTATATAACATATTTTGATCATATTGACCCCCTCATTATTACTTTGTTCCCCTCTCCCTTTTCTTCTTTCCAAGTCAGACTCTTCCTGTTTTCATGTCTATTTTTTAAAAAGATCCTTTGAGTATCATTAAGGTTGCTTGCAGGAGCAAGGGTGAGGAGCTATTTACAGTCATATGGGCATCTTACCAGAGCCTATACCAATGGAAAAAAGTCACTCCTTCCCTCATCAACTATTACCTGCCTCTAATCTTCCAGAAGAGCTGAGGTCTACTGAGATCACTCTATGATGGACTGCTCATGGGCCCAATAAGTAGTTAAATTTTCAGTAGAAAGGGCTATTTGGAAGATAATTAGAAACTCAAATCTGTGAAAAGCAGCAGCAGCTACCTAAAAGAAGTTTTATTCTACGAAAGATTAACATATGCAAAAGCAGACTAACATATGCAAAAGCAGACATGTATTTACATATTACTCTGTGGAGCATGAGTTTTCATTTAGGTTAGTTAATTGCTCTTCTAAATTAATTGTTCCGATTTTTTACTCCAAGTTTTTTACGTACATATGAAGAAATAAAAATATTAGCAAAACAGTCACTAATTGCATAATGAACCTGTTTTAATTCAATTCATATTTTAGAAGCAAAGTCTTCAGAAGTCCATTCTGTTGAAGGAGTAATGTCTAACATTATTGCAGAAGCTATTGCAAACTGAGTTAAAGTGTTTACTTAAGCTTGAAGATGAAATCATTTGTTTTGTGGCTATAGTAAAGATTCAAATATTAGTTACTTTGTTGTTGCTGTGATAAAATATCACAATCAAATGCAACTTAAGAAGCAAAGGGTTTATTTTGCTTATGGTTCTAAATGGGGAGTCCATCATGCAGGAAAAGGCATGGCAGCAGGCAAAGGTTGGCATGGCATCAGGGGCAAGAAGCTTTTGGGCACATTTTCACCCTTATAAAGGAGCAGAGAGAGAACGGAAAGTAAGGCAAAGCTATAACCACTTGATGCCCACTTCCAGTGACATACCCTCTTCAGCAGCACTCCAACTCCTAATGGTTCTGCAACCTTCTCAAACATCACAGTCAACTGGAAATCAAGTGTTCAAACACATGATTCTATAGGGAAAACGTTTTCATTCGAACCACACTACAACTTTGTTATAGTGAAAAGCATATTCACCCTAAAGGAATCCTATGGAACAAAACACATAAGAACAAAATGCATATAGAAAAATTGAGGTACATAAGTAATTCATATTCTCCTCTACTAATGTATTGCTCTGCTAGACAAACTAAGCTGTGAAACACCTATGAATAAATACTAACTAGCCTCCACTGATTCAGTCAGTACACACTTTCTCTCCTTGTCATCTAACACCAATCAGCCTTCACAAATGTCTGCCCTTTGGAAAGGCTACTCTGTAAATAAGCCTTCACATCCTAGGACAGGATAAATTTATAGTTAAGAATTTTTCTGCATTTTTATTAAGAACCAGGTGGAGATCATTAGTCAAATCATTCAACAAATCAAAAATTCCAAACTCTTCCATTTTTAAAAGGTTCTTGTAAATTGAAGTTCTCTTGAAAGGGCTGTGATAGAAGACACTGGAATATACTCCCTACTGATAAAATAATAGGACTCAACAGAAGACTGACAAATGCTCACTCGTAAACAGGATTCCATCTTGAATCACTACTGGTGATTCAAGGAACTATTGGTGCAGCTTTCCTTTTTAGTTGAAAAGAATAAGATTTTTGCAACATTACAAAAAGATTGTGATAATATAATTGATGAGATGGTGTTATTAAAATGGTTTTCATGGGAAATCTGAGTGGAATAAGATACTATCTTTAACTGCATCTGAGTTAAAATGCTTACGCATTTAAAAACAAACATGTGGAATACAGAACATTTCTCCGTTTTAGCATTTTAAAGATTTATTATTTAATGTATGTGAGTATACTGTCACTCCCTTCAGACCCACCAGAAGAGAGCATTACATCCCATTACAGATGGTTGTGAGTCACCATGTGGTTAACAGGGAATTGAACTCAGCAGTCAGTGTTCTTAACCTCTGAGTCATCTCTCAAGTCCCTGCATTTTTTTTACTAAGCTTAATAACTACATTAACACTTTATGAAAAGTAGTTTCTTAATTAGAATATTATAGTCTGACAAAAAGTAAATGAAATTATCAACTTCAAAAGTATTAATCATTTAATTTTAAATAAAATAACATATATATACATAAATATATATATATGTTTTAATAATCAAAATAAATATGGCCAACAAGATGGTGCCCTAGTTAACATTACTGTCAATTGGCACATCCAAGAGGCACCAGAGAAGATAATCTCAACTGAGAGATTTCCTAAATCTGTTGGGTCTGTGTGCCTGTCAATTGTAAATTGTCCTGCTTGTTAATTGATGTAGGAGGCCCAGTCCACTAGGGTGACACCATTGTTGACAGGTAACCCTGGGCTATATAAAGAAGTTAGCTGAGCATGACCCTGACCCTGAGTGTGAGTCAGCATGAGGTATGCCTCTAGTTTCTGCTGCACTTCCTTAGTGGTGGATGAGATCCCTTGTAGAAAATAACTCTGTGTGAAATAGCAATCAGACTTGCCTTCAATTCCATGCTTGCGTTCCTGCCTTGATTTCCCTCAGTGATGAACTGTAAAGTGACCTTAAAGTTTAAGCTAAATAAGTCCTGTCTTCCCCGAAGCTGCTTTTGGTCAGAGTGTTTTATTACAGTGACACTAAAGGAGCCAGAAAAGATGGCTCAGCAGTTAAAGGTGTTCACAGCCACAATGGATGACCTGAGTTTTATCCCCAGGGCCACATGGTAGAGTGAAAAAATCAGCTTCCACAAGCTGCCTTCCGACTTCTACATGTATGCCATTATGTAAGAAGTTCACACACACATACAGTCACATATATGAATGTAAAAAAAGTTAATATAAATAAAAATGTTTTAAAGACATTTAACGACATAGAGAAATAAATATTCTTTAGAAGTATGATGTTGTCATAATATAAGGAGTTCACATAGTTAAGAATATGGTTATAATATGAAAATACACAACAAGGGTAATTATAAAAGTGGACCAAATCCTATCAGTATTCCACATTTTTATATCTTCTGGAGAGCAGGACATGTTTCCCTGAAGGAGTGTCCTTTCTATGTTTGGAGTGACTTCACTAAGTTAGCAATAGACCTCATGCTGCTATTGAATCCTTTGTTGATTCTGTTCAGATTTTTGTTCTGGACACTCGATATTACACTGATATCTTTAGGTCATATAGAAACATTTTTATTTTTACTTTTGTTACTTTTTGTTTCTAAAGAGTTTTATATTTATATATTTTTTTTCAAGGTGGATATGTGTGTCTCTGTGTGTGTATGTGTGTGTGTGTGTGTGTGTGTGTGTGTGTGTGTGTGTGTGTCTGTGCTTGGAGAGGCCAGAAGCTGATATCAGGAATCATACCCCTTTTTGCTTCCACCATACTCCTTGAGATAGTGTCTGCAACAGGACTGTCAACCAAACCCAGAGTTCACCAATCGTGGTAGTCTCCCTAACCAGTTTACCTCGGGATTTCTCATCTCTACCTTCTGAGGCTGAAATTACAAGTGTGCTGCCATACCTCCCTGATTCCAGGCTTATATTCTGGGGACCTCTCTGTGGTCCTCCTGCTTGTGTGTCGAGTGCTTTATCAACTGTGCCATCACCCAGGCCTCCATCTTTATTTTTGACTTAGGACCTCTCCCTGAATCTGTAGCTCAACTGAGCCATCTTCCCAGCCTATGATCTACTGTCTGGTGATCCCACACCCCATAACTACTGCATCATTTTACTGTGATATCAGCTGTGTGTGGGAGGGTCTCCTGCACTCCCACTCTTCCATGGGGAATTTGGAATGATGTTCCTTCTTGATTTTTAGCAATCTGATGAGCATAAAACGTAATTGTGTTTTATATTTTGATTTGCATTTCTTTGATTACTAATGTGGCTGAGCATCTGCTCATATACAAGTTTTCCCAGATTTCTCCCACCAGTAATTCACAATTCACAGCCTACACCTAAGGAGGTTCTGCTGCTCTCACATCTTCTTGTTCATTTGCACACATTCCTTGGATTTTCTAGGTTTAATTCTAATGTATAAGCACACATATGCATCCATATGCAAAAGAACACATAACACAAAAGAATCAGAAGGCTTATCTGTAAAAATTTCTTTACATAGTCTTCCTCCTCAATAAGAAGTTTGGAATGCTCCATCTGTCTTTGCAAATCAATGCATTTTCATCAGTTGCTAGGAAACAAAAGTCAACAAATAGATAATGAATGACTGTTGTATAGGGAAACCAGTACAGTCTATATTGTAAAAACATGTCAACAATGAGCAATGAGGGGGAAAAAAATCAAAGTGTTGGGTTGCAGGTGGCGTATTGGCTCAGTCCTGATCCTTCCCTTGTTCTCTTTGAGCAAGCTTTCTGGGATATCCTTGGGTGAGGATCAGTATGAAAGGAGAACTCCATGCAAGAAGTAATTAATGGTTTAATCCATCTGCTTGTATTTATTGAGCCCTGACTAAGAGCTCATCACGGAGACTGCAAAGATGATGACACTGAGTTTCTAAATCTCTGCTTTTAAGAACTGAACAGAAGAGACCTTCCACAAACAGCTAATTATAGTAATGATGTAGATAACAAGGAACAATAATGCTGGGAAGGCATGCAGCACAAACTAAGTTAGTGATGCTTTCCTTAGGAAAAGGCACACATGAACTAATGCCTAGAGGGAAAGCTGGTTAGCTAAGTAGAGACTTTAAAAATCCTGAATCACTGAAGAAACACTGAACAAAAGAACAAAGCTGGAATCATCACAGCACCTGACTTCAATAAATGACAATGACCGAAAACAGGTAGTCTATGAATGGTTTAGCGACAGGTTCAACCTAAGAGTGCCAGGTGAGTGGATGTACCACTTTCTGGCCACACCCCATTTGCTGGGATGAATGACTCTCCATACTGGTCACTGGTCCCAAATCATGGTGGGGACAGGACCACAGGGCCAACAAAAAAGCTCAACAGATCACATGACTCGCAGCCAGACATCTTCTGACCTCTACACTAGTATGCAATATGTGTGCATCCTCCTTTACAGACACAAATACACGTAATTTTTTAATTAAATTTTTTTAATTAAAAATATTTTATCCTAGTCACTCCTTAGCTATCCTTTAGGGGAGGAGACTTAGATATTTTTATTTTGATGAAAGACGGATGAGACTGATGCAAAGACCTGAAATTCTAGCCAGAGTTAGGATTGATACGGAAGGACTGACTGACACTTAAAGAAAATCACAAGAAGCCTGAATCAGTCACGATTGAATCTTATTATTAAATCAAAAAACTGTATGGAAACTATTTAACCAAATGACATCTAAAGTTGTCCAGTATATTGCCACACATGAACAAGTCAGTCTAAAAAAAGGGTCTTTCCATGCCTGGTGAGAGGAAGAGAGAGCTCTGTTGCAGCTCAAATATGTTGTATTAAATCCTCAAGGAACTAGTCAAACCATATTAAGTTTTAAAATTAAAAATAAATAAGTCTTTTTCAAAACATCTACTACAAAGTCATAGTAATCAAGACAACAATCATGCATGGCAGTACACATATTTTTTCTCTTTTGTTAAAAATAGATTGTTTTCCCATAATTGATGAGCATCTTTAAACCCTACCTTTGGAGGCTAAGGCAGAAGGATGATGAGTTTGAGGCCACTGTGACTTGAATGCTAGTTTGGACTATATAGTGAGAAAGTCTCTTGTCTCAACCATCTTCACAAGACAACACATGACTACCATAAAAATGAACACGTTGACTAATGGATGAAAATCCAGAGTCCAGAAATAAATGCATGTGTTGATAATGAACAACTGGTCTCTGTCACAAGAGGCCAAGAACACTAGTAGGTGAAAAGAGAGTCACTGCAGTAAATCATATTAGGGATGTTGGATTTCTACATGGGTCTTTATCTAATGTCACATGCAAAATTCAACTTAAATTGAATAAAAATATTTAAACATGAGTCCTGAAAGCAAAAGAAACCATAACCTAAAAAGTGTCCTATCATTGCTCTAAGCAGTGCTTTTTGTTGTCTGACAAGCCTTATCTACTAGGGATCCCCCAACCCCCGCTCACCAGTGAACCACACAGAGCCAGAGATCAGTGCAAAAGCAAGAGAAGTTTATTGTTCCAGCACACTGGGGCCATCCTGCATCCAAAGGAGAGGTAACCCCAGGCAGACCATTCAGCCAGTTTTTATACAGTTTTCAGTCAGCCCTGCAGTCTTTCTGAGGAATGTCATCAGCCTTTCCCTTTCAGGAAGGGAGGGGTGTCTACTTGCCCTAGGCTTCCCTTATCTGTAGGTGGCTTCCTGAAGAATGTGATTAGCTTTTCCAGGAGGGGCACTTATGTGCTCCATCAACTTCTCTCTCCTGGAAAGGGCGGGGCCTAGGCTATTTTCAGGCATGGTGGAATTTTCTGACAGCCTTTAGTTA
Source organism: Tokudaia tokunoshimensis (assembly GCA_036184795.1). Lineage (NCBI taxonomy): Eukaryota > Metazoa > Chordata > Mammalia > Rodentia > Muridae > Tokudaia > Tokudaia tokunoshimensis. The sequence continues at coordinate 72,753,327 of BTHU01000013.1, forward strand.
GTTGACCTCTTCAGTAGTACTGGCAACAAAAGACTAGAACTGCATCAAACTGCAAATCTGCACAACAAAGGAAACAACCAGCAAAGTAAAGGAACAACCTACTGGGATGAGAAGAATATTTGCAGATGACATCTGACAAGGGACTGGCATTTAAGGTACATAAGGAACTCATACAACACAATAGCAAGAAAACACCTTGATTGAAAATAATGATAAAAGACCTGGATAAATGTTTCTCAAAGAAGACACATACCTGTCCACAGATGTTGTTATTTGAATGTGAAGTTGTCCCCATAAAGGCATGTGTTTAAACACTCAGTCCCAGCTGGTAGTGCTATTTGGGAAGACTGTAGAAGCCTTGTGGAAGGAAATGGGTCACTAGGGGTGGGACTTAAGGGTTTATAGCCAGCATCACTTCCTGTTCTTTCTCCCTCCCTCCCCCTCCCCTTTTTCTACCCCCTCACCCTCCAACTATGGATACAATGTAACCAGATGACTCCTGCTGCCCTAGCTGCCTTTTCTCTGAGCATACTCCTCTGGAACCATAAGACAAAATAAACACAGTTTTCCATAGTTGCTTTTGTCAGGGTATTTTATCACAGTGATGGGAAAAGAAGCTTAGATCCACAAGTATATGAGAAGATGCTCAATGTCACTAATCATTAGAAAAATGAATATTAAAACAGCAAAGCAATATAGCCTTACACACTAAAACGGCCATGATCAAGAAGAGTGTTAAGTTTTGGAAAGGATGCTGCGAAAAGACTATCTTTTACACTGTTGGCAGGAATGTAAACTAGTACAGCCTTGTGAAAAGTCATATAGATTTTTTTCCTTTGAAAGCTAAAGCTGGAACTACCATATGAACCAGAGTCTCCATTCTAGATACCTATCTGAAGAAAATAAAATTGATGGGTCATACTCAGGTCTATGACAGCATTATGAATGATAGCCAGGATGTAAACTCTATCTATGTGTCCATCTCTGAATGTAGGGAATATTCTTATACCTATATTATTCTTATACCATAATATTAAAATACTATGTGGCCTTAAAAAATAGAAAACCCTGTTATTAGCCACATAGAGAACCCTGGAGGACATTTTCTTAAGTGAAAAATGCCAGGCACAGAAAGATAAATATGAAAGGATCTCACTTAATGTAAAACCTTAAAAAGTTGAATTCACAGAAACCTAGGGTAGATGGTGATTATAGTGGCTGGAAGACATGAAAAGGAAGATGTTAGCAGAAGTATATAAATTTCCAATAAAATGTAAATACTTTCCACCTGACTACTACATAACATGATGACTACAACAAGCAATGGTGTACTGTATAATATATGGTAATAATTGGATAATATATTCTGAATACATGGAGTATTGCATACCTGAATCTTCTGAGCATAGACATGAAGTGTTCTTACCATAAATGAGTAAATATATAAGGTGATAGATATGTTAACCAGCTTTATTCAATCACTTCATCAAAACACTGTGTTGTATACCAAAACATAAAGGTAGAGGCTATGGATACAGCTCATTGGGTAGAACATTTGCCCAGCACATGCAAAGCCTTAGGTTCAACTTGAAGTACACATAAACCCAATATGGTGATACACAATTATAATTCCAGCTCTGGGAAGGCTGAGGCAAGAGAATTAAGAATTCAAGATTATCCTTAAGTAGTAGTGAGTCTACATCACTTGAGTCCAGCATGGACTATAAAGGACCCTATCTTAAAAGTAAATGCATTTTTAAAAATTTATCTTATTATTTTTAATTATGTATGTATGCACATATATTTAGGTACCCAGAGGATGGTCCTGCATAGCCTAGAGATGGGATTATGCATGATTGAGAGCTGCCTGACAAGGGTGCTGGGAATCAAACTTGAATCTTCTGTAAGAGCAGTATGTGTCCTTAATCACTAAGCAATCTCCTCCAAAACGTAATTTTTGTTTCCCAATTATGATTTATTAAATATGCATATGTGTGTGTTTGCACATATGTACAGGCATAATAGTAAAATGGCAAGAAAGAACCAGTTAGAAGCAAAAATACAGTAAGAAATAGTAAATTCCCAAGAGAAAAGAGGGCTTACATGTGTTTGGGACAACCACAATATGGCTGAGGCATGTCATTCTTTATAAGACTCAAGAATTAAGAATGGCGGGTGTCACACCCTAAAGACACTGATCTTCTGATGAACAGGCATCCTTAAAGAAGATTAAGCAAAAGACTGATATTAACCAAAAGAAATTGCCTGCCAAGCAGCTTCTTAGGAAGACCAAAACCCTAAATGTCCCTGCCAATTCCTTCAAGTTGCAACATTTTCTATCCTCTAAAGACCATCCATTCTTACCACTCCACAGTTTTTTTTCAATATGGCCACAAAGAAGAGGGGAGGTGTCTTAGTCAGTAAAACACTTGCCTGGAAAGTGTAAGCACCTGAGTTTGGATGGATGAGACTCACATAAGAAACCAGGCACAGTGGTATGCACCTGCAATCCCAACAATAGTAAGATAGACATAGGCAGATCTATAAAACCTCACTTGCCAGTTAGCTAGGTATGTGTGCCAAGTTCTGGCCCAGGAGACCCTGCCTCAAACAGAGCAGCAGCAGCAACAACAGCAACAGATGGATATGGTGCCTGAGGAATGACAACCAAGGTTGTCCTCTGACCTCCACATGTGCACCAGGAATACACACACACACACACACACACACACACACACACACACACACCTGCACAAAGTGCTCACCCTCCTACAGGAGAACAGGGATTGAGCAATGCACTGGAGATCAAGAAGAAAGCTTGGCCACTTCTGAGACTTTCCATCTCAGTAGAGCTTGCCAGCTACTTTCTACTACAAAACTCATTCTCCTTTCTGTGACTTTGAAACTCTGATGAACAAAGGGGATAACAGATGGGTCCCCTGACTTTGAGTGTATGGATAAACAGCTGTTGTTAATTTTGTCTGGGGCCTAGAATGGCTGTGACATTATAGAAGCCGCAGGACCTGGAATATAGTGGGGATGAAGAGTTGGATAGACTAAATGTGAGAGGACAAATGGGGGCATTGGTACTCAGTCCAGGAAGGGAGCTTGAGGAGGGGAGACAGGGAAGAAGCTCAAAGCAAGGCTGGGCCAACAGAGTCTGAAAGGTACAGGTGGATCTAGGGGAGAACAGAGGGAAGAATTAAACCCAGTATGTGATATCCAGGTGGGAAGGTCCACATACTCCAAGTGAGTGGTGGAAGGGATGGTGGGCCACCTGACAAGGATGCTGGGAACCTAGCACTGGTCCTATAGAAGAGCATCAAGTACTTTTGACCAGTGAGCTATCTTTCTAATCAATACTTTTGCTTGCTAAATCCAAATCCTCCACTACCAGGGGTTGAACCTAGGACCTCATGCATTTTGGTTAAGTACACTGCCACAGAACTACATCCCCCAGCTAAATGAAGCTTGTTAAAATAATGAATAAGGGAAATATTACACATTTAACAGCAACAACATGAATCACAATTTTATACAAAATAGGAGCATAATTTTTTTCATGCAAGCCCCTCAAAATTAGAGAAAAAATGTTAAAAATAAAGTAAAATAAAATAAAACAAAATGAATGCACAGGCTGAGTTCAGCCTCTGGTCCCAATGTGCATAGAGCTGGTTATCCATTGTCAAATCTCAGGACTATTACAGGCACAGACATGAAGTCCTGCAACAGAAGTTTCCAGAGCATAACCCTCCTCAGTCAGCCACAGCAGGGCACCTTCACTAGAACACATGTTACTTAGCTGCTAAGTGTTTCTCTCATTTCCCCACTTCTGTGACTCACCAACCAATAGGGCTCACATTTGGATTGTCTGTCTTCTGTCTGGTCCACCAACTGCCATTTTTCCTCATAAACAGAAGCCCTTCAGAATGAGAATTGAAGTTTTTATTTTTGTCACCATGGCTCCCTTTCCATATCTCTGCCTCAACCGGTCTCTGTCAGTGTTTCTTTGTCTTACTGTATTTCTTTTGTGTGTGTACAACAGTGTGTGTTCATATTCATGTGTGTGTGTGTGTGTGTGTGTGTGTGTGTGAGTATGCAGATGCAAATTCTCAGGTACCTCATTGCCTGTCAACACTCCTCAGGAGGCATCCATATTTATTTGTTTTTTGTTTTTGTTTTTGTTTTTGTTTTTGTTTTTGTTATTTTTGAGACTGGGTCTCTGACTGGCCTAGAATTCACTGGATAGGTCAGGGATCTGCCTGCCTCCCCTCTCCATTACTAGGATTGCGAGTATACACCACCATGCATGGCTTTTACTTGGGTTCTAAGGATCTAACTCATTTTGAGCAACAAGATCTTCAGGATCCTCTGTATTTCTAATTCAGCCTCTGAAATCTAACCTTATCTGTCCTAAAACATCTCTACTAGGTCTCCTCTCCTAAGCTATGAAAATAGGGCCAAGACCCAAAGGACCCAATTTGTTCTTTCCCATAACAATAGGTATTTCTCATGACCTAAATTAGGCTTTTCTTAAATTCTAGGCATAGGATTAAGCATGCATACACATGCACACACATATTCACACACACACAAACATATTCAAAAACACACATACATACTCACATGTAATATAAATACACACACATAATCAAACATCACATATATGTATACATATTTACAGACATACACTCATATACACATACATACATATATACATACACATATAATGCATATAAATGCATACACATCATATAAACACATACATATGATCACATATACACACTCTCAAATATACATACTGTTCTTATATATGAAAAATTTCATACATGCATATATATACACATACCTAAAACATACACTCAAATATGCTCACACATGACCTCACGTGTGCACACACACACACACATTTATGACCTTCTGTTAATTCATTCAGCTCTTTAAAACAATCTTAAGGACAAGAACATATGATTATATCCATAACCCTAAGCAGGTAGCCCTGCCTAAGAGGTCCTTAACAAATGTTTACCTGAGTGAGTGATTAATAAATGCACCCTCTAGATAATTTTAATGTAACAAAGAAGAGGAGACAGCTAGGCATCCCCAACATGAGCAGAGTAATTAAAAGTGTCACCATAAATAAGATTACAGGAGGCATAAACTATAACTAGATGTAGCACAAGTTACAAACGACACTGAGAATAAACCATCAGGGAACTTCCATTTTTGAGGAGAGAGCTAGCATACAGCTTTGTATGTGAAATATGACCCTCACACACACACACACACACACACACACACATGCACACACACACATGAGCTCATTCAAAACTATTCACCCAGCTGTTGTGTCTTCAGAGACCAAGACAGTCGCAGCCAGCATTTGCTACCATCTGTCTTTGTAAGGCCAAGGTGCTAACTGAGGAGGTGACTAGGATTCAGTCATTGCAGCAGCTGCTGCATGGGTAGCCTCCCTGCAGTAACTGAAGTTTCTTGCATAAGCCGGAACGAACTCCCTTCCATGCATAAAATGTATTCGCTTTGGCCTCAGCCATTCTCATCTAGGGTACAGACATATAGTAGAGGTTCCCTCATGATCCATTCCCTGAAGGAGTGCGTGCTTTGAACAATTTGAGAGCATAGCGCAAACTGGAAGCAGGCTGATGGATGGGGATGTAAACATGAAAGTTTAATGAGTGTTCATCCTGCGCACCTAAAAGGAAATGGTAAATATTTCATGCCCTGCTCAGCAGGGCTTCAAGCATCTGGTCCCATTAGTCAGACGTCCCTCATCTCCTAACTGCCAACACTGACCTGTACTGTTTTGTGATAATCAAAACTTAGCCCAACTTTTTTGCTACTGAATATTGGATCATCAGAGAAAGACTCCATTTCATCCCATTCCTTGACTTGATATGCTTCAAATGCTAATAAAGCAGAGCTCCAAATGAACGGAACACTCAAGACAATCAAAAAGTCACTTTTGGTGAAACAGATTACAAAGTAAGCACATATACACTGAATGTTCTTGGAAATTTGTTCTCTGTACACCTTTAGGAAATGGATCATGAGAGAACTTCTACAGTATATCTGTAGAACTTCCCCTACATTGGGCATGGCTGGGTCAGTATGAACAGTTAATGTACAGGGAAAACATTTCATTCCTGCTGGTTTAGACTAGCAGACTGGATACGTAAACAGGACCCAGCATTTTGCTGCATGCAGGAAACGCACCTCAGTGTCAAAGACAAACACTACCTCAGAGTAAAAGGCTGGAAAACAATTTTACAAGCAAATGGCCCCAAGAAACGAGGTGGAGTAGCCATCCTAATATCGGATAAAATTGATTTTCAACCCAAAGTCATCAAGAAAGACACAGAAGGACACTACATACTGATCAAGGGAAAAATCCACCATCAAGAACTCTCAATCCTGAATATCTATGCTCCAAATGCAAGGGCACCCTCATTCGTAAAAGAAACTTTACTAAAACTCAAAGCACACATCGCACCGCACACAATAATAGTGGGTGACTTCAACACCCCGCTCTCTGAAATGGATCGTTCAGGAAAGCAGAAACTAAACAGGGACACAGTGAATCTAATTGAAGCCTTGGACCAAATGGAACTAACTGATATATATAGAACATTTCATCCTAGAGCTAAAGAATACACCTTCTTCTCAGCTCCTCATGGTACCTTCTCCAAAATTGACCATATAATTGGTCACAAATCAGACCTCAACAGATACAAGAAGATAGAAATAATCCCATGCCTCCTATCAGATCACTATGGAATAAGGGTGGTCTTCAATGGCAACAAAAACAAAAGAAAACCCACGTACACATGGAGGCTGAACAATGCTCTACTCAATGATAACTTGGTCAAGGTGGAAATAAAGAAAGAAATCAAAGACTTTTTGAAAGTTAATGAAAATGAAGGCACAACATACCCTAATTTATGGGACACAATGAAAGCAGTGCTAAGAGGAAAATTCATAGCCCTGAGTGCCGCCAAAAAGAAACGGGAGACAGCATACACTAACAGCTTAATGGCACACCTGAAAGCCCTGGAACAAAAAGAAGCAAATACACCAAAGAGGAGTAGAAGGCAGGAAATCATCAAACTCAGGGCTGAAATCAATCAAGTAGAAACAAATAAAACCATACAAAGAATCAACAAAACGAGGAGTTGGTTCTTTGAGAAAATCAACAAGATAGATAAGCCCTTAGCCAGACTAACCAGAGGGCACAGAGATAGTATCCAAATTAATAAAATCAGAAACGAAAAGGGAGAGATAACAACAGAAACTGAGGAAATTCAAAAAATCATCAGATCCTACTACAAAAACCTGTATTCAACACAACTAGAAAATCTTGAGGAAATGGACAATTTCCTTGACAGATACCAAGTACCAAAATTAAATCAGGATCAAATAGACCATCTAAACCGTCCTATAACCCCTGAAGAAATAGAAGTTGTCATTGGAAGTCTTCCAACCAAAAAAAGCACAGGTCCAGATGGTTTTAGTGCAGAATTCTATCAGACCTTCAAAGAAGACCTAACACCAATACTCTTCAAACTGTTCCACAAAATAGAAACAGAAGGAACACTACCCAACTCGTTCTATGAAGCCACAATTACACTAATACCAAAAGCACACAAAGATCCGACAAAGAAAGAGAATCTCAGGCCAATCTCTCTTATGAATATCGATGCAAAAATACTCAATAAAATTCTTGCCAACCGAATCCAAGAACACATCAAAACGATCATTCACCACGATCAAGTAGGCTTCATCCCAGGGATGCAGGGATGGTTCAATATAAGGAAATCCATCAATGTAATCCACTACATAAACAATCTCAAAGAAAAAAACCACATGGTCATCTCATTAGATGCTGAGAAAGCATTTGACAAAATTCAGCATCCTTTCATGCTAAAGGTCTTGGAAAGATCAGGAATTCAAGGCCCATATCTAAACATAGTAAAAGCAATTTACAGCAAACCAGTAGCCAGCATCAATCTAAACGGAGAGAAACTTGAAGCAATCCCACTAAAATCAGGGACTAGACAAGGCTGCCCTCTCTCTCCATATCTTTTCAATATAGTACTTGAAGTTCTAGCTAGAGCAATTAGACAAGAAAAAGAGGTCAAAGGGATACAAATTGGAAAGGAAGAAGTCAAACTATCACTATTTGCAGACGATATGATAGTATACATAAGCGACCCAAAGAACTCCACCAGAGAACTCCTACAGCTGATAAACGACTTCAGCAAAGTGGCCGGATATAAAATCAACTCAAGCAAGTCAGAAGCCTTCCTATACTCAAAGGATAAGCAGGCTGAGAAAGAAGTAAGAGAAATAATACCCTTTACGATAGCCACAAACCATATTAAGTATCTTGGCGTGACGCTAACCAAACAAGTGAAAGATCTGTATGACAAGAACTTCAAGTCTCTGAAGAAAGAAATTGAAGAAGACCTCGGAAGATGGAAAAATCTGCCATGCTCATGGATTGGCAGGATTAATATAGTAAAAATGAGCATCTTACCAAAAGTAATACACAGATTCAATGCAATCCCCATCAAAATCCCAACTCAATTCTTCATAGAGTTAGAAAGAGCAATTCAAAAATTCATCTGGAATAACAGAAAACCCAGAATAGCTAAAACTATTCTCAAGAGTAAAAGAACCTCTGGGGGAATCAGTATCCCGGACCTCAAGCTGTACTACAGAGCAATAGTGTTAAAAACTGCATGGTATTGGTACAGTAACAGACATGTAGATCAATGGAACAGAATTGAAGACCCAGAAATGAATCCACACTCCTATGGTCACTTGATCTTTGACAAAGGAGCTAAAACCATCCAGTGGAAAAAAGATAGCCTTTTCAACAAATGGTGCTGGCTCAGCTGGAGGTCAACATGCAGAAGAATGCAAATTGACCCATCCTTATCTCCTTGCACTAAGCTCAATTCTAAGTGGATCAAAGATCTCCACATAAAACCAGACACACTGAAACTAATAGAAGGGAAACTAGGGAAGAACCTTGAACATATGGGCACAGGGGAGAATTTCCTGAACAGAACTCCAATAGCTTATACTCTAAGATCAAGAATAGACAAATGGGACCTCATTAAATTACAAAGTTTTTGCAAGGCAAAAGACACCGTCAAAAAGACAAAGCGGCAACCAACTAACTGGGAAATGATCTTTACCAACCTTACATCCGACAGAGGGCTAATATCCAAGATATACAAAGAACTCAAGAAGTTAAACTCCAGAGAGGCAAGTAACCCTATTAAAAAATGGGGTACAGAGCTCCACAAAGAGTTCTCACCTGAAGAATATCTAATGGCTGAGAAGCACCTAAAGAGATGTTCATCATCCTTAGTCATTAGGGAAATGCAAATCAAAACAACCCTGAGATTCCATCTCACACCAGTCAGGATGGCTAAGATCAAAAACACAGGAGACAGCAGTTGTTGGCGAGGATGTGGAGAAAGAGGAACACTCCTCCACTGCTGGTGGAATTGCAGGCTGGTACAACCACTCTGGAAAGCCATCTGGCGGCTCCTCAGAAAACTGGGCATGACACTTCCGGAGGATCCGGCTATACCACTCCTGGGCATATACCCAGAGACTTTACCTGCATGCAATAAGGACACATGCTCCACTATATTCATAGCAGCCTTATTTATAATAGCCAGAAGCTGGAAAGAACCCAGATGTCCCTCAACGGAGGAATGGATTCAGAAGATGTGGTATATTTACACAATGGAATACTACTCTGCAATTAAAAACAATGAATTCACGAAATTCCTAGGCAAATGGTCAGAACTTGAAAATATCATCCTTAGTGAGGTAACCCAATCACAAAAGATCACACATGGTATGAAGTCACTGATAAGGGGATATTGACCCAGAATCTCAGAATACCCTAGACACAATCAGCATATCAATAGATTTCTAAAAAGATGGAAGGAGAGACCCCTGGTCCTGGAAAGACTGGATGTAGGGGAACGCCAGGACAGAGTAATGAGAGGGGGTTGAACGGAGAAAAGAGGGAGGGAAGGGGGCTTATGGGACTTTCGGGGAGGGAGGAAACGGGAAAGGGGAAGTGATTTGGAATGTAAATTAAAAAAATAAAATAAAATTAAATTAAAAAAAAAAAAAAAGAAACCTCAAATACCTCAGAGGAGCTGCTACACATGTAGCAGGCACTTGAATGACTGAACTTCAAAATTAGAAGGTTGCTTTGGATTTGGAGACCATTCTAATCCCAATAAAACTCATGAGCCAGTTAAAGCAAGCAAATAGAAGAAGACCATCAGGCACTTAAAAGATATCCCATAGAGAATGCATAGTCAAATAGGTAAACATCAATTTGATTGTTGGGCAATAGCTTGTAGGAAACAAAGCCATCACAGTGGGAGTTCAGGAGTCTGAGTCAGAGCACTTAAGAATCCCACTCTTCACAGCAAGGGCAAAGACACCTATTCCATGTTGGGAGAACATAGATCATCAGTGAGAAGTGCTTCACCCAGCTAACTAGAGGTGAGGTAGATTCTATTCTTAAATACTGGAAGCCTTGACATGAACTAAAGAATCCCCTGAGTCATAAACACTCAGAGGCAAAGGCCCTGTGTCACCCATGAGTAAGCTACAGAAAACCTGAGGAGTCTGGAAGTTAGCAACCCGATTACAGGTGTCTACCTTGTAGTCTTGGAGACATATCTACACTCTCTAAATCTCACATATCTGGTTTGTCAGTACCTGACATTAGTATTATCAAACTAGCTAATTTTCTAAGTTTATCCAAGGAGCAGGGATGTGACTCAGATGGTACAGTGTTTGCTTAGAACTCAAAAGGCCAGAGACAACTCCCTGTTTGTGCATTCTTTTTATTATTATTATTATTATTATTATCATTATCATTATTATCATTATTATTATTATTATTACTATTATTTTCTAAGTTTTTTATTTACATTCCGAATGATTTCCCCATTCCTGTTTCCTCCCTCCCTGAAAGTCCCATAAGCTGCCTTACCCCCCTCTGTTCCCCATTCAACCCCCTCTCACTTCTCTGTCCTGGCATTCCCCTACATCCAGTCTTTCCAGGACCAGGGGTCTCTCCTTACATCTTCTTGGAAATCTATTGATATGCGAACTGTGTCTTGGGTATTCCGAGATTCTGGGTTAGTATCCCCTTATCAGTGACTGCATACCATGTGCGTTCTTCTGTGATTGGGTTACTTCACTAAGGATGATATTTTCCAGTTCTGACCATTTGCCTAGGAACTTCATGAATTCATTGTTTTTAATTGCAGAGTAGTATTCCATTGTGTAAATATACCACATCTTCTGAATCCATTCCTCCGTTGAGGGACATCTGGGTTCTTTCCAGCTTCTGGCTATTATAAATAAGGCTGCTATGAACATAGTGGAGCATGTGTCCTTATTGCATGCAGGGGAAGCATCTGGGTATATGCCCAGGAGTGGTATAGCCAGATCCTCTGGGAGTGTCATGCCCAGTTTTCTGAGGAACCGCCAGACTGCTTTCCAGAGTGGTTGTACCAGCCTGCAATTCCACCAGCAGTGGAGGAGTGTTCCTCTTTCTCCACATCCTCGCCAACAACTGCTGACTCCTGTGTTTTTGTTCTTAGCCATTCTGACTGGTGTGAGATGCAATCTCAGGGTTTTTTTGATTTGCATTTCCCTAATGACTAAGGATGCTGAACATTTCTTAGGGACTTCTCAGCCATTAGATATTCTTCAGGTGAGAACTCTTTGTTTAGCTCTGTACCCCATTTTTAATAGGGTTACTTGCCTCTCTGGAGTTTAACTTCTTGAGTTCTTTCTATATATTGGATATTAGCCCTCTGTCGGATGTAGGGTTGGTAAAGATCATTTCCCAGTTAGTTGGCTGCCGCTTTGTCCTTTTGACAGTGTCCTTTGCCTTAAAGAAACTTTGTAATTTTATGAGGTCCCATTTGTCTTTCTTGATCTTAGAGCATGAGCTATTGGAGTTCTGTTCAGGAAATTCTCCCCTGTGCCCATGTGTTCTAGGTTCTTCCCTAGTTTCCTTTCTGTTAGTTTCAGTGTGTCTGGTTTTATGTAGAGGTTCTTGATCCACTTAGAATTGAGCTTAGTGCAAGGAGATAAGAATGGGTCAATTTGCATTCTTCTGCATGTTGACCTCCAGTTGAGCCAGCACCATTTGTTGAAAAGGCTATCTTTTTTCCACTGGATGGTTTTAGCTCCTTTGTCAAAGATCAAGTGACCATAGGAGTGTGGATTCATTTCTGGGTCTTCAATTCTGTTCCATTGATCTACATGCCTGTCACTATACCAATACCTTGCAGTTTTTAACACTATTGCTCTGTAGTGCAGCTTGAGGTCCGGGATACTGATTCCCCCAGAGGTTCTTTTACTGTTGCGAATAGTTTTAGCTCTCCTGGGTTTTCTGTTATTCCAGATGAATTTTTGAATTGCTCTTTCTAACTCTATGAAAAATTAATTGATTTGGGATTTTGATGGGGATTGCATTGAATCTGTATATTGCTTTTGGCAAGATGGCCATTTTTACTATATTAATCCTGCCAATCCATGAGCATGGAGCATTTTTCCATACATAAACAATCTCAATGAAAAAAAAAACCACATGGTCATTTCATTAGATGCTGAGAAAGCATTTGAAAAAATTCAGTATCATTCATGTTAAAGGTCTTGGAAAGATCAGGAATTTGAGGCCCATATCTAAACATAGTAAAAGCAGTTTACAGCAAACCAGTAGCCAACATCAAACTAAATGGAGAGAAACTTGAAGCAATCCCACTAAAATCAGGGACTAGACAAGGCTGACCTCTCTCTCCATATCTTTTCAATATAGTACTTGAAGTTCTAGCTAGAGCAATTAGACAACAAAAGGAGGTCAAAGGGATACAAATTGGAAAGGAAGAAGTCAAACTATCACTATTTGCAGATGATATGATAGTATAATTAAGCGACCCAAAGAACTCCACCAGAGAACTCCTACAGCTGATAAACAACTTCAGCAAAGTGGCCGGATATAAAATCAACTCAAGCAAGTCAGTAGCCTTCCTATACTCAAAGGATAAGCAGGCTGAGAAAGAAGTAAGAGAAATGATACCCTTCACGATAGCCAGAAGCAATATAAAGTATCTTGGTGTGACTCTAACCAAACAAGTGAAAGATCTGTATGACAAGAACTTCAAGTCTCTGAAGAAAGAAACTGTTTATGCATTCTAAGCAAACACAGTACCAACCAAGTCACATCCCTGCCCCTTGGCTCTTTTGCCTGCTTTTAGGACCCTTTCCTCATACTTGTTGCCTCATCCAGCCCTATTATGAGGGTGTGTGCCTACCATTGTGCCATGTTTGATTGCTGTCCCTGGGGGGCCTGCTCCTTTCTGAAGGGAAACAGAGGAGGAGGAAATCTGGGGGAGAGGGCAGGAGAGGGAATGGGAAAGTGCGGTTGAGATGTAATATATGAGAGAAGATTAATTATTTTTTAAAATTCACTAGGTCCTGAGTTCAATCACAGTATGTCATAGAGCACAATTGGTAATGTAAGAAGTTCACATACTCAAGGGCATCCTTCACTATATAAGTTTGAGGCCAGCCTGGTTGACATGAGATTCGGTTGTCAATAAATTAATTAAATCACCTCCTAAAGGCATTCAATAAATTTGACACTCAATGTCATTTTCTTTTTCTTTCTTTCTTTTTTTTTTTTTGGTTTGTTTGTATGATTTTTTTTTATTTTCTGTATTCTTTATTTACATTCCAAATGATTTCCCTTTTCCAGGTTCCCCCCCCCGCCGCCTCTGAAAGTCCTATAAGAACTCTTCCCTCCCCCTGTTCCCCAGTCAACCCCCTCCTGCTTCTCTGTCCTGGCATTCCTCTACACTGCTGCATCCAGTCTTTCCAGAACCAGGGGCTTCTCCTTCCTTCTTCTTGGGAATCAATTGATATGTGAATTGTGTCTTGGGTATTCAGAGCTTCTGGGTTAATATTCACTTATCAGTGACTGCATACCATGTGTGTTCTTTTGTTGAATATAGGTTTTTGTAGTAGGATCTGATGATTTTATTGAATTTCCTCAATTTCTGTTGTTATATCTCCCTTTTCATTTCTGATTTTGTTAATTTGGATACTGTTTCTGTGCTCTCAGGTTAGTCTGGCTAAGGGTTTATCTATCTTTTTGATTTTCTCAGAGAACCAAGTCCTAGTTTGTTGATTCTTTGTATGGTTTATTTGTTTCTACTTGATTAATTTCACCCCTGAGTTTGATGATTTCCTGCCTTCTACTCCTCTTGGGTGTATATGCTTCTTTTTGTCCCAGGGCTTTCAAGTGTGCCATTAAGCTGCTAGTGTATGCTTTATCCAGTTTCTTTTTGGAGGCACTCAGGGCTATGAATTTTCCTCTTAGCACCACTTTCATTGTGTCCCATAAGTTAGGGTATGCTGTGCCCTCATTTTAATTAAATTCTAAAATGTCTTGATTTTTTTCTTTATTTCTTCCTTTCAAGGTATCATTGAGTAGAGCATTGTCCAGCTTCCATGTGTATGTGGAATTTCTGTTGTTTTTGTTGCTATTGAAAACCACCCTTACTCCATAGTGATCTGATAGGAGGCATGGTATTAGTTCAATCAACTTATATCTGTTGAGGTCTGTTTTGTGACCAATTATATGGTCGATTTTGGAAAAGGTACCATGAGGTGCTGAGAAGAAGGTATATTCTTTTGCTTCAGGATGAAATGTTATATATATATATATATATATATATATATATATATATATATATATATATATATATATATATATATATATAAAACATTTTTGCATTTTACATTTCCTTTGACTGTTGAGTCAATGCTTTCTATGGTATCTTCAGCATTTGAGATTCTTTCTTCTATCTCTTGTATTCTATTGTTGATATTTGCATCTATGACCCCTGATTTCTTCCCAAAGTTTTCTATCTCCAAAGTTGTCTCCCTTTGTGATTTCTTAGTTGTTTCTACTTCCTTTGTTAGATCCTTGATGGTTTTGCTCAGTTCCTTCACTTGTTTGTTTGTGTTTTCCTGTAATTCTTTAAGATATTTTTGTGTTTCCTCTTTCAGTAATTCTGCCTGTTGACCTGAATTCTCCTGTATTTCTTTAAGTGATTTTTGTATACACTCTTTATGGACTTCTATCTGTTGACCCATATTCTCCTGAAATTCTTTAAGCAATTTTTGTGTTTCCTTTGTAAAGGCTTCTATCTGTTGATTCATGTTCTCCTGTACTTCTTTAAGAGATTAATTTATGTCCTTCTTGAAATCCTCTAATAGCATCATGAAATGTGTTTTTAAATCCAAATCTTGCCTTTCTGGTGTGTTGGGGTATCCAGGACTAGCTGCTGTCGGAGAGTTGAGTTTGGATGGTGCCATATTGCCTTGATTTCTGTTAGTAATGTTCCTATGTTTGTCTTTTGCCATCTGGTTATCTCTGGCGTTAGTTGGTCCTGCTGTCACTGGCTGGTGCTTGAACCTCCTATGAGCCTGCAAGGCTATTTCTGCACCCCTGGATGACTGGGTTTCCCCTGGCACAGCTTGCTGAGGGGCTTCCCTGTTCTTGGGCGCAGGTAGAACCCTAGTGGGCTGTGTCCCAAGCGTTGTTATACTTGGGATATCTCTGTGTACCTGGAGTCCCTGTCTGGTCTGTGACTGGAGCAAAGATGATAGACTCAATGCCATTTTCAAGTCACCTTGTCTCATTTATCCTCCCCATGTGAAAAAATATCAATCATAAATATTGTTAATATCGTGTGTGTGTGTGTGTGTGTGTGTGTGTATGCATGCGTGCATATAATACAATGTTTGTGAGAGTGTATAGGGTACATTTTTTCAGTTAGAAAGGAAGATTAAGTGTGTGAGATCTCTTTTATAGATCTATTTTACTGTATCTAATATGATATATATTTGAAAATTACTCAGAGTATTGCATCACGTAAACTGAAAGCTGAGTTGTTAAACATGCTCACTTCCTTGGTTTAACCATGACACATTACATACGAATATAGAATGCTACATTTGCTCATAATCTATATACGATTTTTATATTTTGGTTAATATTTATGTTAATTTTAAAATACATATCATTTTAGCATAGCATAATAAAAAGAGGAGCAGGAGGAGGTGGGCTGTCCCCTCTCCGTAGCATCTATCAGTCTGCCCTTCATTGGGCCTCATCCCCACCAGGCATGTAATAGCTTGTCTAGACCTCACCTTTGTCCATGGTGCTAAGAAACAGTCATGTTTTTCTCTTTGGATTCAAAGTTCTTTAAAGATTTAGTATGTGGTAGTGTCTGTCTTTGTGCCTGAGGTGAGTTTCCTGTATGCAGCAAAATGTTGGGTCCTGCTTATATATCCAGTCTGTTAGTCTTTGTATTGGAGAATTGAGTCCATTGATATTAAGATTTATTAAAGAGAAGTGATTGTTGTTTTCTGTTACTTTTGTTATTAGAGGTTGAGTTATGTTTGTGTGGATATTAGCCCAAAAGCTCAGAATACCCAAGATACAACTCACAGACCACATGAAGCTCAAGATGAAAGAAGACCAAAGTGTGGATACTTTGATTCTTATTGGAAAGTGGATCAAAACACCCATGGCTCAGAGCCAACCAATAGAATGAGAATAGGGTCCCCAATGGAACAACTAGAGAGAGGACCCAAGGAGCTGAAGAGGTTTGCAGCTCTGCAGGAGGAACAATAATATGTTCCAACCAGTACCCCCAGAGCTCCCAGGGACTAAACCACCAACCAAAGGGTACACATGGAGGGTCCCATGGCTCCAGCTACATATGTAGCAGAAGATAACCATTGCAGACATCAACAAGAGGAGAGGCCATTGGTCTTGTGAAGGCTGGATTCCCCAGAATAGGGGAATACAAGTCAGGAAATTGGGGGAGGGGGTGAACAGGGGGAGGGGGGATAGGATAGGGGGTTTTCAGTGGGGTAATATGGAAAGGGGTTAGCATTTGAAAAGTAAATAAAGAAAATATTTAATAAAAGAAAAAGAAAAAAAGATTGTGTGTGTGTGTGTGTGTGTGTGTGTGTGTATGTTTGTGTCTCTGTATTTCTGTGTATATATCTATACACACACGAGTACAGTACCCAAGGAAGAGCCGGGAGATGATCTCAGATTCCCTAAAACTGGAGCTACAGTCCGCTGTATGTTCCCTAATGGGAACCAAACTCTGGGTCCTCCGAAACAGCAGTAAGCCTTACTCCTGCTAAGCCATATATGCAGGCCCCTAAGTCTGATCTCTGATGATGAAACTTGTCTGTCATCCAGTAAAGGGACTTCAGGCATGGAGGAAATAGGACAGACACAAAACAGGCTGCAGGAAGTTAATGAGTGTTTTGCCTTTAGCTAACAGTGGTCCCAACTCAATCTATGGGAAATAATTCAATTTCCATTTAATATATCATAATCATTGATAAACTCAAAATTATCACTTAGAGATGATATGTTATTATGGGCAGAAGTGGTAGCTATATTCTAACTGCATCACAGCATTGAAGTTGCTCTTTTCAGGGAAAATACATTATCAAACTATAATAATCTCACTTGTTTATTCTGCAGCTAAAACCAAACAGCTCAGGCCAGCTAGGGAATCTAGCTATATGTGGTTCCTCTGACCTAGGGCCTTTGGGTAAGCCAGAGCCTAAGAGCTCCCCTTCTATTTCTAATTTACAACATTCATTATCCAGGAAACCAATGGTGGCCTCCCAGGCAAGCTGACCCCAAAGCCCTTTTGATTTCAACGTGATAAGAAACATTGAATTAATTAAGTCAAAGCTCCATGAGCTTTAGAGTATTGTTGTGGTCTTACCAGTGAGAGCTACACACACATAGCTAAGAAACCTTTAACAGACAGGTTAGTGTGGAGAAATTTTCCTCTCTCTCTCTCTCTCTCTCTCTCTCTCTCTCTGTCTGTCTCTCTCTCTGTCTGTTTCTCTGTCTGTCTCTCTGTCTGTCTCTCTCTGTCTCTCTCTCTGTCTCTGTCTCTCTGTGTGTGTGTGTGTGTGTGCGTGTGTGTGCGTATGTGTGTGTGCGCGTGTGTGCTTGCATGTGTGTGTGTGTGTGTATGTATGTGTGTGTCTGTCTGTCTTTCTGTCTCTCTGCTTCTATCTCTGTCTCAGTGTGTGTCTTTCTCTTTATGTCTGTATGTATATGTGTGTGATTTTTATGTTTATATGCACACATGTACATGTATATTCACGTACATGTGTGTGCAAGTACCAGAAGTTGGTCTTGCTCAAATGCTTTTCATGTTTTGGAAACACAGTCTCTTGCTGAACCTGTCCCTCACCATTTTGGCAACATTGGCTTCCCAGCCAGAGGGATTTTGCTATCTCTACCTCCCAGTGCTTTGCCTTGCTTTTTACATAAGTACAGAGATTTTAAATTAGGTCCACATGCTACACAGAAGCACTTTCCTGACTGACTTTTCTCCCCAGCCCATTACTTTTTTTTCAAGTCCTTTCAATTAGTAGGGAAGGTAGGGATTGCTGGCTCACAGAGGTTCAAGGTGCACACGTTCCTCTGGTGATGCATTGTGGACACACAGGGCCACTTCTAAGTACCTGGTTCCACATCAGGCTACTAAAGAAAGAGATCAAATACCTGGGGTCTTCTGCCCTTCCACCTAGTCGGTTTCCTAGTTCAGCATTCTAGAAAGCACAGGAAACAGACAAAGTGAGAAAATAGGCTGGCCCTGGCCTGGTTTTATGCCTCAGATTTGAAACTGGGTTGTCCTAACACAAAATCACAGCATCAGTGGCGTGAAGAGGTAAAACAAATGACCCAGATGTGTCAGAGCTTTTGACACTGAAATGCTACTGTCAGGGCCGGGGGGGCTGTTTCAGCAGTTAGGAGGACACATTGTTCTCGCAGTTCCTGAGTTCAGTGGTGCTTAGCACCTCTGTCAGGGAGCTTACAATCACCTATAAGGCCAGCTCCAGGAGGATCTGATGCCACTCACTTCCAAGGACACCTGCACTCCTGCACAAACCCATACACACAAACACATGAGTTTAAAAACAATAAAGAATACATCATAAAAAGAAAAGAGATACTCTCTTTACACACAGTGTTCAGACAAGAGAAACATGCAATCAAGTTGCAAATAAAAATTACATTTTCATTAAAAAAAACTCATGCTGTTTTAAATATGTTTACTATTTTGTGTTGTCTACATTCATATTTCTAACTATCACAGACTTTGAAAGAGCATCTCTTTTCATTTCAAGACACCAGAAGCTGGGTAACAGGTTGGAAAGGAAGCAAGTGGTGGAAGGTAACTACTCCAAATTATCGCCTTCAAGCATGGCTAAGGGATTAGAAATGTAGTCCTGGGTCCCAGTGATAAAAGTTGCATCCCTGGATCTCTCCACAAGGTTTTCAGGCCACTTACCCAGTCAGAAGGCCTCCTCTTCCCAGAAGTTGTCACTTTTTATAGAACTCTGGGGAGGGCCTTTGTGAATCTTGTACACTACAGGAATTTTCTGAGACTTGTGAGTTGTTGATTTCCTGAGCCTTTTACATTTTGTCTAATGTTAAGTATTTAATGAACCTCCCCCAGGAGAGAATGATTACATGGCAAGGCAATTGCTACACAACATTCCCTTATATTAGCACTAATACCATTATTCTTGACAAAGTCAAAGTTGTGAGCATGAGAGTCTGTGAGGCCTGCATTTACCTAGTGTTCTTAGTACCTCAGCCTCCTGGAAGTTTCACTTTAGGAGACATACTTTTAAAATGAAAATCAAATCTAAACAGATGATGGCAGGCCAAGAACACATACTCTCTTCTGGTCCTAATTGCAATTAGCACATAAACTCAGCCTCAAATTATGATGTATTTAGCCCTGGAAATTAAGTTCATTAATTATTGTGCAGCCACCTCTGAAATCTTGCAGCTAGTCCATCCTCTGAATAAAATATTTTTGAATTAATGGCATACTTATTCCTGCTTATTAACAATTTAATAGCTCTGTGTTAAGCATTTTGAATTAAGTGCAAAGAGTGGTAAGAGGGAGGAAGATAAACAGAACAGCAGCACCCTCAGCTGGACAACAAGGGAAGTGAGACTTGGTGAAGAACTGTCTCCCCGGGAGTTCAAACAGGAGAGATCCGAGCCAGCACCTCACTCAGTACACTGGGAAAACACACAGTTCATTATTCTTTTAATGTTTTAAATCAGCACTATATTTGTGTGCTTATACCTCCATTCATTGGTAACCTTTTCTTTTTTTTTTCCAATGGAAAGTGTTTCAGGTGCCAAGAACTGTGCTGGACTCTGCATATTCAAGGTAGAACAAGACAGTGTTTGTCCACAGAACATCTTGGACCATTTCGACAATAAACACAAAGCTATAAAGTAGGTCTACTAGGTGGTGTTCCCTTCTGTGTTATGCATCCTACTGTGGGATGCAGTCCTACTGTGGGATGCAGCCTACAGTGAGATGCATAGAGCAAAGCACAGAAGAAGGATTTGGTTAGACAAGACTGGAAGAAACAAGCCAAACTTCTAGAAGGAGGTGGTGCTTAGCCAGATCCAGAAGGATAAACACCTCATGTTCTCCCCCTCATTCCTATCTATGCTTTCTTCTAGTTGGGACTTCATGTTCTTCCCACTATTCCACAAGCACAAGTGGAAACTCACAACACAAACCACCCCCTCAGATCAAAAAGGTACAGTTGACCATGAAAACTGCATTCATTTTTTTTGAGGCAGGGTCTCCCATATTCCAGGCTGGCCTCAAACTTCCTATGTAGCCAAGTAGTTAATTTTACTTGTCAACGTCATAGGATTTAGAATCTGTGGGATTGTCTATGAGAAAGCTTCTAGATAGCATTCATTGAGGTGGAATCACTCTGAGCATGGATGGTATCATTGTGGCAGTAAGCCCCAACTGTATAATAAAAGACCAAGGAAGCTGAGTACCATCTTGCCTCTCTCTCTGCTTCCCCACTGCAGATACAATGTGACCAGCTGCATCTCCCTCCGGCAGCCGTGCTTTCCCAGGAAAATGAAGTACATCCTCAAACTGTGAGCTTAAACAAACCTTTAAGTTACTTCTTGCCAGGCATCAGCAACAGACTAAAGAAAACTATGAATGCAGTCCACCGAAGACTTAAGGGGAAAAAAATCAAGATTGTGTCAAAGAGATGACTAAGTGGTTAAGAGCACTGGCTGCTCCTCAAGAGAACCTAGTTCAATACCAAGCACTCGTGAGGCAGCTCACAGACATCTGTCACTTCAGTTCCAGGACATTAGATACCCGTTTCTGGCCTCTGTGGGCTTTAAGCATGTTAACGGTGCACAGATATTTGTGTAGGCAAAGCACTCATAGTCATAAAATATAAACAAATAGGCCAATATTTAAATGAGAAAGCTAAAGAGAAGAAATGTCATTATACAAATTTAAAGTGAATTAAAAGCCACACTGTTTATGCATAATGCTAAAAACATACCAAGGAAAGAATTCAAAGAAACAGAAATGGAGGAAGATACAAAATTCAGACTTGATATACCCTAAAAGGTCATAGAATAAAACAGAGGAAAAAAAGCATAAAAGATACATACTTAAAATAAGAAAACAAAATGCTCACATGGGAAGGGATGCGGGCACTCAGAGCTATTAGCGATTGAGCACTGCCTGGAAAGGGTGACTCTGCTTTCTTTAAGGCTGTAGCCCATACACAGCCCCTATGCTCTTTCTCCATTGGATGGCCATATACCTACAAGTATACAGGGAGTACTCCTGAGACTCAGTGAGCTTTAAAACAAAAAAAAAGAATAAAGAGAGAAAGTTGGCTGGGTATAGAATGGGGAGTCTTGGGGGATACTGGGGAAGAGGATGAAAATGTTTAAATTATAAGCATGAAGTTCTCAAAGAATTAATAAAATATGTTTAAATACAAAAATATAAAAAAGTGAAGACTTTTCATCAGTAGGTGGTAGAATCTTGTGATTCGTTTTCTGCTTTTTCAGTCTTGATATTATTTGCATTGCAAGGATTCCCTATAGTTATAAAACTCAATGAGACCTTTTCCTTGAAAGTCCAGCATGCTCATCCAATGAAGAAGACTCTATCAGGAGCCAAGCACACCACTGTGAGATGAAACTTCTGTCTGTGCCTTTGTGCACCTCTGAGTTCACTTTCTTGGTTCAACCTTGGGGACTTCTTTGAAATCACATGAAATTGAAAATGTCATTGTCAAGGTCACTTTTTTCCTCCAAAACTGAAGCATGTGATGGCTCTTGACTGTCACCCATGACAAGGAAATCTCACCAAAATGTCTACAAACGTTAGGTTGCTTTAGCATTTAGTGCACACATTGCTTGGTTCTGCTTCTTTTGTCTAAAACCAGAATTCAAAGACAATGTTGAGAGACCCCGCGCAGGGAGGGAGCCTGCCCCATCCTTATCTCCTTGCACTAAGCTCAATTCTAAGTGGATCAAAGATCTCCACATAAAACCAGACACACTGAAACTAATAGAAGGGAAACTAGGGAAGAACCTTGAACATATGGGCACAGGGGAGAATTTCCTGAACAGAACTCCAATAGCTTATACTCTAAGATCAAGAATAGACAAATGGGACCTCATTAAATTACAAAGTTTTTGCAAGGCAAAAGACACCGTCAAAAAGACAAAGCGGCAACCAACTAACTGGGAAATGATCTTTACCAACCTTACATCCGACAGAGGGCTAATATCCAAGATATACAAAGAACTCAAGAAGTTAAACTCCAGAGAGGCAAGTAACCCTATTAAAAAATGGGGTACAGAGCTCCACAAAGAGTTCTCACCTGAAGAATATCTAATGGCTGAGAAGTACCTAAAGAGATGTTCATCATCCTTAGTCATTAGGGAAATGCAAATCAAAACAACCCTGAGATTCCATCTCACACCAGTCAGGATGGCTAAGATCAAAAACACAGGAGACAGCAGTTGTTGGCGAGGATGTGGAGAAAGAGGAACACTCCTCCACTGCTGGTGGAATTGCAGGCTGGTACAACCACTCTGGAAAGCAGTCTGGCGGCTCCTCAGAAAACTGGGCATGACACTTCCGGAGGATCCGGCTATACCACTCCTGGGCATATACCCAGAGACTTTACCTGCATGCAATAAGGACACATGCTCCACTATATTCATAGCAGTCTTATTTATAATAGCCAGAAGCTGGAAAGAACCCAGATGTCCCTCAACGGAGGAATGGATTCAGAAGATGTGGTATATTTACACAATGGAATACTACTCTGCAATTAAAAACAATGAATTCACGAAATTCCTAGGCAAATGGTCAGAACTTGAAAATATCATCCTTAGTGAGGTAACCCAATCACAAAAGATCACACATGGTATGAAGTCACTGATAAGGGGATATTGACCCAGAATCTCAGAATACCCTAGACACAATCAGCATATCAATAGATTTCTAAAAAGATGGAAGGAGAGACCCCTGGTCCTGGAAAGACTGGATGTAGGGGAACGCCAGGACAGAGTAATGAGAGGGGGTTGAACGGAGAAAAGAGGGAGGGAAGGGGGCTTATGGGACTTTCGGGGAGGGAGGAAACGGGAAAGGGGAAGTGATTTGGAATGTAAATTAAAAAAATAAAATTAAATTAAATTAAAAAAAAAAAGACAATGTTATAAACTTCTTTTCCCTTACTCGGAGTACCTTAAATAATTTACGGAGGATGGATGGTCCCTAACCTTCCTTTTCTGTGTACGTATATGATGTGTGAGCTTATTTTTGTATACATGCATGTATGCGTGCATGGCTACATGTGCACAAGGGTGCACATGCATGAAGTCAGATGAAAACCTTGGATGTCTATCTTCAAAAGCCATTCAACCTCATTTTGTTCACTTGCTTTTAAGACATGGCCTCTTGTGGGCTTGGAGCTCATGGAGTAAGATTAGCTGCCTGGCCAGTGGACCCTGAATATACACCTGTCTCTACCTCCCCAGCCCTGGGATCACAAGTTAAGCACAAGCTATCTTACACAGCTTTTTGACATGAATTCTGAGGCCTTCCTGAACTCAGGTCCTTATGCTTGTGCAACAAGAATTTTACTAACTAAGTCATTAGCCCAACCCTCTCCAAACCTTTCTGAAACAGACACTTAGTTCATTTGGGAAACAAGGGCCGATATCCAGTCAGTCACAAGCATCTCTGGTTCATATTTAAATTGACACACTAAACAAAGGACAAGATGGTTCTTTCTCCTTGTAGATAAAATTGTCTATTGTGCCTCATTGTGGTGTAACAGAAGTCGGCAGCTATGTTTTCTTCTTGTCTTATACCGAGCAATAATACAGGACAAAGAGTATTCAGTAGTCCCAGTCTGTGCCTTTGTGAACTACAATAAGCAAAAAGAAATCTATAGTGACAGACCAAACTTGTTCTGTGGGACATTTGATGGAACATAGCAAAGCTGCTGAGTGAAATCATTAAGTTTCACACTCACAGAAGACCCATCTCTATCATCCTTCTTAAAAGGAGTTTGGGAGTAATCTGATGTCTTTTCTTTTTCAATTTCAGATAGGTGAGAGTTGGTGGGCTTCATTTGTCAGGAAGAGCATTACACTTTTGTCCAGAGAGGAAACCAATTCATTATTTCAAGAGATAACCCCACAAGAAATTCATCCAGTTGTCCAGGGTAGGGGGTTGAAGTTCTTATCCATACTGAAGAACAGAAATGAACATAAAACAAATTGATGCACAAGCTCAAAATAAATTAAATAGATATAAGATTGTGGGGCTGGCATGGGGGTAACAGCACTTGCTGCACAGGCATAAGGACCAGTATCCACATAAGGCAGGTGTGGCCACATGCACCTATGACTGCAGACCAAAGAAGAGAAAGACCAACACAGCTTACTCACTACCAGCCTAGCTCCAGGATCAGTGAGAAACAAACCCTGCATCATGAGCATAAGGAAGAGAGTGTGTCCTCCTCTGGCCTTCACAAATACATGCATTGACACTTGAAGGTACACACTTACATATATATACAATGCATACACAGAGACATGAAAAGAAATACAATCTATGGATTAGTTTCAGGTCTTAAGCACCTGATCCCAAAGGACAGAAATATATACTAGAATATTAAAAATAATCATAGGATTACTTCTTTCCATGCACCTCTGTCTCCCCAAAATAGACATGAAGATTAATAAGTGCCCTATTCATATTCTGAAAGATAAATGAATTTCCCAAAGTGAGGAAAAATAGAGTTTCCATAGTTTCAGCATTTGCAGGAAGAATGTCTATATACTTATAGCACCCAGCTTGTGGATCTGATGGACTCCATGTCCTACACCAGAAGGAATAACGAGATTACTCCTGAATGAATATATAACTAACTATAACCTTAGATCCAATAATTATTTTTATACATATCTGACTTGTATAAATCACATAATTACCTTCTTTTAAGATTTGAGTTTTCTGCATTCTTTCTCTCCTCCATCACTGCCCAGAACCCCTCCAGTTTCTCAGAAATATAGAAATGAGGTCTATGTTTTTATGACAGTTTACACTATCTCATAAAAGAATCTTCATCAGTCCAGTTCAGTTTGCCTTCATGATATTCTTTAGACTAGACATCCAAAGCATGGGGAGTGTTTTCTCATGGCTCTACAGACTAATAATTTAAGCAGAATGTTCAAGATGACCAGATTCTAGAGAGTGTCTTCTTAATAGTTGCTTTCTGTCTAAGAGTTTACACACTGCAATGGAAGAGGAAGAGATGAAGGAGGCAGAAAGAGAGAGAAGATGGAGAAACGGAAGACAGAGAGGGAAGGGGAAAGGACAGAAACATGGAAGTGGAGAAGAGACAAGGGGAGGGAAAGGGGTAAGAGGGAAGGTGTCTTAGCCAATATTCTATTGTTGTGAAGAGACACCACTACCATACAAATCTTCAAAAGGAAAGCATTTAATTGGGGCTTGCTCTCATATTAAGAGATTTAACCCACTGTCATCATGGTAGGAAGTATGATGGACATCCATGCAGACATGGTGTTAGAGAAGGAGCTAAGAGTTCTACACCCAGTTCTGCAGGCAGCAAGAAGAAAGAGTGACACTGGGCCTAGTCTGAGTATTTGAAACTCCAAAACCCATCTCCAGTGAGAACTTTCTCCAACAAGGTCTCACCTCCTAACACCACTCTTAAGCATTCAAATTCTTGAGCCTCTGGAAGCCATTCTTATTCAAACTACCACAGAAGGGGAGATAAGAAAAGGAAGAGAATAAGAGAATATAAAGTGAGAGGGAGAGAGAGAGAGAGAGAGAGAGAGAGAGAGAGAGAGAGAGAGAGAGAGAGAGAGAGAGAGAGAGAGAGAGACTCTCAGTGAAGAGGAAGAAAAGGGTCTCAGGAGACAGCTTATTCAATATGACACTTGTCCTACTTTCATGAGGACTTGAGTTAGGAATCTCAGCACCCAGATAAAAAGCTAATGTGGTGGAGACCATCTGTAAGCCCAGTATGGAAGAGAATGTAGACAGCAGGATCTTCTGGGCTAAGTAATTAGCTAGTCTAGATGAACTCAAAAGTTTTAGGCCAATAAGAGACCAGTCTTTGAAATATAAGATGGAGAGGGTTTAAAGAGATGATTCTGTAGTTAAGGGCACTGGTTTGTTCCAGAGAATCTAGGTTCAATTTGCGATACACTTATGGTAACTCACAATCACCTGCATCTCTAGGCCCAGATGATCTGATACATTCTTCTGGCCTCCGTGGGCATGGAATGCACTTGGTACACAGACATACATGCAGGCAAAACTCTCATACAAATAGAATAAAATTGAAAGAAAATAATTAATATTATTTTAATATAATGATATTATTTTGATAATAATTAATTTTAATATAATTAATTATTTTGATAATAATTAATATTACCAAAGCAATTGAAGAAGATACCTAACATCAACCTCTGACCTACATGTGCACAAATGTGCACAGCTTTGCATGCACATATTTGTGCACATATACATGTGTGAGCACACATATGTACATACACACAATAACACTAGGTCTTGACAGTATATGTGTAAGATAAACTTCAGGACAACTTGGAAATTTCCTCTTCCCACATGCAAATATAAGCCAGGCTTCAGAATTCAACAGATGTCTCTATCTTTGTTGGCTACATTTTCCTGCATATGCTGGCCTACTTCCTACATCAGTCTCTTAGCTTCTCTGGTCCAATCCTCTGAAATATTTATCAAAGTATTTTCATAGGCATAGATCCTTCTGGGAGATTTTCAATATCAGGAGATTTGATCAAATTATCAATTATAACCAGATTTGTAAATCTGTGTTTGGCAGAGTCACAAACTACATATCTACTGTACTAAAAAAAAAAACTACATGCCCAGTAAGATATAGCTTTTATGCACTGATAGACCTCCAAGAAGAAATGCAATTCACTCAGCCTTCCACCAAGTTGAAAGTAAATCTGGAAGAAAGCAAAACTTTATAAAGTTTCTTTTCCAGGGCTGGTGAAATGGTTCAGTGAATAAAGCACTTTTTACAAAAAAATGCAAAATCTAGAGTTCAGATCCTCAGAAAACCAAGTAAATGATAGGTAGCTGTACTTGATCATCTTAATTCCAGCTTCCAAGGTACAGAGAATCCCTAGAGATGTATCATCAAGTTCTGAGTTTGATTGAAAATGCCTGCTTCAATGAATAAGGTAAAATAGTTATTAATTATGATTCTATCAACCTTGGGCCTCCACATGCATGCACATACATATCCCTACATGTATATAAAGCATGCATGCATAAATATGCAACACATATACAGGAAATGGTGATCGGGAGGCTTCCCATAGAACAAATGTCTCAGCAACATTAAAATCTATAAACAATGTTTTGGGATGGCAAAAAAAGAGGGAATTTAAGTGTAAAATTCTCGTGATAAAACCAGAAACTATACTCACTGGATGTTGACATGTGGGAGAATGCAAATAGATCCATATCAAACACCCTGCACAAAACTCAAGGCAAAGTGAAACCTGAACCTGACAGAACAGAAGGTAGGAAATAGCCTTGAATGTATCAGCACAGGAGACAGCTTCCTGAATAGAACACCAATAGCACAGGCACTAAGATCAACAGTTAATAAATGGGACCTCATGACACTGAAAAACTTCTATAAGGCAAAAGGCACAGTCAATACAATGAAACAGCAGCCTCCAGAATGGGAAAAGATTTTCACCATATCTGACAGGATAATTTCCAAAATGTATAAAGAACTCAAGAAACTAGACATCAGAAAATCAAATAATCCAACTTAAAAATGGGGTACAGATCTAAACAGAGAATTCTCAACAAAGGAATCTCAAAGGGCTGAGAAGCACTTGGAGGAATGTTCAGTATCCTTAGCCACCAGGGAAATGCAAATCAAAATGACTCTGAGATTCCATCTTACACCTGTCAGAATAACTAAGATTAAAAGCAGAAGTGACAGCCCATGTTGGCAAGAATGTGGAGCAAGGGGAGCTACGCTCTATTGCTGGTGGGAGTGCAAACTTGTACAACCACTTTGGAAATCAATATGGCACTTTCTCAGAAAATTGGGAATTGATCTATCTCAGGACCCAGCTATATCATTCCTGAGCATATACCCAAAAGATGCTCCATCCAAACACAAAGATAGTTGCTCAACTATGTTCATAGCAACTTTATTTGTAATAGCCAGAAACTGAAACAACCTATATGTCCCTCAAATGAAGACTAGATAAAGAAAATGTGGTACATTTACACAATACATTACTCTGCTGTAAATACAATGACATGATATTTGCAAACAAATGGATGGAACTAGAAAAGAAAAATCATCCTGGGTGAGGTAACCCAGACCCAGAAAAACAAACATGGTGCGTACTCACTTATAAGTGGATATTAACTGCAAAGTAAAGGACAAACACAGACTCAGGGAGGCTAAGTAACAAGGATGGCTAAAGGGGGAACATATGGATCTCCCTGAGAAGGGGAAATAGAATAGATATTGGACTGGGAGTAGGAAGATATAGGAACATGATGGATCAGGTAGGTAGAGAGAGATTGGAGAGGAAGGGTACTGGGGGAAAAATGGAATAAGGGGGCAATTTGGAGAAAGATAGAAACCTATCTCAATGGGAATACCAAAGAATCTATTAAAGTGACCCTAGCTAAGACTCCTAGTAATGGGGGATATAGAGATGACCCAATTGTCATCGGAGAGGCTATGTCCAGCAACTAATGAAAGCATATACAGAGATCCACAGCCAAACATTAGGTGGAGCTCAAAGAATCCTGCTGAAAAGGGGGGAAAAGGGGAATCAGAAGGGCCAAGGATACAAGAAAATCCACAGAATCAACAATCCTGCACTCATAGGGAGTGAACTGACAATCAGGGCACCTGGCGCTTTTATATATGTTATAATTGTGTAGCTTAATGTTTTTGTGGGATGCGTCTGACATTTTTGCCTACTTTGGGGACCCTTTTCCTCCTACTTGGTTGTCTTGTTCAGCCTTACTTTGAGGAGAGATGACTAATCTTATTGGAACTAGATATGCTGTGTTTGGTAGGTATCCCTGGAAGACCTGTTTTTCTGAAGGGAAACAGCAGAGGAAGAGTAGATGGAGAGAGAGGAAGTAGAGGGTAGAAGAGGTGGAGGACAGAGGAATGGAGGGAAAATTGTGGTTAGGATATAATATATATGTAATATATGAGAATAAATTAATTTTTAAAAAGATGTAAAAGTGAAAAAGTAACATAGATCATCAGTGAAGTCCAATGTAATGCAAATAAAATAAAACAGGAGAAACCATAGCAGAAGCCAACGTGATTGTCTCTGGAGGAAACTATCTTTGGTTTAGGACTTAGGACTTCTTGATTCCCAGGAGTCAAAATAAAGCTCAACATTCTCAAATATCAAGAGCAGACAAGAAAGCAAGGCATGGTGAGGAACACAGGGCAGGCACCACAGGAAACATATATATCTAAGTACTTGTTAATTTAATTATTGTATTCATGTGTGGACCTGCATGTGTGGTACATTGCAGTGTCTGCAGTGGCTGTGTGTGCAATGCAGTGCATGTTCATGACATCCTATGGTCATGGGTGCAGAGCATTGCATTTGCAGTATAGTGCATGTACAGTGTGCGCAGTACCCATGGAGACCAAAGGAGACATCAGAGACCCAGAAGATAGAGTTATAGGTTATCATAAATTGCCATGTGTGTGCTGGAAACCAAATCCAGGTCTTACACAAGAGCAGACAGTGCTCGTAACCATGGAATCATTTCTCTAGCTCACTCTAAGGTACAAATGCAATTACCAATAAAACAGCTAGAGAAATTTTGTGTGTGTGTGTGTGTTTATACCTATATCTATACCTAAACCTACACCCACACCCACACCTACACCTATAGCGATGAATAGCTTATTAGGAGATTAAGAACACTTCCCGATCTTGCAGAGGTTAAGTTTAAAGCACCAAATTGGTGGCTCACAGCTCTCTATACTTCAAGTTCAAGGAGATCCAATCAGCACCCTCCTCTGGCCTCTATAGGCACTGCATTCAAACACTTAAAACACAAGCAAATCTTAAGAAAAATACTGTAACCACATAAAAGAACAATACCTATGAAAGCATTCATTAAGATAGGTATGTTCAAACTTTACTACAGATTGATAAAATCTGCATGGTATTGGTACGGAGACAGACAGGTAGATCAATGGAATAGAACTGAAGACCCAGAAATAAACCCACACACCTATGGTCTCCTGATCTTTAACAAAGAAGTCAAAACCATCCAGTGGAAAAAAGATAGCATATTCAATAAATGTTGCTGGGGCAAGTGGTGGTCAGCATACAGAAGAATGCAAATTGATCCATTTTTATCTCCTTGTACAAAGCTCAAGTCAACGTGGATCAAGGACCTCTGAATAAAACTAGATAAACTGAATCTAATAAAAGAGAAAGTGGGAAAGAGCCTTGAACACATTGGCACAGCAAAACATTTCCTGAACAGAACACCAATAGCTCAGGCTCTAAGATCAACTATTGACAAATGGGATCTCATAAAATTGAAAAGCTTCTGTAGGGCAAAGGACATTGTCAATAGGACAAAACAGCAACCTACAGTTTGAGAAAAGATCATTACTAATCCTACATCCAATAGAGGGCCAATATCCAATGTAATTAATTCTGAAAGCCAAACAAGATGCTTAGAAAAGAATCGAAGGTGGGTTTAAAACTCAGATGGCATATAATTAATAGAATTAGTAAAGAACACAGCAAAAAGAGATAATAGTGAGTGAGATTAAGACACATGAAAAACTGAGTAAGAGGCCCAAGGTAGTTTGAATAAAAATGACGACTATAGATTCATATATTTGAAAACTTGGTGCCTAGTTGGTGGAACTGTTTGGGAATGATTAGGAGGTGTGGTTTTGTAGGAGTGCGTGTGTCACTAGGGATAAATTTTGAGGTTATAAATGTTCAATCCATTCCCAGTTAGCACTCTCTGCCTGCAATTGTTTCTCAAGTTGTGACCTACCTTTCTCTCTCTCTCTCTCTCTCTCTCTCTCTCTCTCTCTCTCTCTCTCTCTCTCTCTCTCTCTCTTTCTCTCTCTCTCTCTCTCTCTCTTTACTGCTCCAGCACCATGCCTGCCTGCTGCCATGGTCATTAATTCTTACAGTATAAGCCCCAAATAAACCTTTTCTTCTACAATTTACCTTGATCAAGTTGTCTCTTCACAGCAATAGAAAAGTAACTAATACAAACCTTTCAACCAAATGATCCAGTTTCCCAAAGGGAAGACTAGAGGAAAATGGATTTGAGACATTTGAAAGAATAGGTTATAACATTAATCATACGTTGTTTAGGCCAGGAAGAAAACTCAATAAAATGCTTGTCTTATAAACACAAGGGGTTCAATCTCCAAAACCCCATGGGAAAAACAAGTCCAGGAAAATGGTGTGTTTGTGATCCCAGTGCAGGGGAGGCAGGCACAGGAGGATTACTAGAGTTTGTGAGCTCCAGGTTGCCTACCTCCAAAAACAAAGCAGATGGAATATAAGGGATGACATCAAACTGGTCCTTTGATCTTGAAATGCATATGCACCCACATAAGCACACCAGACATCACACCACACACACACACACACACACACAAGCTTCTCTAGAATTTTGCTTCTTGATGCATAACACAAAGAATAAACAAGTCCATGGACTGTCCCTGAGTTCTCCATTCTGGGTTCTTCCAAATGTCTCTACTGACTGATTGCTTAGGAGATGAATTAACCCCATGCACAAAAACAGAGGAGGCTGATTTACACGCATTATTGCTCCTTTACTTGATAACAGCATGCCCTAGATTAGCATGGATCAAGTGAGATTAGAGTTTGTGAAATAGAAAGTTACTTGATGCTCACCCATAAGCTTCAGCAGCTTCTAAGATGAGATACATTCATAGACTTGAGACCCATTGCATCTGTCTGGTGGAGGAGGCAGAGAAGCATCTGTCCGTGTGCTCACTGATGCATGTGGTGGATGTGTGACTTGTTGTAACATGTAAATAGAGAACCATAGAGGTTATAGATTCCAAAGCTCTCAAAACAACATTAGCATAGAGAAGTGAGTATACAGTTTGCATAATGCTGTCTTATATAAATCCTATAGGAGGCTGGCAATGTGCCTCATCTGAGATGGTGTTTGCCTAGTTTGCACAATGCCCTGGCTTCCAGCCCCACCACTGAATAAACTAAATATGCATAGCCATGGTGTATAGCAATAGCCCCAGCTATTTGGAAGATGGAAGTAAGAGAATCAAAAATTCAAGGTCATCTTCAACTGCATAGTGAGTTTGAGGCTATCCTGAGCTACAGGAGACTTTGCCTTAAAAGAAAAATGTAATGTTTTTGTTTATTTTCACTTTAAATAGAATGTACATTTTAAAGAAAATTCACAAGAAATCTATTAGAAAGTATAATTTTCCTGATAGCTGTCATAATGTCATATTTGTTACAGGTGATGAACTCTACTGTTTACATTGGAGTTCCCTCTGTGTTCTGTCTATTTTAGGTTTGGGCAATGTAGTAGCCATTTATCTACTCTTTCAGAAGCACAAGGAACAGCTTTACTGCCTTGAAAATCTTCTATTTCATTTTTATCCCTCCCTCATTGGTCCAGCCTCCAACAAGCAATGTTCTTCTCACCATCTCTGCAGTTCTGCCTTTTCCCAAATACCATATGATTGAAATTATAGCATGTGGTTAGCTATCCATGTTGACTTCTTTCACTTAGGAACATGTATTGAAGCTGCCCTTGGTATTCATGTCTTGGCAACTCTTTTTAATGCTGGGTTGTACTCCATTATCTAGATATTCTAGGTCACTTATACCTTCACCTTCAGAGGGGCAACTTGGATGCCTCATGCTTTTGCATTTTGAACAAATCTGCCATAAATATTTACCTGTTTTTTTATGTGTGTGTGGACCAGGGTCCTTAACTCAGTCCCCTAAACACCAAGGGCAGAGATTACTAGGTCTTAAAGCAAGAATGTTTTGCTTTGTAAGGAATTGCTTTCAAAGGTTACTATGCCATTTCTCATTCCCACAATGAGTGGGAATTCTTGTTGCACGTATTGTCAACACTTGGTGTTGTCAATGTTGATTTAGACCATTCTATTGACTAAGCAGCAGTTGCTCCCAGTTGTTTTAATTTCCATTTTCCCAATTACCAATATAAACCGTATTTTCCTCTGCTTCTTTGACTTCTGTAAGTCTTCAATAAGATGTTTAGAATTTTTGTCCCATCTTCAATCTGATTGTGTTCTCATTGCTGAGATTTAGGGAGGTGGGTAATCAGTTCTTTGAGAGTTTCAGGTTTCATATATATATTTCGATCATATTGACACATATGCCAACTCTTCCCAGATCCACTCCCATTCCTTGTCCATCCAACTTTGTCTCTTTTATTACAAAAGGTAATTTAAAAGAGGAAAAATGTGATTAAATGTGCACATAAATATGTTTAAATACAGTAGCTGTGAAGAAGTATTTATCTGTGTGATTGTGTCTAGACATGATCTATTTATAGGAGAGAAAACAATACTGTATTAAAGTTATAAGAAGCTGGGTATATTCTGAATTGTGAGTTGTGAGGGTTTTATTTATATGGAAAAGCTGGGAGAATCTGTATATGAGCATATGAGCATGCTTTTGCAGTGGAGATTAGATAACACATTGATTCTTCTCCTATTCTGATCTTTTTTTTTTCTTTTTCGAGACAAGGTTTCTCTGTGCAGCCCTAGCTGTACTGGAACTCACTCTGTAGTCCAGGGTAGCCTGGAACTCAGAAATCTGCCTATTTCTGCCTCCCAAGTGCTGGGATTAAAGGCATGTGCCACCACTGCCCAGCTCCTATTCCGATTTTTGAAGATTTATTTTATTTTTAGTTGTGTATCTGAGAGTAGGTGTGTGCCAATGGAAACTTGAATAGGGCATTGGACACCAGAAACTGGGGTTGTGAGAAGTCTAACATGGGTACTGGCACCCAAATGGTCCTCTAGGAAAGCAGCTCACACTCTAACTCATGAGACCTCTTGCCTCAGCCCCTCCTACTTGTTACCAAGTGGTCAAATTACTGTTAACCTGGAAATTTACTGCAGTCTGTCAATACTTTCATCCCTCCAAATAAAAAAGAGAAGACCCTTTTTGGAATTATAACCATGTTAAAACTTTTATGTTTTAATAATAATTAAATGTTAACGGGAGCCTTGACTTGCTTAATGCACTGCATAGCTACCCTGCCTCAGATACATTTGCACAAGCAGTCAACTCCACTTGATTTTCATTGTTATTGTTTGTTATTGTTTTCCATCACTCCAGTAAGAAGAAATATTCAAAAGCCAATTGCCTGCCCAAGACAGCCTGGCATACCAGTGAATTTTCCATCACAAAAGCTGACTTTTATTTATATGTAATAAAAGAGCAAATGTTCTGTTCTGTAGAGAATACATAATATTTTGGTTTAAATTAACCCGATTTTTAAAATGGATATATGGTACTTTAGTCTTCCCCAGGCCAAGAGATGGTTGCGGGTTAGTAATTACCCATGCAAAGAGCATCTGTCCCCAACCAACCCAGCTACTGAGTAATAATCCCACCAAGTCTCAGTGTTCTACTAGACTAGGAGGCAAAGCTTAGTATATTTAGCATATCTGAGAAACACAGCCTGTGAGGGTACCACTTACTGTGGCCAAGCAGCAATCTCAGAGACAGCATTCAGCCCTGGATCCCAGTACACAGCCTTGCCCATCTTTACACCCTTAGCAACAACAGAGCCCAGCAGGAAGATAACCCACAGCACTGCCCGATCAGACATTCAGAGCCCAGGTGCCACTCCACCTAAAGGCAGAATCCAGCCTGATAACAGTGCATATCAGAGCACAGCTATGTCCAGCATCATACCTCAGAGCACAAGTGATCTAGCTCAACTGTAGAATGTGACCTCAAGACCTACTTGTCTGAATGGGCTGCTAGGTGGCCCATTCAGAATTCCAGGTTAGACTACATATCAAAAGGCCAGCTGTTGCTAAAGAATAGCTACAAAGACAGAAGTGAATGTCCATTTCGTCAAATGTGCATGTCAGTCTAAGAACACAGGACTATAAAAACCAGAGAAATACAAAACCACCAAAGGAAACTACGGATGTTCCAGAAATGCAGAATGATTAACAGAGGGTTCTAAGTAAACCTCCAAAAGCTTTGGGAAACTTCATGCAACTCCAAGAAAATGAGAAATATTTTTAAAGCATTGAGTGAGAACCTTCAGAAATGGCTTGGAGAGAAAGAGTACATACTGCTTTTCTGAAGAACCCAAGTTCAAGTCCATGGCAGGTAGTTAGTTCACAGCTGCCTTAAGCACAGCTCCAGGGGACCCAGTGCCGTGCCCTCTTTTGACCTCTGCAAGCATCTGTACATAAGTGAGATACACTCACATAAACACATACATGAATATGAGCTAAAACAAATAAATCTTTTTAAAAATTAAGCAGAATTTGGAAAACAGATTATCAATAGACTGAAAACAACAAAGAAAAAGGAACTATCAGAATAAACAAATAGAAACCCTATTAATAAAGAGTACAGAGGCCAACAAGATGGTTCCACAGGTGCAGGGGCTTGCCACCAACTCTAATGACCTAAGTTCAATCCATAGGAACCATACAGCAGAAAAAGAGAATCAACTCTGAAAAATGTCCTCTAACCTCTACATATATACCATGGTGCACACATATGTGCACGCACACACAATCACACACACACACACACACACACACACACACACACACACACCTGATTAAAAATGTAATTTAAAATTGTTTAAAAGAATACAATACTGAACAAACAATATTAAAAGAAACCTTCAAAAGCAGAATAGTAAATCAGATAAAGAATAAACAGAATTAGCCATGGCATACTTCAAAACTATTAAGAGAACAAATTTCAAAACGCCCCATCACAAAAATGAGAGAGGTGATGGATAGATATCCTAGCCAGCTTTGATTCAATTATTCTTCATCATGCTCATGTCAGCAATGCACCCTGTACTCCATAAACATGCACAATGCTCTATTTTTGTGACTTTCATTTATTCATGGGGTAGGTTCGAGGGCATGAGAATGTCACAGCATGCACGTGGGTGTCAGAGAAACATTTTTTGAGGGCTGGTTCTCTCCTTCCATCATGTAGATCCCCAGGATTGAACTAAGGTTGTCATCGGTCTTGAGGGCAAATGCCTTTACCTGCTGAGCCATTTGGTAAGCCATTCCACTCTCTTTACCATCTATATCTTCCTCATAAACAATAGGTACTCAGCAGTTGAATCAGCACATGGGTCCTGGCCAGCTGTTGCAGGGCTGATAGAGACAGATATAAGGAGAGATACTTACTCAAACATTAAACATTAAAGAGCTTCAACACTGTGAAGACTATACATAGCATTAGAAAGCATAGCACCGCACTTAGCTGGGCACAGTGCCTATTCCCAGTCAATAAGAAGAAAAGAGAGTTCAACACTCTCAGCATTCTTCAGAGAAGCTTAATAAAGAAGAGTTTGCTAGGAGGGAGATGTGAAGTCTGTATGACTATCCCCACGTTCACGCTGTTTAGCTGCGTGGATTCTGAGCCTTTCTATCTATTCAGTTCTTTATTCTCATCTCTGAAAGAAGATGAACTTGCATGGTTTGCACATCCTTAACATCATTGTCATCACTGGTAGAAAGGATGCACAGGCTGGAAAGATAGCTCAGCCAGGTAAAGGAACCCACATGATGGAAAGAGAGGATCTGCTCCAGCAATTTGTCTTTTGACCCCATTTGTACCAGCATGTGCATTTAAGTACAATCAAGTATACATACACATACACACACATATACACACATGCACATACACACATACATACTTGTACATACACTCACACACATACTCATATACATATGTATACACACATATACACATATATACACACATACACATACATATACACACATGTACACATACAGAGAGAGAAATAAATATAAAATAAAGCGATAAAAATTTTAAGTAGTCAGTCATGGTGCACAAATCTTCAATCCTACTACTCAAGAGGCAGAGACATGTGGATCTTAATGAATTTGAGGTTAGTCTGGTCTACATAGCATTCCAGGCCAACTAGGGCTACATAGTGAAGCCCTGTCTCAAAAGCAAATAATTAAAAATATTTTTTAAAGAGCACGTAAGTAGACATATAACAGGATGAAATCATGGACAACAAAGGGTTTAAACTGGAAAAGAATATTTTGGAAGATGCAAAAGAATGAGAGCATGTATGGCATTTGGGTATTGTATGAGTCCAGAAGCTCATTGTTGTATGGAGTCCAGCTGTATTTGAACAGCTGGTCTCCAGTTGATGGTAGTTTGGAAAAGTGGTGAAAACTTTAGGAGATGGAGTATCACTGGAAGAAGTGAGTCATTGGGGGTGGGCCTTGGATTTTATGCCCTGGCTCTGCTTCCTGTACTTACTCTATTTCTTGACTACAGAGTCCATGTGATCAGCAGCCTCTTATTTCTGCACCATGCTTTCCCTACCATGAAGGTCTATATCCTTTCCAACTGAGAGCCTCACCCCCCAAAAAAATCCTTCCTTCTTTAAATTACTTCTTGTCTGATATTTAATCACAGCAACAAAAAGTAACTAATACTAATTAGAAACACCTTAAAATTGTCCCATCCTGCACCCCAACTGTCCTATTCCTATCAGAACTTGTTCAGCCAATGCTGATACCCAGCAACCTGTGGAGACTCCACTCACTCTGAGGTTGACTTCAGGGATTTCAGCCACCATAACTACAACAGCCTTGGTTGTGTTACCCCCACAGGGCCCCTAGAAGCATGTAATGGCTACCGCTGACACATGACAAGATGCTCCAAAGCAGAAAGAGACAAAGGGACAACTTGGGTCTCAGGGCCTTGTGGGAAACACCAGTGACTGCCTCCATTGCCCCTCCATCCCCCATCTAGCAGAGAAGTCAGACTGCACCTGGAGCTCAGTGGAGGCTTTTTAATAAAGCATTTATTTTACTTCCCTCTTGCTACCTCTGACAGTGTCATCCTTTTCATGACGTGACTCTAGAAGAAAAGGTAAGGTGTTGCAGGTGGGGGCGTGCTGAGCCTGCACAGCACTGGTAATCCACCAGTTTCAGTGTTTGATCCAGAGAAATGGAATAGAGGTGGAAAATAGGTTCTTGTCAAAATAGCCATTCCTTCTCTGGGATGGAGCGCCACCTTGGAGAAAGCTACAGTGGGAGAAGGAAGAAGGGAAGGTGATTAATCTTGTCATTTTTTTTCCTTTAAAAAGATTGAAATGGAATGGGGAAAAGAGGGTGGGAAGGGGGCTTATGGGACTTTCGGGGAGGGAGGAAACGGGAAAGGGGAAATGATTTTGAATGTAAATAAAAAAAACTTAGAAAATAAAATAAAATTAAAAAAAAAAGATTGAAATGCCCACCCTAATTACAGTCCTCAATCTTAAAATGATTTAAGGAATCTTTCCCTATTTCAGAAGAATTGTGTGTGTGTGTGTGTGTGTGTATGTGTGTGTATGAGAGAGAGAGAGAGAGAGAGAGAGAGAGAGAGAGAGAATTTATATGTTTATATGGACCACATGGCCTTGGAGGTCAGAGAATGACAGATAAAGTCTTAGTTACGATTTCATTGCTGTGAAGAGTCACTATGACCAAAGCAACTCTTATAAAGAACATTTAATTGTGGCTGGCTTACAGTTTAAGAAGTTCAATCTATGATCATCATGGCAGCGTCAAGGCAGACATGGTACTGGAAGAGATAAGAGTTCTACATCTTTACCTGAAGGCAGCTAGAATGAGACTGTCTTTTGCAGGCAACCAGGAGGAGGGTCTAGATCATACTGACTGGACTTGAGCATATATATGAGACCTTAAAGTCCCACCTTCACAGTGACATACTTCCTTTAATGAGGCTAGACCTCCTCCAATAAGGCCACACCTCCTAATAGTGCCACTTCCCAATGGCCAAGCATATTCAAACCACCACAGTAGCTCTTCCCCCCCTTACTCTCAGCAATAATTGAGTAGAAGAAAAACAGAAAAAAAGGCAGGAAAGCTAGTCAGTATTGTTGAGTGTTTATGCAACTTCATCAAATCTCTCCTGCAATCCCTGTTCCTTGTCTTCACACTCCCATTTCAGCCTTGTAGTCCCCCCTGCTCAGCAGTTTAAAGTACCCAATCAGAATCTAAGTCCCCCCAAAAGTATTTAAAAGTCATTTCTGCCTTTGAGGAAAAAACCCACAAAGATGCTCTAGCATGAGATAAATTCCTTCCTGTAAAAGAGCCCTGGTGTCCCATTTCTCTGGTTAGAAAGCCTGTACCAAGAGGGCATCAGATCTCCTGGAACTGGGGTTATAGGTGGTTATAGTCACCTGATGTGGGTGCTGGGAATGGAAATGAGATCCTCTGGAAGAACAGTACACACTCTTAACTGCTAAGCCATCTCTCTAGCTACAAGCATCCTTCTTCTTATCTTTAAAATTAACATGTGTCCCTATACTACACTGAGCCAAAGAAATTAAGTACAATTGTGAGCCCAGAGCATGAATACAATATTCAAACAACAGCAAGGAAGACATGTGAAGATCCAGAAGATGGCTAAGAATGGTTAAGAAAAAACAAGATTTTCTAGAAGATTGCTCATTCTGGATTCCTTATTTCCCTGGCCCCTCTAAAGATTAAGAAAGATAATATGCAGTACAGGTGACCTTAACACCTGCACCTAGCTATTTGTATTTATTTTTCTCTTTAGAATCTTGTAAGTACATGTTTTTGTTAAACTAAAGCTCACTTATTTCAACGCTGCATGGTCCAAAGATAAAAAGTAGTTTGAGGAAGGAAGGGAAGGAATCAGAAACTTCCTGACCACTGTTGTTCACCATGTGGCCTCACTACTCTAATTATGAGGCATAGCGGTGGAAAAAAAAATCCTTGCCTTCATAGACCTGTCATTTAAGCAGGATAAAGTAAAGAAGAAAACAGAAAACTATGAAGGCAGTAGACATTATGCATGAGAAAATGTTAAGGCCTCAGAATAGAGTCATTAGATAAGAAACTGATAGCAGACCAAAGTAAGGATACCATCAAAGTCCAACTTGGTGAACCAACAAGTTCATTAGTTTACACTGAGTAGCTCACACCACCATTAATGAAGACTCATAAAAGTGTCAACCTTGGAGCTTACTACATAACTCCCAGGCAGCTCAACAGGTGAAGACTGTCTCTTTCAGGGAGCTACTACTCAGTTCTTTACTTGAGGAAGCAGAAACCTTGTAACTCTGTAAGTTTCAGGGAGTTCCTGGGATATGTGAATTGTTTACTTCCTGACTCTTAAAGAGTTTCTCCTTAGTACGGTATGTATCCATTCACAGGAATTATTTCACAACTGCTTTTTAACTGAACATCACAGATCAGTTTAAAGTTTAAAAGTTCAAGTTTGCAGATGAAACCAAAGCAAAATCATACTCTTTCTTAATCTTTGCATTGTTACATAAATTATTTAATCTTTCTGATCTGTATACTTCATTTGGATAAAAACAGACATTAACATGTCTCTTCCTTCAATGAACCTTCCTTCTAATTCTTATTACTTCTATACCTAGCCCCATAAAGGCCAATCACCTTCATTAGCCTTCCAAGTCTTATGAGAAAACAATAAGACAAAACCACCTTCTGATAAATACAAATATGCCTTTCCAAATAGCATTGCCATCACATGATAAACCACTTAATCATGTGCTAATGATGAACAGTTTGACATTCCTGGAGTCAGACACTGGAAGCTAAGGGTGCCC
Organism: Tokudaia tokunoshimensis; assembly: GCA_036184795.1. Classification (NCBI taxonomy): domain Eukaryota; kingdom Metazoa; phylum Chordata; class Mammalia; order Rodentia; family Muridae; genus Tokudaia; species Tokudaia tokunoshimensis. Next base: position 72,794,852 of record BTHU01000013.1, read on the forward strand.
TCTGTGCCCTAGTGTTAATTACTTCCTTGACTAACTCCAAGAGACACTTATTAAATTTTGAGACTCTCTGCCTCTGAAAGGGCATGCAAGTAAAGCTGATGCCTCTGCTGCTTTCTGAATTAAAGAACAAGCATGATGTCAACCAAGGTGGAAAGAAAGTCCTGCTGAGGTAGGAAAAAGCACATGCAAGTAGTCTGAGCCTGGACCCATCAGCCAGGAACCAGCAAAAGCCACAATGTGCATAACAGCAAGAGACCAGACTACATGAACTCCAATGAATCCTCACTCCCGTCCATGTTATCATTATAGTATTGGGCCACTCAGCATGCCTTAGTCTGGGTATCTTCTGTAAAATATGACCAGGTGTCACCTACCTTATTGCTGTCAAGAATAGTAAATAATCTTGGAATTAATTCCTCATGCACAAAGTGTGAATAATAAATGCCAGGCACCAATACAATGATGGTATCGCCAGCTTGGTCATTGTTCAGGTAAGAACTGTCAGTATGCTTTGATGATAGCTCATTTGTTAGCACCAACACAGGCAATCTCAGACCAAGGCAAATTGCATAACAGAAGGGGATGCCCCTTTAATTCTGTTGAGTGACATTAGTAATGTTGATTCCCTGTCCACACACCTTGCCATCCACATGTCCTTCATAACTGTTGCCACCTAAAGAGTTTTCCAAATAAGAGCTCCTCTGTTATAACTCCTGCCTAGCACATTCTAAGCCCTGATTGATCCTCGGCACCTTATCAATTATCTATAGTAGAAGAAGCATGTGATCCTATCACTTTGGAGGTAGAGGTAAGAGGATCGGGGTTTTGAAGCCATTATCTGCTACAAGTTCAAGGTCAACCTGGGCTATATAAGATAATGTTTCAAAAATAAAATTTCTACCAAAAAGGTTTTCCAACTCAAAAAGCAATAAATAGGCTTGACTTCCAACTCCACTATCTCTACCTCCTATCCCATCTTTTTTCAGAGAAAGAGAAATTTAGTTTTAGCTTCTTGTTCTATAAAGATACCTATACTTCATTCTTGTTTAATATATTGCTTGCAGCACTCCTACATTTTCTATCCTATAATAGGAGCACACACTTATTAAGGTGCATTATTCTATTGGACCCAGACACTACTCAAACTACTTTAATATAAAGCAGAAGTACAGTCCTGAACACACATGCAGTTCTAAACAGTATATGTGCCCACACCTTAGTGGAGGATTTGGCTGACAACGGAGATGGCATATATCAGAGAGCCTTTCTCTCTTTGTTCTTTAACAATTCTGGAAAGGTCAGAGACATCTCCACTGAGCTGACTCCTTCCCAATGCTTCTCAACACTCAGGACTTTTGAATAGCCAGGGATATGCTTTTTAGCCACAATAATGGCTACCTTGCCATCTGTAATGATGGTTCTAGAACCATCTTTCTGAGAATCTAGAAAGATTTGTTCCTTGGCTTCCTTCACTTTTCTGGTCAGTTCAGAGGTAGAGAATAAAACTAGGAAATAACATTGGCCTTTACATACAGTATGAGAAGTGAATCTATGGTTAATTACGTTTGATGAATTAAATGTCATCATTTCTCCAAAACTATGATAAGAAAATTTATGGCTAAAGCTTGAAATATAGGTCATCAGAAAATGCTTGTGACACAAGCATGAAGATCTGAGTTCAATCCCTAGAACCCATGCTAAAAAGCATGTAATCTAAGCTCTAGAGAGAGAGAGAGAGAGAGAGAGAGAGAGAGAGAGAGAGAGAGAGAGAGAAGGGAGGATTCCTGGAGCTATTTGCCAACTAGACTAATTAAAGTAAAGTGAGACCCTGTCTCAAAAAGCACTTTTATCTATAGCATACATATGTGTATGTACATGGACACACAAGCATGAATGTGTACACTCAAAAGAAAAAGAGGGAAGGAAGAAAGGAGGGAGGGAGAAGAGAGATTGAGAGGAGAAATTGGGAAGAGTATTAGAGCTTTCTCTGCAACAGATACACTGTCCTATGTGCTAACATTTTCATGTTCTCAATTTTTTTCTTTTCTTGTTTTAATTTTTGTATGGTTTTTTTTTGGGGGGGGTGGTTGGTTGGTTGGTTGGTTGGAATTTTTTTTTGTCCCTAACCTTGCTTTGCCTTTTCCCCCATTATTTCTAGTATGTGTTATTTTGCTGCATTTCAAGATTTCTTGGATCATTTCAGGAACAAGAAGCAAAACAACAAGGTATAAGCCGATCCCCTCTTTGTTAGCAGAGGAATGTCTCCACTTTCATGCCACACATAAGCACATAAAATGATGGATAGTCAGAAATAAAATATTTAGTCCCCTGTGTTCCATCAGTCACTGTGAGGCATTTATTGCTCACTTCTTCTGTAGGAGGGACTGTTGGGACTACAAATAAGTGTCACCAAAAGCAAGAAGGTCCTCTTAGAGTCCAGAGACCAGATGGGCAGAGAAAGAATATATCCAGAAATGCAGGATAATAAATAGATCATAAGTCCCTTCTGATGACTCAGAAACAACCTTATGCATAAGATTGGTCATTAAAAGCCATGTCAAGGTGCAAAGGTTTTAGGTAGACTGAGAGGAATGTAGGAAAGTCTAATAAATGGAAAGAGATACAATAAAAAAATAAGGATAACGGAGAGCACAGAGACAGGATTAGTCACAGAAGAAAAGCACTCACGCATTTCGAAGATTTGAGCCTTATAATCTCAAATCTTCAAAATCTGCGTTCAAGTCCCTAGCAGACCCCTAAAAGAGCACTGACCTAGACAAAGAAAGTCCTCTGCACAGCATTTTACAGTGTTCTGCCCACCTGAGGTGGAGGTTCCTGCTATAATGGGAAGTAACATGAAAAGGCATCTAAGATGTGTCATCTGCACTGACAGCTGATGACTTATGATCTTGACACCTTCCTTCATACTGTTCATAACTTCTCCCATGATTCTCTCTGCATCCTTTCCTAAATTGACCATGATTTCCTAGACTGATGTCAACCCATTTCTTTTCTTAGAGTTGGCCTTTGCAGAAGTCTCAGCCTTTACTTGAAACCCAAAGCAACTTCATCTGATGATACCTATACTAGTGAGGAAGATGGGCTGCAAACATATGTATGAGTGTGGTGATCAGACCTCAGCCAGGTATCATTCATCAAAAGGCCATCTTGCCTTTTGACATAAGGTCTCTCACTAGCTGTGGAGCTGAAGTTTTGCAAGTGAGCTGGGATGGCTGGCTAGTAAACTTCAAGGTTCCTCCTGTCTGCTTGACCTCAGTGCTGGGATAGCAAGAGTATACCACCATATGCAGCTTTTTCTACATGGGTTCTGAGGTGGAACTCAGGCCCTCATATGTGCCAGAGAAGAACTTTACAGACTAAGCCATGTGCCCTTTCATAAGCCCCTTCTGATGACTCAGAAAGTGGATTTTACTGTGAGCCAGGTACATCCTCTCATGAGTTATAGAGATTATTATTCTGTATGGTACACATCCCTCACTGTTTACATTATTAGTATGGTGGTCCTCAGTCTGAGGGTCGTGACTCCTAGAAACCATTGGAGAACACAGATATTTACATTATGATTCATTACAGTAGAAAATTACAATTATGAAGTAGGAACAAAATACTTTAGTGGTTGGCGGTTACTGCAAATTGAGTAACTGAATTAAAGGCTTAGGAAGTTTGAGAACCAGCACACTAGAGTGCTGGATTTTAAACTACAAGGTGTTCTGGTTTCTTTTCTGTTTCTGTGATAAAACACTCTGACCAATAGCATCTTAAGGGAATATCTTAGGGTTGCTATGACTGTGGCATTTCACCACACCATAACTCAATCAATTTGGGGAGGAAAGGGTTAATTTGGCATACTTTTTTTATATCACTGATCATTGCTGAAAGAAGTCAGGACTTGGAATTAAGCAGGGCAGGAACCTGGAGACAAATACTGATGCAGAGGCCATGGAAAGGTGCTGCTTACTGGCTTACTCATCATGGCTGCCTCACCCTGCTTTCTTATAGAATTCAGGACCGCCAACTCAGAGATGAGCCCTCCCTTATGGATCTTATGGAAGCATTTTCCTAATTGAGAGTCCTTCATCTCTAATGACTCTTGCTTGTATCAAGTTAACATAAAACTAGCTAGCACAGGGAAGTGATGTTTTCTTTGGCTTCCAATTCGAGATCCCAGTCCAGCATTGAGGGAAGTCAAGGAAGAAGCTGGAGACAGGACTTTAAAGCAGACCTGCTTCCTATTCCACATGGCATCATCTCCAACCAAGGAACTCACTTCATAGACAAAGAAATATAGCAGGAATCATAAAGGATACTGCTCACTAGCTGGCTCACAGATTGGCTTATACTCATCTGCCTTTCTTATGCAGTTTTAAGACTGCCTGTCTATGGATAGTGCAACCCACAATACTCTGGACTCTCCACATCAATTAACAATCAAGACACTCCCCCACAGACAAAGACTCAGGCCAATATGAGAGGCAATTCTTCACTTTCACTTGAAGTTCTTCTCTCATATGACTCTAGGCTATATCATGTTGACAAAGTTAACTGGGACACAAAGGCAGATATTGGTAGTAATGGATATTGCTTGAGAGAACAAAGGGAGTAAGAACATTAGCAGCAGGTGCTCCACTGAACCAGAACCCATTGACTAAGGTAAAATAGGGGAGACTGTATCATTGAGGAGAAACTGGGAGAAGCAGAGTCTTGGCAGAGATTCATGGGGAAAGAAAAATGTCTAAAAGATCCCTTTACATAACCCTCACCGAAACTGACAACTCAGTCCAGATTGCCACTAAAGTCATACATCTGTGACTCATCACTACCTGTTCTGCACCTAGCACTGGGCTTTTATAAATAAATGCAAAGCCCAAGACAGCTCAATGAGATCAGTACTATTACATCTGCCAGAAATGTTGCTGGGGGAGAGACCATGAAGATTCTACTAGGCATGGTGGTGCATGCCATGAATCTCAGTACCCTGAAAACAGAAGCAGAAAAGTTTCTGTGATTTTGAGGGAACCCTGATCTACATAGCAGGTTTCCAACCAGGCAAGGCCACATAATGAAACCTATAAAAGGATAGAGAAAGGAAGTGAAGAAGGAAGGAAGGAAGGAAGGAAGGAAGGAAGGAAGGAAGGAAGGAGAGAGAGAGAGAGAGAAAGAAAGAAAGAAAGAAAGAAAGAAAGAAAGAAAGAAAGAAAGAAAGAAAGAAAGAAAGAAAGACGGGATGGAGGGAGGGAGGGAGGAAGGAAGGAAGGAAGGAAGGTAGGAAGGAAAGAAGGAAGGAAGGAAGGAAGGAAGGAAGGAAGGAAGGAAGGAAGGAAGGAAGGAGATGCACTGAGATGGATTTCAAGTGATTGGATATATTCAAAGCAAGGGAAGCTGGGAAAGAGATCCAAGAACAACATACAAAACAAAGGGATGTCCTTAAATTTACAGGTTTAAGATGGAAGGATATCCAAATTCAACAGATTAGTGAAGTCTCTAGATAAGATGCACAGTAGTAAGTTAAAAAGTTGACCCTACTGTACCGCCTAAGCTTGGAGCTGTTACTTGCTAGGAGTTCAGTGGCTGAAGAAGTGATAGATAGGACATGAGATGTGGCTGAGCCCTCCACAAGAGCAAACTCTAGGATTTAATGACAGTAAGTCTTGGGCTTCTGTTTAGATGTGATGGGAACTTACTGGAGGGTTTTAGGCAACAAGATAAAACAGAAAGACAGGGTACTTGTGGAAGGAAAATGGAGCTCCCACTCCAGAGTCTGGCTGAAGTTGTTCAACATCTGAGAATCGAATATTCTAGTACAGCTACAGCACTGGTAGTTAAAACCATTGTTGGAGAGACTATTTTTCTATAATTCTTGTTATAGAGAGAGTGACAGTAGCAGAGAAACATGTTTAAGACTAAACCCCTGGAATCCTCAGGTCTGTCCTACTCCTTTCCAGATGTTTTCTGGGAATCTTACAAATAGGTGCTGGAGAGATGACTCAAAGGCAAGACTGGGCACTGCTCTTTCAGAGGCTCCAAGTTCATTGGATGGCTCATAACTACCTATAACTCCAGCTCCAGGGGATCCAACTCTGTCTTTCAGCCTCTGCAGGAAATGTAATTATGTTCACACACACATACACACACACACACACATACACTTTTTTAAAAAAAGAAAAATCTCCAAATGCCACTACAAAGTAATTAGATAAGAGGAAGAGAATAAATATTAGTAGTTCTCCATTTGTAGCCAAACACACCCTGGAACATACCTGGGAAGTAGGGGCAGCAAGCCAATCCAGCATGAGGTGACTTTAGATACACTCAGAATAAGGCAAACTATATCCTCAGAATGAACATTTCCATAAAATTTTTCACTCAACATCTTATGCCCCTGCATAATTGGGCATACATATGATTAAAATCAGATGTATCATGGGAAAGGATGTGTGCAGGGAATAATGGCTTACATATCTCAAGCCTAATCAAAACAGAAAGTCACCAGGGCTGGAAAGATAGCTCAGCTGTTAAGACCACACATATTTTTGTTGCAGAGGCCCCAAGTCAAGTCCCTAGCTTGTCCAGCATACAGTGGCTCACAACCACCTGTAACTCCAGCCCTGGGGAATCAGATGCCCTCTGCTGGCCTCCTCTGGCATGTGCACTCAGGTGTGTATGCCCCTACACACCTCCATGTAATCAAAAATATTTTTACAGAAATAGAGAAACACCAATAATCTGCCCTTAGCAGCAATTTCCTCTTCCTCCTCCTGAATCCAAAAAGGATGCCCAGGGAGTCAAGAGAATCTCTTGAGCTGCCTGCTTGCTCAGAGCCCACTATCCTCTTGAAGCATGCCTTCTCTGTGCTTTGACATTGTTTCTGAATGAAACCCTCTTGATGACTGACTATTGTTGTGCTCTTCTTTGACTCTTCGAGCAAGATGCCAAGAACCTAGAAACACCTGGTCCAGTCAGACCCCAGATAACACAAGTGTTAAACCATATATTAAGGGAGTTTGTAGTGCACACAGCCAGTTAACAGCCACTTGACTTTCTTTGAAATGGCAACACATAACTCCATTGTATAGCAGTCTGTCTCTCCATACCCCTCTGCTGTTAGATTGTCCCACACTGATGTGATTATGATTTCTTTCATTCTGTTTTCCTGTTTTACTCTCAACGCTCCAAAATTTTCCTTTTTTTTTTTCTTTTCTTTTTGGCCTTCTGCCAGGCACTAATGTAATGAGAGGCTTGGAAGTCTTCCCTGAATCTCCATTTACAGAGATTTTAAAATCCCCCACTGACCATTTAAGAGGAAAAAATGTGTAAATCTATAAAATAAAATCCAGTGGGTGCACCTGGCATTTCTACAGGATGGAGCCAGATAGTCCCCGACTTTAGGCGGCAGCACCCAGCACAGTATCCGACCATGGTGTTTGTTGGAATCTGTTGGGATGAAACAACAATGAGTTTATACCACATTGCAAGCTGTTAGGACTTCAGAAACTGAGCTAACTCTGTCTCAGGCCTGATATTCATGCCAGGGTTTCCACTGTGAGCTCCATGCACCTGAGGGCTGGTCCTCAGGAGTATGTGCAGGATGACCACCTTACAACAGTAGGCAGCCATCCATAGATGCACTGTGAAAGTCACTTAAGCTCAATTATTGGCTTTTCACCTTAGGGATGGGGTTTAACTGCTGTATTACTGGCAGAAAGTGACCCATTTAACAATAGGCTAGCTAGCTAGAGCATCATAAAGACCACAGGTCAGAAGTCTATGGTGTGCAGATTCTATGATGACATTTGGGAGACTTCTTGACACAAAAGACATTAGTTTGATGGGGAAAGTACCAGGTGTCTTCCAGTATTTATTCTGAGGTGGCTATCCACAAGTTCCTGGTATTCGTTTTTATTAATGCAGTTTTATTATTATTGTTATTATTATTGTTATTATTATTTAAATGAAAGTGTTTCTCTCTCTCTCTCTCTCACACACACACACACACACACACACGCACACGCACACACACACACACACACACACACTCACACAGCACATATGAAGGTCAGAGGACAGCCTATGGCTACTGGTTCTCTCCTCCCATGTGGAGGCCAAGGATCAAACTCTCACACTCAGGTGATCAGTCTAGGCAGGAAGCACATTCACCTGCTGAGCCATTTGCCAGCCTCCTCGTCCCTCTAATTCTGATGTTTCTGTTTGACAGGAAAAGCTAATACAAGTAGCTGACTGCCCTGTGCAGAGCAGTTGAGGAATGTCACTTCTTATATATACCTGCTGCAGAGAAAGAGCTATTTTAGGCATATCCCACCTTCCCTCACTGAGGCACTGAGTGAAATCAGTGGGGTGGATGTCGGCACTCTTGGAATAAGCACCAATTTAAAATGGAAAGAAGCAGAAGCAACGGTGATGTGTAACATTTACTTCTGGTTTAAAAAAAAATCGAATCTGACTGTTTGCATTGTCAACCCTTAGGGCAGCAGTGATGTCGTTTTGAATTTGAACAGCCCCGGGATACCATTGCTGCTCCACACACATGAAACAAAACAGCAAACTCTTGAATCTGATCCATACATTCAGGGTTATTCCTAGCAATGACTTAGAAAATAATGTCTAAGATGACAGACAGTTCTTCGTCTGCCATTCTTTTTCCTTTCTGTTTTTCTTCCTTCTTTTTTTTGCTTTTTATTTAGCTTATTTTTCCTTTTAATTTTTTGTTTAAAGTGTGTGTGTCTGCCCACATGTAGATCAGTGCACCATGTACAAGCAGTACTCACAGAGGTCAGAAGAGGGTGTTGGATCCAGAGACTGGAGTTACAGCTGTGAGACCCAACACAGATACTAGGAATTAAGCCCAGGTCCTCTGGAAAAGTAATAGTACTCTTCACCACTGAGCCATCTATCCAGCCCTTGTTTGTTTTTGAGACAGAGTGCCACATAGAATTTCTAGCTTTGAACTTGCTATGTGCCTTTGTCTGGTCTTGAACTCTTGATCTGTCAGCTTCTATCTCCCTGGAATCACAGGTCTGTGCCACCACACCCAGCTCAATTCCTTGCCACCTTCCTCCCTCCTTTTCTTCCTTCCTTCTTTCTTTCCTTCCTCCCTTCCTTCCTTTCCTCCTCCTTTCTTCCTCCCCTCCTCCTTCTTCCCCTCTCTCAACACCACCTCTCTTTCCCTCTCTCTCTTGCCACTGTAGCCATCTCCAGAAATAAAAAATAAATAAAAAAAAAATGACTCAGGAAGACTTACTGAACTGATGAAATCACTCTGGTACTTCCAGCACTACTTCCTCTAGCCATGAACATGTCAGCCTCAGCTACTCTTCCAGAGATGCATACCCCCCACCCCCAACTCCCAACCCTAGCCCCCAACCCCACAAAATAATGCATGCTTTCATCTCTATAATTTGTAAAATGTAAATTGTCATAAAGTTTAATTAACTAACACTTAGCATCCAATTAGTTCATCATATGTATCCTTAACCAGACTAGCCAGAGTTCAGATCTAAGTTCTGTTTCCTGTTAACTATAAGACATTAGCAGAATCTTCTAACATATCATGCCTCATTTATTGAGGGATAAAATTGGGATGGCACCATTATCTACCTGACAGGAAGAAAGTGGGTGAATATGTGCAGAGTATTTGTAAACATTCCTGGCAGACAGTCATCACTGTAGAAGTGCTGGCCATTTCATACTACTACAAGAGGCTAGCTGATGGTTAGTTGTTGGTTCAAACATCTATTACCCATTTGTGACAGAGTTGTGTTTCTTACCTCAGTCCAGAAAACCTACATGTAATCCTTCCTCTTGACTTTCTCATCAGGCAAGAAAAATAAGTCATCAAAACAATTACTATCTAACAAAAAGAAAAACCAATGATACTTGTCAACTCTAACTTAGATTTTTCTCTCATAAGACACTTCACTTTCTTTTAAAGGAGATGATCAGAGCCTATGGAGATATCTTGGTTAGTGAAGTGTTTGCTGTGCAAGCAAGAGTGCCTGAGTTTAGTTTGCAGCACTTGTGTAAAAGCTGAACACAACAGATGCCTGTAATCCCAACAATCGGAGACAGAAATGGCCAAAGCCATAAGGCTCAATGACCAGCCTACTTAGGTGAATTGGTGAGCTCCAGGTTCACTGAGAGATGCTGGAAAGTGATGGGAGGTGATACTTGATGTCAACCTCTAGCTTCCACAGACATGTGCACACACATAAACATGTACACACACATAAATGCACATTTGTGAAATATATATATATATATATATATATATATATATATATATATATATATATATATATATATTGAGAGGGAGAGAGAGAGAACAGCTATGTTTATGGAGGGAGTAATGTCTGTGGTCAGTTTCTTTGGTTGAAACATGGTGGGATTCTGAGAGTGTCAAAGAAGAGTCACCATGGAAATACTGCTTCTATATCCTCATCCTTATTCTGCTTTTTAGGAATACCTACCTTCCCACTGTTTCAGACACTTCTCGTGTTTTTTGTTTGCTCTTTGTAAGTGATTTCTTACATTCTATAAACCTTGTCCTTAGGGTAAACACTTTTGAACTTGGCTGGACAAAGTTGTCCCTAAAACATGCCATGACTCCTGAGCAACTGTGGGAACACTAATCTTTGTCATCTGTCTACACTAGACACTTAATGTCCCCACAGTTCACCCAATGCTCTCCCACTGCTATTGCAGAATGAGACTCAAAGACAAGGGCCAGGACAGTCTTTGAAATCTAGAAAATAAAATGTATTTAATAAAAAAGTATTAATTTATCTCAGTATTAAGTTAATCAATTGAAATATTAGTGAAAGGACATTCTACAAAAGGAAAATTAGAAATACATTCAAACATATTGTATTAGACAAATTAGCCCTCCTGAGAGCTTTCCCAGAGGGAAAAAGAAAGAAAGAAAGACAGAAAGAAAGAAAGAAAGAAAGAAAGAAAGAAAGAAAGAAAGAAAGAAAGAAAGAAAGAAAGAAAGAAAGGGAAAAAAGAAAAAGGGAAAGAATACAAGAAGAATTCTTGCAAAATCAAAGTTTCGGGACTCCAACCTTGAAAGTAACCCAGCTCTAACTTAGAGATCCGGTTAGAAATGAGACCTGCAAGCTGTACTTTTGGTTCCTGAGTTCTTATGAGTGGGACTGACAACCTCACCACAAATCCACAAACAGGAGGCTTCGCACGATCTGAAGCTCTAGCTGGCTTGAGTCAACCACAGGAAAAGAAATAAAGGAAGAGGGGGAAATGCTATTTCTCCAAATTACCAATCTAAAAATGCGAAGGCAGAATGTTAAAGTTCTCTGTGTTCCTCCACCTGTTCCTGTGTCATCATCTGCCAAAAGAGGTCCCCTCATGCCAAATGCTGCACCCATATCCGTGTGTGTGTGTGTGTGTGTGTGTGTGTGTGTGTGTGTGTGCGTGCGTGTGCGCGTGCACACACACACACACACACAAAAACACTCAAAATCTATCCCAGCAGCCCTTCTCAGTGTCAAGTCTGGAGACTGTTCTTTTCCAGATGGTGTCTCAACAGCGACACCTAGAGATGTCTTAGAAAATGAGCTTGTGAAAGAAGCTGATGTTTCTCAATCTCATTCCGTAATTTCCCCCAAAATCTGTTTGTTGCATTTTCATTTTTCAAAGTGTTTATCATTCATTTATTTTTAGAAATGTTTTGTTTTGAGGGGGAAACAAGTAAGAAGGAAATCATTTGAAATGTAAATAAAGAATACACCTAATTAAAAAAATTAAAAAAAAAAAAGAAATGTTCTGTTTTTTTTATTTAGTACTATCATTTAAAGTATCCCAGGTATCTAAAGACACTTGTATTTACTTGTAGGTAAGATTCATTTTAATATTTAAAACTAGTAGCAGAAAAGGAATTGCTGTTTTGTCCATTATAATGCAGAAAAGGTGAAATGTGGGACCAAAGATATAAGCACAGTGTGGTGATTTGAATATGCTTGGCTCAGGGAGTGGCATTATTTGGAGGTATAGTCTTGTTGGAGTAGGTGTGGCCTTGCTGGAGGGAGTGTGTCACTGTGGGTGTGTGCTTTAAGACCCTCAGCCTAGCTGCCTGGAAGTCAGTATTCTCCCTCTTCTCCTGACTGCTTTCAGATGAAGATGTAGAGCTCTCAGCTCCTCCTGCACCATGCCTGCCTGGATGCTGCCATGCTCCCACCTTGATGATAATGAACCAAACCTATGAACCTGAAACCCAGCCCCAATTAAATGTTGTTCTTATAAGAGTTGCCTTGGTCATGGTGTCTGATCATAGCTACCTATTATTGGGTTAGTTGGACTACAAACTGTAAGTCATTACAACAAATGCCCTTAGTATATAGAGACATTCTATAAGTTCTGGGACTCTAGAGAACCTTGGCTAATATACACAGTTAATAAAACTGAACAAGTCGATCGAAGTGCAGAAGGTGCCAAAGCAGCTGGAGAAGTGTCTCAGATACCCTCGCCTGTCTGACCCTCCCCAAGGACCATCTGCTGTCACAGATCCTTCCAAGCAACCCCTTAGCTCTTCATCAGACTTGACTTTTTCCCTACTCAAGCTCTGGCCACCCCACTGGTCCTGCTTGGTGTTATGGGATCAGTCTCTTCCCGTCCTAGTGAAGGTCAGTGTAACTGGGCTCAATATTCATCCCACTTGAGTTTGATACCCAGAACCTCAGATCCTTAAAGACTGGAGCTGAAGATAGAAGAGAGATGCCATATGGGTAGATGTTGGGAATCAAACCTGTGTCCTCTGGAAGAGTACCCAGGGCTCTTACAGGATGAGGTAGCTCTTTGGCTCTTCTAGAACAACTCTTTGTTCATTTGTTTGTTTGCTTGTTTGTTTGTTTTAAGAAAAAAATACGAGTGGCAAGTGAGGTATGTCCTACTAAGTTTGATATCCAGAAGCTTGATGGTATTGTTTTTATTTTATGTGTATGAGTGTTTGCCTGCTTGTATGTCTATCAACCACAGGCCTGTGAAGGCTAGAGGAGGGAATCAGCATCTGTAATCACAGCACTAAGGTGATAGAGACAGGCGGACCCCAGGGTTTCACTATTTGGCCATACAGACTACTTGGTAAGCTCTGGGTCTCTAAGAAAGCCTGTCTCAAAAATACAAGGTGGGTGGTACCTGAGGAAGGACAGATGAGACTGTCCTACATTCTGCATGCATGTGCATGTGGGCGCACACATTAATCAATGTACATGCAAAAGGGGTGGAAGAGGTACTGTTCTCTACATTCCACATATATGTGCATGCACGTCCACACCCCAGTCGGCACACACAGAGACAAAGTGGAGAAGATAACATTGTCTGCATTCCACATGCAAGGTCTGTCCAAACTTGGCAGCCTCTTGAGAGCAAATAGTCTCTCTTTCTTGGAAGCAAGCTTGAGGGAAGACTATAAATACTTAAACATTAATATTGTTATCCTTGTCACATGAAAAAAATGAATTAATGATTTCCTGGATGTTCTCTGGGACTGACCTCAGTGGCTCCATCCTGTGTTCTGTTCATCTTATTACCAATTCTTCCCTAAAGTCTTTCCTCCTTAGAGTCAGGAACTGTCATCTGTAAGTAATGGGCCATGCACGCAGAGCCTGCTCCTGCAATGAGTGTGGCTAGGGTAATATTCCCACCCCCTCTCCCGGGTCTCCACAGGGTATCCAAAGCCTGCGTGTCATCCCTGAGCAATTTTCATCAACTCTCTCAGAACTTGCCTGAGGAGAGGAGGGGGGCTGGAGCGGAACTGTCTCTTTAATGGGATTTTAATGTGATCTTCAGCAAACTAATCTTATTTAGATATCATAGGAAGCCGTGTAATCTCATCTGGGCACTCTTATTTCCTTCAGAAGAAGGGAAAGCTTTGTAATTCATTTTCGGCAACAGGAACACTTTAATAAAATCGGCTTCCGAAGGTTAAATGATCAGACAAACAGCTGCAGCCCCAAGACCCTCCATCAATCTCTTTGATTGGGGCAACCATGACAACAAAATGACCACTCCTAAGGTAGTTTAAATACAGCCTGTGCTAAACTTAGCTCATCTGCTACCATGTGCCTCTTCCAATGCTTTACAGTCCTGTGTGTGCCTGCTGAGGGTGTCTGGGTCCATGCCATAGTTCTAGAAATAAGCCAAGTCCAGAGAAACAAAGAGCACATGGTAGAACTCATACGTGGAGTTGATGTCATAAAAGAAGAGAGTAGACTGCAAGTTATCAGAGCCAGGCTTCTCAAAAGCAGAATCAGGTGGTGGTGTTAGCCAAAGACTTTGTAACCAGACATAGGCCGGACAGACAGACCTGAGGACACAATTCTGGAAAGTGCTTGTTTTGCAAGCATGATGACATGAGTTCGATCCCTGGGACCTACATTAAAAAAAAAAAAAAACAGGCATGGTAGCACATGCTTGTAATCCTTGTACTGGGGAGGCAGGACAGGAGGATCCCTGAGGCTACCTAGCCAGCCAGATGATTGTCAAGTTCCAGGTTTAATGAGAGAGAGAACCTGTCTCAAAAACAATAAGGTGGATGATATCCTGAGAGATATCTTCTTCTGGTTTCTGTACATGCATACACAAGCACACATGTGCACATGCACATACACCTACACACGAACATGTATACATGCATACACATGTAAAACTAAAAACTTAAAATAGACCTATCTTACAGTATAGCAAGTACGGATACTCATTTGTATGCCATACTCATGAAAAATGCCAAGAAAGTAGATGGTTAAGTGTTGTCTCCATGAAAGCCATAATTATGTAATGGAATAAGTGTGTTAATTCAGTAGCTTTTATATATATATATACATATATACTTCAAAACATCATATTGTCCAGAATATACACATATAATTTAAATGCCACTTAAAAATAAATGTTAGTGCAACTTTGAATCATTCTAAGCTTTGTTTCTTTACTAGGAATGATGACACAATGAACTAGGTTAAGACATATATAGCCACCTGGGCTGGGAAAATGGTTCTGTGGGGTAAAATATTTGTCTTAGAGATCTAGTGCTATGAAGAGAAACCACAGCAACTTTTACAAAGGAAACAATTAAATGGGGGCTGGCTTACAGTTTCAGAGGTTTAGTCCCTTATCTTCATGGCAGGAAGCATAGCAATATATTGGCAGACAGGGTGCTGTCGAAGTCGCTGAGAGTTCTACATCCAGATTAGCAGGTAGCAAGAAGAGACTGTGAGCCACTAGGTCTGATTTGAGCTTCTGAGACCTCAAAGCCCACTCCCTATTGATGCACTTCCTCTAAAAATGCCATATCTACTCTAACAAGGCTATACCTCCTAATAGTGCCACTCCCTATGGATCTATGGGGTCTATTTTATTCAAACCACCACAGCACTCATCACACAAACATGAGGAAATGGGTTCAAATACCTAGAACCCAAGCAAAAGCCTAGCATGGCATAGGGGTCCCTATAGCCTCAACACTGTGGTTTGGTGACCAGCGAGTCTTACTGAGAAGTTGGGGTCCAGGTTCATTGAGAACCTACATTCTAGTTTGCTTCCTGTCCTTCTGATAGAACACACAGAGAAAAAGCAACTTAAGGCATTTCACTGAGAGAAGTCAAGGCAGGAACTTAGCAAGAACTGTGGAGGAGCACTTCATACTGTCTCACTCATAGGGTTATATGCTCAGCTAGCTTTTGTGGCTAGCCCAACAATGGTGCATGTCATAGTGGTCTGTGCCCTCCCACATGAAGCATCAGCCAAGAAAATCTCTCGCAAATGTCTCCATCTAACTGAGCCAATTCTTTTGTTAAACTTGCTCTTTCCCAAGTGACTTTAGGTTGGGTCAAGTTGACAGTGAAAACTAACACCACACTCTGCCTCAAGAAATAAGTGAACCAAAACAGAAGACATCCAAGATGTAACTGCAGCCTCCCCACACTCACAAACAGGCGCACACACACACACACACACACACACACACACACACACACACACACACTGACTTATGCTTACACCACAAAGATTAAGAACTTGCTTTCTGGGCTTCTGACCTTCTTCCCCTGGGGACTGGCTGGCTGTCAATCATCTCCATGGCTTTCTCTGAGTTCTGCCCCTTCACTGTCATCCCAGCCTTGCCTCTCATTACCATAATTTCAGCCACTTGCTTCTGATTAAGTACCGTTTCCCAATCTCTATTATTTTGGGATTTGATCATCCCCATTGCAATCAGACACCTTGGCTCTGTCACAGCACCTGCTCTTATCAGCCCTGACTATAAAGGATAGCCACCAGTGTCCTGGGGTTGCTGAATGTCCTGTCCACATTCCATTCTGTGCCTTATGTCCCACAGGCTCTCCTGAGTAACCAAGTGAACTCCTCTGCTTGTACCAGGCCACCTACTCTAACACATCCTGGCTGCTGAGCCCTTTGGTCCTTTCTTCTACTGTCTGACACAGATCTGGGATCTTTACTTCCCACTGCATTCACTAAGCTTCCAAGTGTCAACCCACATCTCATTAGCACAGTACCCTGAGGTCCTTTTCCACTCTCATTTTGATCAGTCCCTTTTATTCAACATTGTGTTTTATCACCTTTGAGCCAGCAGACTCGGGATCCAACCATGTGTGTGCATCCCATCCCATTGCTGTAGGTTTGTCAGAACTGGCTAGGCTCCTGCAGCTCCCACTTTCAGGCTAGAGTTCCTTTTAGTTTCTTTTATCCTTCCACCAACCTGACTTCTCCTGGCCACTGGTGTGTGTGTGTGTGTGTGTGTGTGTGTGTGTGTGTGTGTGTGTGCGCGTGCGTGCGTGCGTGCGTGCGTGCGTGCGTGCGTGCGTGTGTGTGTGTGAGTCAGAGAACGACTTTGGGTGTCATCCTCAGGAAGGCTGCCTGTCTCCCTTGAGATGTTTCCTATTGGTCTGAAGCTCATCAATTGAACTAGACTGACTGACCAGTGAGTTCCCAGAAATTCTTCTGTTTCTGTATCTCACTGTGCTTAGATTACAACCATGCACCAATGTGCCTAGCATTTAAACTCAGATCTTCAGGCTTACACAGCAAGCACTTTACCCTGTGTGCCATCTCCCAAGTCCTCTATGTTGTATTTATATTTATCAGTATTTATTAGTCTGATGGCAAGAAAGATAGCAGAGTTTCATCTTGAAACCTATGTAAGGAGGAACCAAACTGAAGCCATTTTAAATTAAAACTTACGTTTCAAATAGGGGTCAAAGTTCAAGTTCTCAAGACATCTCTGGATGAGATAGATCCTGGTTGGCAAGTTGAGACATGAATGCTGGAAAAGTTGCCCTACCACAGTTGATCGAACCAACCAATGAGAACAGGATAAGTGTAGCACAAAAGAAATGTTTCTAGGAAAGTCCTCTATCCCTGAATCCTGACTGGTAGAAAATGTAACTATATTTTGGCATAGGTGATTAAGGATTTTGTGATTTTTGTTCTTAAAACCCTATAGCATTCTAACTCAGAGTCACAGTTCAGTTCCTGAATCCGTTCTATATCCCTGATCAATAGTAGCTTGATAACAATAAATTTATCTTTCTAGCGTTGACTCGGTGTTTGAGCTGTGTTGGATCAAAGCAGACACCATGACACCTAAATATAGTATTTTTTCAGGAAGGGGCCTCTGTGTTACCTTTTAGGCATGGAGGGAACATAATCTTATAATATAAAGGGCAATGGTGAAGGATGGACCTCAAGCTTCATGTGTATGTGTTTGTGTGTGTTTGTGTGTATGTTTGTGTGTGTGTGTGTGTGTGTGTGTGTGTGTGTGTGTAGTCTTAATCCATATTACTCTGGTTTCTCTAGAAGAACAGAATCAATAGAGAATAAATACATATTAAATGGGAATTTATCAGATTGGCTTATATAAAAATGCCCAGGTAGTCTAACAATGGCAATGTTGGCAATGTGGAAACATGAAGACCCAGTGCCTGCTCAACCCATGAGGCTGGGTGCTTCAGTAGTCTTGATCTGATGCTGGAAGCCGGCAGGGTTCTGCAGGGCTACTGGTCTTCAGTCTGTATTAGAAGGCTGAAGAAACAGGCTTGGACTGACAGCAGAGGATCACAGCAGCGGTGACAGGTAAAGACACATTCACCAGCAAGAAGTAGAGACAGAGGGGCAAGGACACAGCCCAGCTGCTCCTCGGATGTCAACATCTGGGCCACCACTGGAAGGTGCTTGACCACACGGGGGAGGGCCTTCAACCTGTAGCTAATCCTTCCTGGAAATTCCCTCACAGATTCATCCAGAAACTTTCTGTTATTTGTTTCCAGGGGCAATCAAACTGCAACCAAGATTAACTCTCACAGCCCCTCAATTCAAGCTGAGGCCCCAACTTTAAGATGGGGAATTAGCTGGGCCTTACTATTTAGCCCTCTCTGGAGTTTCTACACCATGCCTGATCCCTAGTCAATTCTCCAGCCACAGACTACTTCTTAAGCTGCCAAGGAGGTCTTCCTTTTCCCCCTCCTCTCTCCACAGTGATAACAGATCAACTCCAGGTTTTCACTTGCTTTCTCCTGTTAAGGCCTGGGTGACTGCTACTTTTCTAGCCAGCCATTTTATGCGATTACTAATGTTATAAGGAAACTTTTTCATATGCTGTTACTAATGTTACAAGGAAACTTTCTCATGTACCGTTACTAGGAAATTCCTAATGCCTGAGTTGATTGCAAATTCTGTTATGTGTTGTGCTTTGGAGTTCCTGGAAAACAAGCACAATAGCGATTAGTTAGAACTACTTTGTATAGTTAGCCCCGATAAGCTTGGATCTGAACCAAACACTGGCAGCAATTCCTGCACCTATATATGAGCTTTTATGGTTTTTGTCTTTATAAGCTGTCCTTGGGAGGGACCCCAAAATAAGAGAGACACCTGCACCAATATAAGAAGCTATTTGGAATAAAACTTCCACTTTGAGTAGAAGTCAAATAAGGTTTAAGTTCCCAAGACCTCCCTGGGAATTGACATCCTTCTTGGCAGAGAGAGACATGCATGTAGATAACTGACATCCTGGTTGGCAAGTTGAGATATGAATGCAAGGCAAGGCAAGTCGCACCCACCCCATAGTTGAATAACTCAACCAATGAGAACAAAGTAAGCGTACAACAAAGTCATGTTACTAAGGAAGTCCCCTGTTTCTTAATTCTGATTGGTGGAATAACTTGTCACAGATGTTTGTGGATTTCAGGCTTAAAAGCTTTGTAGGATTCTGGCTCAGGGTCAAAATTACCTTGGAGTCTGGTCTTTGGCCCTGATCGATCAGTCCTTGGGTGAATGTCCAACAGACTATCCCTGTCTAATTGAGATTAGTGTTTGTGTGGTTTGTGAGTTGACTCTTGGACCACAACACTCCAATGCATTACTGATAAATCTAGCAACAGTATAATAATATCATTCCCACAGCAAAATTCCATGTAAGTTCATGGGAAAGAATTAGGATTTGTGGCAACTAATCAAACACACTTTCATGGATGAATTTAAGTTTTATAACATGAAGTGAAATTTTAATAAATGTCCATTCAACTGTGGTCATCTATGGTGTTTGTTTTTTTAATTTTCTAAACATTTATTTGTTTTTTTTGTGAGGGTGAGTGGGTTAGCAGTGTGCCATGGTGTGGGGATGGAGATCAGAGGACAAGCTGCAGGAATTGTTTCTTTCCCTCTGAGTAAATCCTGGGGATCAATCTCAAGTCTTCAGCCTTAGCAACTACCCCTCTTCCCCACTGAGCCATCACAATGTCCTCTAAAGATTTGAAAACGTTCCCATTTCAGACAGACATTCAAGTAACAGAACACCTTGAGACACTGTGTGATCTGAGAGGCTGGCACGGCTTAGTAGTGACCAGGATATCCTGTGCACTGTCACCTTCTGACATCTTTGAAAATCCCTTACAGCTGAAATACTGTCCCTTCAAGGCCATTCTTAAAGGCAGCAAAAGGACCAACCAGGAAACTGTCATAGACAAACCAGGTGATGCAAGCTGAGCTCTGCTTCTATCTGGCCTATATACCTCAGGAGGAAATACTCATCCTTAGTAATCTCAGGGCAGCCTCAGACGTCCTCATTCCTTCTGGTACCAAAATGTTTTAGACTAGTCAGTACTGCACTCTTCATTCTGCCCTGTCTTGCCTTTCTCAGGAAGCATCAGGAAAGCTCCTGCCTACCATTTGACCCTCTCCTTCACATGGTCTTCCCTATACCAGCTCCAGAGTTGTCTACCTATGCAGCCCTGAGTGCTGTGTTATGCCCCTTGTCTCTGAATCCTCAGACTTCTTATCTTCTCAAGTGTGTGTCCCATACCTAGTTTTATGAAGTGATGTTATCTAACTCAGGATTTCCTGTGTGCTAGGCTAGCACTCTACCAATTCAACTCCATTCACAGATTGCTGTCTCCTTAAGTAAGAACCTTAGAACTTGAGGCCAGTGGAAAAAAATCCAGTCATATCCACAAAGCAGTATTCTAGAATCAGGATTAACCACCACTCTCCTGGGCCTCCCTATTAGCTACCGTCTTTCCAAGGGGAAACTTGTTGATATAAGCCAAAGGCTGATTGAGTTTTATGGACATACGGACCCATTCATTCAGTTGTAAAAAGTATCCTGATACAGGTTTTGTAAATAATTTGCAATTGAAAAAATCCATTTACAGTGTAAATGAAGATGAATAATGCTGAAATGGACTTAGTAGGTGTGCCAGAATAAGAGTATAAAATGCATTCATTAAAGTAAGGGAGATGCATGCTGTAAAGCAATCCAATTTTTCCCTCTCTCTTTCTCTACTAAAACAAACTAAAGATCCTTTCGATTGCTCTGAGGCAAATCTGTTGAGAGGGTTACTAACCAGATGAATGAAAGCAGAGAGAGAGAAGCATTTGCCATAATAGCTGAAGCTTTAGAGACAGAACTGTGAATGTGGAGGTTGTAAGTAAACACCCAATACATTTCGGTGGTTATTTCAGCCCAGGCTGGGGATAAGCAGAAACAAATGAATTGCTGATGTTGCAGAAGGCTAGCTAAGCCAGAAGAACAGTAAGAATAATAACATCACATTAGAGTATTAAACTTCACTCAGAAAGATGTGCTAAAATGTGTCTTCTGTCTGAAGTGCCCCATATAATTAGAACGAAGGTATGTTTGTTGTGTCTGAAAGAATGACTTTTCTCTAGTGGCCAATCTGTGGGGGAGAAAGGGTGTTGAGCAAAGCTGTGGCAGTGTTCCCTAGAGGGGTGACATTCACACTGCTGTCTTCATTGCCATTCACGCCGAGGAACTCATAGTTCTGGGTATCTGATTTTCACATCATAACATGAATATTCAAAGTGCTACTTTACATATCACATATGGTTTAGATTTGAGTGATTTCCTCCTGGGCTGGAGGGATTTCTCTCAAGCATATCTATGTATATTCTCTTAGATAGTTTTACCTAAAAAAAAAAAAAAAAGAAGAAAGAAAGAAAGAAAGAAAAGAAAAGAAAAAAAAGGAAGAAAGGGGGGAAATGAAATATTCTTTTTAAAATAACCTAAAAGTCTCAATTAGATATGAATACTTTCTCACTCTGATTTTTTTAATAAGTCAATCTAATGTTTTTCTTCACTAAATCCACTTAAA
Source organism: Tokudaia tokunoshimensis (assembly GCA_036184795.1). Classification (NCBI taxonomy): domain Eukaryota; kingdom Metazoa; phylum Chordata; class Mammalia; order Rodentia; family Muridae; genus Tokudaia; species Tokudaia tokunoshimensis. The sequence continues at coordinate 72,816,520 of BTHU01000013.1, forward strand.
TGCAGAAGTCATTAGAAGATAAGTAAATCAGGGACCAGGATGTGGCTCAGTTGGTAATGCACTTGCCTAGAATGTGCAAGGCCCTGAGATCAATCCTCAACACCACATAAACCCTATGTGCTAGCACAGGCTTGTAATCCCAGCAGAATAGTTGGTAGCAGGAGGTTAGAGAGATCAAGGTCATCCCCAGCTCTACGTAGTGCAGTCAGAGCGTTATGGCCATAGACAAGGACAGCTCCTAAGAAATGACAAATGGAGATTGTCCTTTGGCCTCCAAGTATGTATGCACGCACAAACACATGAAGGATTGATAATAGATGATTGATAGATAGATAGATAGATAGATAGATAGATAGATAGATAGATAGATGATACATGGATGATAGATAGATAGATAGATAGATAGATAGATAGATAGATAGATAGATAGATAGATAGATGATACATGGATGATAGATAGATAGATAGATAGATAGATAGATAGATAGATAGATAGATAGATAGATAGATAGATAGATGATAGATGATACATGGATGATTAATAGACAGATAGATAGATAGATAGATAGATAGATAGATAGATAGATAGATAGATAGATAGATAGATAGATAGATAGATAGATAGATAGATAGATAGATAGACAGAATTTAAAGGGACATAGAGGATTCACAGCAAGCACTCAAATATCACATAGGAAGAAATCTGAGAATTCTGAGCAGAAAGAGCACATGATCTCCTCCATTCTAAAAGCTTTGTGCTGGTTATTGAGTAGAGAATGAGCTAAGTAGCCCACAGTTCAAACAAGGACAATTTTCAGGAGCTATCCCACAACCCAAGCAGGAGGCAATGTTGTGTCACAGGGTGGGAAGAGCTGCTGAGGGGACGAGAGGTGATTAGATTCTGGGTAGATTTTCTTAATCTAACTGCCTCTGCTCTCCAGGTAGAGCCAAAGAAACTAGCAAAGCCCCACCTGCATTGTGTCAGAACCTGATAGAGCTGTCATGTATTAAGATTGGGTGTGGGGAAGGTGGAGGAAAGCAGTTTAAAACTGAGAAGTTTAATCTTGGCATTGTGATAAAGGGTAAGGAGAGGATCTCGGGGGGGCGGAGGTAGGACATGCAGATGTGATTTGGGAAGCAGAGTTAAACTGTACAGCTAAAAGAAGAGAAAAGGCAGGAAACTGATACAAGCATCCAGGCCATTACAACACTGAGAATGATATAGGCTGCTAAAGCTTTCCAGCACTGATTTCCTCTTTTTTCTAGTAAAAGAACTTTATTATTAAAAAATCAAGGGGTTGTGGAGATGGCTCTGTGGGCTAAGTGCTTATTACCCAAACTTGCAGATCCGAATTCAGATCCCCAGCACCTATGTTTAAAAAAAATAAACTAAAATCAGTTGCAGTAACATAAGCCTGTAATCTCAGCAGTGGAAGAAGGGAGAGGAGAAGATTTAGGACAGTGATTCTAAACCTGTGGATCTTGACCCCCTTGGAAAACCTCTATCTCCAACAGTATTTGAATTGTGATTCATAGCAGTAGAAAAATTACAATTATGAAGTAGGGACAAAAATAATTTTATGGTTGATCCTCACCACAACGTGAGGAGTTTCAGCATTAGGAAGGTTGAGAACTACTAATATAGGAACACAGTGGCCAGTTAATCTAACCAGCTGGTGAACTGCAAGTTCAGTAAGAGATCTCTGAAACAAATAATAATGACACGTTAGAGAATGGCTAAGGGAGAAAATTTACATAGCACACATATACACACAGCCCCACATCAACAATTACACCCTAGATTCTTGCAGCTTAGCAGAGGAAAATATTGCAATCTAAAATCAAAGAGACATGGGTTCAAATCCGAGCCCTACTCACTGGCTGTGACCCGCTTTCCGTACCTTAGCTTCTCCCAGCTGTCTCTGCGGTGACTCTGCTCTGCAGACTGCTCTTGCACAGAAGCACATGAGAAGTTGTCCCTGGAGGTCTCCTAGTGGAGTCACTAATTACTCTTTTACACAAAACTTTAGCAAGGAGTCTGGTAGGTGTAGGGAGCAATGGGGCTGCATCAAAAGTGGGGAGATGTATGGCTGCTTGTAGAACATGAAATTTCTATATTCCAAAGAGATATTTTTACAAGTTCATGATTTGGACACTGATCTGGACAGACAAGGATAACTTCGGTTCTTTCTCAATTCATCTTAGAGGAAACTAGGACAGAGACGTTGCCCTTTTCAATGTTTCATTAAGCAAGAACTGTGCCTGCCCAGCAGAACCTCTGCAGTAATGGCCATGGCCCTCCAGATAGGGAAGATTTTTTCCTATACCTGAGCACCCTTGAATCTCCACTCTTTCTCCAGGCTAAGACCTGTCTGATACATTCATCACCCAAACCTGTGGCAAGTCATTTTCTCTGCCTTTATCATGTCACCTTGCAGCCCCGTGCTAGCATATGGTCTATTATGTGCAAATGATTAAACAGATTTTCTGCCATGGGTAAAAAATATATTTCCCACTGGATACATCGAAGACTGTGTAACTTTCTCCTGGAAGCATGAGCCTAGAATTCTAAGTGACTCTGTGGGATAGGTGGAAAAGAAAACTACTGATGAGTCCCTAACTTGTGTCTTCTATTGAGGCAAAGGATAATATATCGGGGATGGGATGGTGTCAGATGTTGCATGCTAAAATAATCTTCCTGGTTTAGAGGCTTATGTGCCTATTTAGTCCTACTTAGGATGACCTCCTCCTCCTGCCTCCTCCTGCCTCCTCCTGCCTCCTCCTGCCTCCTCCTGCCTCCTGCCTCCTCCTGCCTCCTCCTCCTACCTCCCCCTCCTCCCTGCTCTCCAAACCTCCAGCTTCCACTGGGTTATTTCATTTGCAGCAATACTCGGTTCAGATGGTACTTCTTTCATGGAATTGGGTCTTACATATCACTCTCCCTTGGTTATGTATCTCCCATGATCTCCAAAATTCCCAGAAATAATTATTATTCAAACCTTCATCATACTGCATCCAAATTTTGTGATTGTACATCTTGCAGGCCCACCCATGAACACATATTTATTTTGAAACTTACTGCCTAGGACAGACTGAACTTATTTAGCAGCTCACTAAAATATTCTTGTAAGTAGACTCAACATAGGATGGCCAATATTTACGAGTTTTGGGGTTATTAAAATTAAAGATGGGCAAGAGTTTATCTATCTTGTTGATTTTCTCAAAGAACCAGCTCCTGGTTTTGTTGATTCTTTGTATAGTTCTTTTTGTTTCTATGTGGTTGATTTAAGCCCTGAGTTTGATGATTTCCTGCCTTCTACTCCTCCTGGGTGTATTAGCTTCTTTCTGACCTAGAGCTTTCATGTGTGCTGTCAAGTTGCTAGTGTATGCTCTCTCCAGCTTCTTTTTGGAGGCACTCAGAGCTATGAGTTTTCCTCTTAGCAGTGCCTTTATTGTGTCCCATAAATTTGGGTATGTTGTGCCTTCATTTTCATTAAACTCTAAAAAGGTTTTGATTTCTTTCCTTATTTCTTCCTTGACCAAGGTGACATTGAGTAGAGCATTGTTCAGACTCCATGTGTATGTGGGCTTTCTGTTGTTATTGTTGTCATTGAAGACCACCCTTACTCCATAGTGATCTGAGAGGAGGCATGGGATTAGTTCTATCTTCTTATATCTGTTGAGGTCTGATTTGTGACCAATTATATGGTCGATTTTGGAGAAGGTACCATGAGGTGTTGAGAAGGAGGTATATTCTTTTGTTTTAGGATGAAATGTTCTATAGATATCTATTAAATCCATTAGGTCCAAAACTTCTGTTAGTTTCACTGTGTCTCTGTTTAGTTTGTGTTTCCCTGATCTGTCCATTGAGGAAAGTGGGGTGTTGAAGTCACCCACAGTTATTGTGTGGGGTGTGATGTGTGCTTTAAACTTTAGTAAAGTTTCTTTATAAATGAGGGTGCCCTTGCATTTGGAGCATAGATGTTCAGAATTGAGAGTTCTTCCTGGTAGATTTTTCCTTTAATGCTTATAAAGTATCCTTCTGTGTCTTTTTTTGATGACTTTTGGTTGAAAGTCTATTTTATTGGATATTAGAAAGGCTACTCCAGCTTGTTTCCTGGGACCATTTGCTTGGAAACTGTTTTCCAGCCTTTTACTCTGAGGTAGTGTTTGTCTTTGACACTGGGATGTGCTTCTTGTATGCAGCAAAATGTTGGGTCCTGTTTACATATCCTGTCTGTTAGTCTATGTCTTTTTATTGGGGGAATTGAGTCCACTGATGTTAAAAGATATTAAGGAAAAGTTGATTGTTGATTCCTGCTATTTTTGATGTAATTTTTATGTTTATATGGTTATCTTCTTTCGGGTTTCTTGAAAGAAGATTAATTTCTTGTTTTTTCTAGTGTGAAGTTTTCATCCTTTTGTTGGTGTTTTCCATTCATTATTCTTTGAAGGGCTGGATTTGTGGAAATATAGTGTGTAAATTTGTTTTTGTCATGAAATACCTTGGTTTCTCCATCTATGGTAATAGAGAGATTTGCTGGATATTGCAGTCTGGGTTGGCATTTGTGTTCCCTCCTGGTCTGTATGACATCTGTCCAGGCTCTTCCGACTTTCATAGTCTCTGGTGAGAAGTCTGTGTAATTCTGATAGGTATACCTTTATATGTTACTTGCCTTTGTCCCTTACTGCTTTTAATATTCTTTCTTTGTTTAGTACACTTAGTGTTTTAATTATTATGGGACGGGAGGAATTTCTTTTCTGGCCAAATCTATTTGGAATTCTGTAGGCTTCTTGTATGTTCATGGGTTTCTCTTTCTTTAGGTTAGGGAAGTTTTCTATAATTTTGTTAAAGACATTTACTGGCCCTTTAAGTTGGAAATCTTCACTTTCTTTTATAAGTATAATCCTTAGGTTTGGTCTTCTAATTTTTCCTGGATTTCCTGGATGTTTTGGATCAGGAGCTTTTTGCATTTTCCATTTTCTTTGACTGTTGTATCAATGCTTTCTATGGTATCTTCTGCATCGGAGATTCTCTCTTCTATCTCTTGTATTCTGTTTTTGATGCTTGGATTCTTGACTCCTGAGTTCTTTCCTAGGTTTTCTATGTCCCGAGTTGTTTCCCTTTGTGATTTCTTTATTGTTTCTCCCTCCATCTTTAGATCCTGGATGGCTTTGTTCAATTCCTTCACCTGTTTTGTTGTGTTTTTCCTTAGTTCTTCAAGGGCTTCTCCCTGTTTACTAGTGTTCTCCTGTATTTCTTTAAGGGAATTATTTATGTCCTTCTTGAAGCCTTCCATCAGCATCATGAGCTGTGATTTTAAATCCAAATCTTGCTTTTCTGGTGTGTTGGGGTATCCAGGACTTGTTGTTGTGGGAGAATTGGGTTCGAATGGAGCCATATTGCCTTGATTTCTGTTAGTAATGTTCCTACATTTGCCTTTTGCCATCTGATTATCTCTGGTATTACTTGGTTCTACTGTCACTGGCTGGTGCTTGTCCCTCCTGTGTGCCTGCACGCCTATCTCAGCACTCCTGGCTGACTGGCTTTCCCCTGGCACAGATTGCTGTGGGGCTGCCTAGATCCTGGGTGTAGGTCAGACCCTGGCAGACCGAGTCCCAGGTGATCTTATACTCAGGTGTTCTCTGCGTTCTTGGCTGCAGCAGCATGCTCAGTGGCAGGAGAGAAGATGTTGGCCTCCCCTCTACTCGCGACACTCAATGCAGAGCAGATGTCCCCTAGCAGACTAGGTGCACAGAAGGTTGTGGTGCTGCTGAGCCCCTGGGTGAAGGCAGAGCCCTGGTGGGCAAGTCCCAAGTGATCCTCCACTCAGGTGATCCCTGCACCCCTGTCTGCACTTGTCTACTCAGTCACAGTGGCAAAGATGGTGGCGCCTCACCTCTAAATGCAGGACTCCCTCCAATCGCATAACTACCCACAGGGCAGATGTCCCCCGGCAGGGTAGGTACACAGATGGCTGTGGTGCTGCTGAGCCCCTGGGTGCAGGCAGAACCCTGGCGGGGATCTTCCCATGTGATCCTCCACGCGGATGATCCCTGCGACCCTGTCTGCCCCTATCTACTCAGTCACAGTCTGCTCTGTGTGTTATAGATGCATAGTGCTGCACCCAGCTTTTATGCAGGTTGCTAGGGATTGAAACTTAGTCTCAGGCTTGTTTGAGCCTCGCCAGCCCTAATTACTAAATATTTTTGACTTCATATATGACACATGCAAAAGAAACTAGAAGAAAGTACACTGAACTAGTATGTGATCTCTAGGAAGTGGAGGGTTGTTTTTCTTTAATTCTGCTGAATTTATTCTATTTTCAAACTTTTTAGCTATAATAAACTTAAAAAAGCAACTAACTGAACAATACTGGAATGCCTGCTTATTATCTAGTAACTATGTGGCTTTAAGCAATTTTCTCAACTTCTCAGAAACTATTCAGAAAAAGTATGTGGAGTAAGTGTGCTATTGTGGAGATTAAATAAAACCAAACATAAAATGCCTTTTGAAGGAGCTGAGATATAGCATAACTTTCAGTTTGTGGGCAGCGGCTTTGCACATGAGTGTTCTTTTGAGAGTGCATGTGTGAGTGTGTGCATATGGGTGTATGAGTGAGTGTGTGTGTGTATTGTGTATAAGTATGTGTAAGTGTATATGTATATTTTCCATTTCCCTGTGAGTACATGAGCATGGAGAGAGAGAGAGAGAGAAAGAGAGAGAGGGAGGGAGGGAGGGAGGGAGGCTCTTGATGAAACAGAAGGCACAAATGACCAACAGTCTTCAATAAAACCAGGAAAACTTTTTTTTCCGTTTTGAAAATCTTTATTAAATCAAACGAAGCCAGGGACCATGGCTGTGATTTATTGCACTGGGAAACTCCAGAACAACCAAGCAGCACATTTTCTTTAACTCCTGGCGAGTAATTAGCCTCTGTACTGCTAAAGGGCCTGTCAGCAGCCCTGTCAAGGAAAAAGAAAAGCCAGCTACTCAGAAGCACGGGGCCCTCAGCATTACTCATCGTCTCCCTGGTGCTTGAAGGCATCATCCTTCCCTTCTGTTCTAATGTTCCTTCCTAAGGAAGACAGAACAGAGGGTCAGCAGCAGGGTCATCACCACAAGCAAGCTGGAACTGATGTGTTAGGGGAAGAAAAGAAGAGGCAGCCCTCACCAAGGCCAAAGCACTACAGACTAATCATGGTCGGATGTGCCGTCAATCACTCCTGTTGTTCCTTGCTGCTACCCTGAAAGGTTAGCTCCACTTTGCAAGGGTAGAAAAACATAAATTTGCAGAGATTAAATAATTTACCCAAGCCAGGCAGACCCTGAAACTAAGACTGACTCCGGCTCTGCCAGCACCGAATGGTCTCTCAAGTACCATCATAGGGTATTCAGGTGGGTAAGGGATCTTGAGGTTAGAGAGGTATGTGGTACCATGCCAGGGGCAAGCAGGTGGATTAGAAATGTAATTCTCTCCTACTCTTTCCCCAGTGACCACAGCAATTTTTCAATTACCACGTGGGCACATATTTAATGCGCAGGTTTATTGTATTAAATTGGATATGTAAAAAAAAAAAGAAAGGACAAACCCCTGGTAGTGCTGATATTCAGAAATAACCATGGTTACTGAGTTAATCTATCTTCTCTGGACTGGAATGAATTCTTATTCCCATCAGAAACAAATAAAGAATGCTGGGTGCGGAGGATTCAGCGAAGGGAATATACACTGCTGGTGGGAATGCAAATTAATTCACTCACTAAGGAAATTAGTATAGAGGTCTTCACATAAGTAAACTAGTGTTACCAAAAGACTGTCTACACCATGCCTGAGCATATACCTTGCGATGGTTAATGTGGACCTGATACAATGGAGAATGACCTGGGAAAAAGAATCTTTTTTTTTCTATATTTTTTTATTTACATTCCCAATGATTTCCCCTTTCCCGGTTCCCCCCTCCCTGAAAGTCCCATAAACCCAAAAGAATCTTAATGAGAAACTGTCTAGATCAGGTAGCCTTTGGCTGTGTCACTGGGGATTATTCTAATTATGGTTGTTGAACTAGGAGGATCCAGCCACTGTGGGTGGCCCATTCCCTAGACAGAGGATCTTAAACTATACAAATGGAGAAGAAGGCAGCTTGAGCCTATAAGTACTCATGCATTTATTTCTGGTTCTGACTGTGGATATATGGTGTGGCCAGTCTCCATGTTCCTGATTTGGCTTCTGTGAAATGATGGACTGTAACCTGGAATCATGAGCCAAATAAGCCTTGTCTCCTTTACGTAGCTTTTGTCTGGTTATTTTATCAGAGCAATGGGGAATGAAAATAAAATATATCTGTGAGACTCTCAATCAACATACCACTGAAATGCCTAAACGTCAATGTTTATTGCTGCACTATTGACAGTAGCTAAGTGATAGAACTACCCTAGGTGTCTATCAACACAAGAATAGATTTTTTTTAATGTGGCATATGTACACAATAGAGTTTTATTTGGTTACAAAAAGAACAAAATTATGCTATTGCCTGGAAAATAGATGCAACAGGAAATCCTCATATTAAGTGAAATAAGACAGACTCAGAAAGACAACAGCTGTATGCTTTAATTTCTCATTTATAAATCCTAGGTTTTATTTTTTATTATAGATACATAAAATAGGTACATGTATGTTTTTGTCATATATGTTACATATATGATATATATGACTAACAGGAGTGGACAGAAGAAATACAAGTATGGGGCTGAATGTCATCAAAAATGCATAATATATGTTAAAGAAAAAGTCCTAGTGAGACCTAGCAATGTATATAATGAATATACAGCAATTAAACATAAAACAATCAATATTTGAGGTGCTAGGTCTGCTTACCAGTATGATTTGATCATTTCATAGTATATATGTATCAAAAATACTGCATTGTACTTTATAAGTGTATACCAGTATTACCTATCCATTAAATTTTTTAAAAATAAATTGATTAAATACTAAAAACTAGAATCAGATTATAAAATGTACTTTTTATACAAAATGAAACAATATTCTAAGACTACTATGACGTGTTTACACGTCTTCGGAGGCTGACCAATATGCAGCTGTGTACTTGTGTCAGGATGTAAGCTTGGCATTTTTTTTTTCGAAAACTTTTCATTGATTTTTGTGAGTTTCACATTTTCTTTCCCAGACCCAGTCATCTCCTGTGTCCACCCTCTGCCTTTGCGACACCCCTCCAAGAAAATAAAAAACACATAAGCAAAAAGAAAACAAACCAAACCAAGCAGGAAGACATCCCATTGTGGAAGATGTAGCATGGTACAGTGTGTCCAATATACCCCCCCTTGCATACACACATTCACTGGCAAATGTTCACTTCAATGACTCATTGGTCTGGTTCAAGTTCCATTAATATTGGATCCTCACAGGGACTCTTCCCAGTTATCTTGTTGTTGTCCCGTGTCATGGAGATGGCAGCATTGGGTGGCCTAGACAGAGCAGTGCTGGAGAGCTCACCGTGGTGATGAGGATAACAGAGAGCAGGGAGACAGTCCAGCTCAGCAACCACCCAGGTCCAATACAGGACCCTGAGTTGGCCCACTCCAAAACATACATCATTTGTGAACTTTTGGACTGTGTGAATCGTCTGATCCTGTTATTCCAAAGCTACAGGATCTCCATGACACACCCCGAATGACTATCATAAATACTCTTACACATGAAGAAATATTACCCATGTGTATTGACTACATCAATTATCTTCATGCATGACCTGTCACATCTCCTACACCTTATCTGACAACACAGGTTTTTACAATATTTTTGGAGGGGAAAGAACTGCTCCTACCATCCAGTGGGCAGAGGCCAGGGATGTCACTTGGTTCCTCACATGCACAAGACAAATCCTTACTCAGCAAGTAATTACACCATGAAAACCTAAGTAACAAATGAAGCTGAGGTGTGGTGTCAGCATTAAAGCTGGGGTGAGGGTAGTGTGTTCATGCTTGTTATTTCTCAAGAGCATGCATGTATGTAGCTAGCTTCACAGTCTTCCTCGTTTGTTACCCAGTGCAGAAGGTTCTCTTGTTGGCTAACTAAAAGCTGTTTCCCAGAGAAAACCCAGTCAGAAAAACCTAAGGGTTGTGGAATTCACAAAGCTTGCATTTGCAATCCATATCTCTCTACTCCCTCTGCCTTCTCCAGAAACTAGGCATCCATTTTTCACACTCTCTCTCCCAGTCCTACCTTAATAAGTTAAAAACAATTTCCAAGACTAGAGAGAAGTCTCAGTTGGTGAATTGTTTACCAAAGAAGCAAAAGTCTGAGTTCAAATCCCTAGAGCCCACATACATCAAGCTCATGCCAGTAATATCTTGGTTGTTCTCAGAGATGGGAGGCCAAGAAAGAGAGGGCCCTGGAAGTTTATTAGCTTGATAGCTTAATCTATATTGGGATGTCCCAAACTAGTGAGTGATACAACCTCAAAAAAAAAAAAGGTGTAAGACTGTCCATATATATATATATATATATATATATATATATATATATATATATATCTGTACCACTTAGCCCAAACACAAATGTGTGTGTGTATGTGTAAAATAATATTCTTTGTCTCATTCATGAAATTCTTAGGCAAGTGGGTGGAACTGGAGAATGTCATCCTGAGTGAGGTGACCCATTCACAAAAGAACACACATGGTATGCATTCACTGATAAGCGGATATTAGCCCAGAAGCTTGGAATACCCAAGAAACAATTCACATAACAAATGATGCCCATGAAGAAGGAAGGAGGGGTCCCTGGTCCTGGAAAGGTTCAATGCAGCAGTGTAGGGGAATACCAGGACAGGGAAGCAGGAATGGGTTGATTGGGGAAGAGGGGGAGGGAAGAGGACTTATAGGACTTTTGGGGAGGGGGGATCCAGGAAAGGGGAAATCATTTGAAATGTAAATAAAGAATATATCTAATAAAAAAATATTCTTTGTCTCATTAGTGCTAGAATTTTGTATGATATTAGAGAGATGGACAGAGTCCTGGAAACATGAGATTAACCTGTAGGTAGTGACCCTCGTATATCAGATATTTACATTATGATTCATAACAGTAGCAAAAGTACAGTTATGAAGTAGCAACAAAAATAATTTTGTGGTTGGAGTCACCACAACTTGAGGGACTGTATTGAGGGGTTTAGCAAGGCTGAGAACTTCTGGTTTAGGACAGCTGTATTGTGGTAGTCAGGTTGGTACTTCTTGAACCCCCTGTCCCTTACTGTAGCTGTACCAATGCTGTTATCAAGCTTGTGCTCCTACCTTGTTATAGGAACCATTCCTGAAGGTCAGTCCTCTCACCTTTCCCAGGATTGTAATGGCTCCTAATACCCTGCGCTAAATTTCTTTTAGTGGTAGGAACAATTTCTCCTTCTTAAATCCTGCATAAGATCCTGACAGAGAGTGCCTGTGTTCTGTGTTCATTGAGAACAGAATGAGGAAAGTGAATGGTTCATGTACTGGGATATAGGGGAGCATATGTATGTGGTTGCTGTGCCTGTGTAGGTGGAAGATTCCTTAAATAATATACACAGTGCAAATAACGTAAGGGTACCATAGATATCCAACTACAGGGCCAGTGAGAGAATTCAGTGGGAAATGTCACCCAGTCTAACAATCTGAGTTCAGTCCCTAGGCCTGAGACCAACACAGTGGAAGGAAAGAATCAAGTTCCACAAGATGTCCTCTGACCTCCATTCATGTGTCACGACACACATGCATGTGTACACACATAAATCAATCGATTAATTAATTTTAAACAATTTAGCTATGGAAAAATTTTAAGATATCTACTAGTAGATTGTACACACTCCAGTGGATGGCCACATACCCATGTACAAATGGCAGAATTAAATGGACTTGCTGAGCTATTTTACAAGTGGAGGGAAGGGGAATCAGCAATGAAGTGCATTTGTTGCTCTTCCAGAGGATCCCAGTTCAATTCCAGTACCACACTGAGTGGCTCACATTCACCAATGACTCCACCTCCAGGAAATCTAATACCTTCTTCTAGCCTCTACAGGCACCAGGCACACAGGAAAGTAGATGCACACGTGTGAGAAGGTGATCCAGGGAGACTGGGGATGGGAATTGAAAAGCATGTATCATATTTCATTGTATACGTGTATGAAATTCTCAAAGAAATTTTTTAAATCTACACTATAAGGCTTTATGAACCAACTCAAAGACAAGTCAGTCCAGGAGGGCATTGTGAATTCTTGAAAACAAAGTAGTAAAAATCTACTACAAATTAATAAGGAAAAGATAAATAACCCAAGGAAAAAAAACACATAGACAAAAGCTAGGAAAATGCATCACACAGAGGAGGAAACCCAGAGGGCCAATAAACATGAAAGATTGTCAGCTTTATGAATAGTCAGGAAGACAGACAAACCACCAGTGAAATGTCATTTCACATCCGCCCAGCTGGCAATGAACTTGAAGATAGACAAGATTCAGTGCCAGGAGGGACACAGAAATACAGAAGCTGCACTCTCTGCCAGTCTGCAGGGCATTCAAGCACAGCCTCTTGGAGAAACGTTTGACAGCCCTTGGTAGAAGAGAAATATCCACCTCTAGGTGTCTATCCTAAAATCCCTCATACGTGACCATGAGAGACTTCCATGGGAAGATATGTGGTGGCACTGTCAGCAGTTATGAGAACTTTCTAACATCTATCCTATACAAGCCACAGAGAGTCATAAACTGATGGCACATACCTGTAGTGGAAGACGCCAGAGCAGTTCAAATGAATAAAGAGACATGCCAGGCGCCAGAGTGAATAGAAACAGAAACAAAAAAAAGTGTGATTGTGATTGTTAATATCGACTGTCAAATGAACAGGATCTAGATTCGCCAAAGGGACAAGTCTTAGTCAACTTTAACTGCCAACTTACCACAGCTCAGAGTCACCTGAAAAAGGACTCTGAATGAGCGATCAGCCAGATGAGATTGGCCTGTGGGCAAGTCTAAGGGTAGGGATAGGGGATTGTCTAGATTGGGTTAGTTTATATGTGAAGACCCACCTTAACCGGAAAGAGCGCCATCCCATGGTGTTGCAGTCCTTGACTCAATAAAAAGGAAAATAAGCTGACCGCCAGCATTTACCTCTTTTTTTCCCGACTGTGGTCACATGTGAGAAGCTGCCTTATGCTCCTGCTGCCTTATCTTCCCCAGTTGTGACAAACTGTACCCTCAAACCATGAACCCAAACCAACCCTTCTTCCTTGAGTTGCTTCTCATCTGATATTCTGTCATAGCAATAAGCAATTCTAATTCAGTGAGGTTAAAGCCAAGGAAAGTTATACCATAATAACAAGAGTATACATTATATATAGCACAATTTGTAATATATGCATATATTGTGTTTATGTGTAGCAACTATATAAATGTTGGTTTATATTTATTTAAACATTTAATTTCGGTGACGTTAATTGTAAATTTAACTTTAACCTTTAATATAAATGAAATTTTATATCATTATCAAACACAAATCATATTTATGCTAAATATTAAGTTTAACTCACACATAATGAATTTTTGTCTTTCAAGTTTGGATTTTATGTGTATGTGGGTATGTAATAAATGTAAAACAGTTACAAAATAGTAACAAGACACCACAATACTTGCCTTTGAAAGAAGGATAGAACTGGGAAGCATACAAAAAGAACTCTATGTTTTGTATCCTTTAAAATATTTTTGAGTTAGTGCCTTAGGTAGCCCAGGATAGATTAGAACTTCTGATCCCCCATAGTGCTAGGATTCCAGGTACATACTACCATATCCATGTGTGGTTTGATATGGGTGTGTTGGAGGAGTCCACATGTGTGTTTGTAAATATGGAGAAAGAGGTCAACCCTAAGTGTCTTCCTCAATCATGTTCTCTAAACCTTATTTTCTGAGACAAAGCTCCTTTGAGCTCAAGAGTTCATGACCAGTCTAGATACCATAGTAAGATCATATCTCACAAAACAAAACCCACAATCACCATTATTATCATCTAGACAGAAGGTAAATAGGTATAATTTGTAATGTTTTTACTTCTCACATTGTTACAAAATAAAAATATATAATGAATGCTTATAGGTTTCATCCTTTGAGAGAACTGAGGGCAGAGTGACCTGCTTATACCTTGGAGGCCAGATGAAGGGTAAGAGGAATGAGTGTTTGGTGCAGTATGCTATGTGTCTGTTTGGTCAGAGAGGGAAGGCTTTAAGAGCATTGTTACACACAGAGGTGACTCTGGCTCCTGGGAGAGTGGGAGAGGTCAAAGCAATTGACACAGGTGGAACCTTCCTAGACAATAAGAGATAATCCAAAATCCATTTCAATTTGGCTTAGGAAAATACATCTATGCCCTCACTTTAAGGCAGAGGGTTCTGGTATTCTTAGAAGTCACACTGCTGCCAAAGTCCCAGATTAAGAGCTGACTAAGGAAGAGTTATTGAGCTGCACAGGCTGATCCCCTGAGACAAGTTACATCTCTCAGGCAGAAACAAAAACCAGGGCCCTTCAACACCAAGATCAGAGACCCTCAAGAAGGTCACTTTTGTTCTATGTTGCTGCTTCCACATCTGTGACGTCAGGATGACAGGCAGAACAACAACTTGACTCACTCGAAAACAGGGGAGCACCCACACATGGAGGCAGGGGTGCACCCAGTTTGTCCATATACATGCACAAGGCTCTCTGCAGGTCGGCTGCCTCTCTGGTTCAGAAAAATCATGTTAGGAACTGACCTTATGGTTCTTCCTAATAATGAAGTTAATGACTTGAAAGGGACTGGGAGATGACTCAGTCAATCTGGCATTCGCAGTGAAAGCATGAAGACCTGAACTTAGCTCCCCGGTGTCTATGATAAATCTATACATACATACATACATACATACATACATACATACATACATATGTACATACATACATACATACTCCAGCACTGCAAAGGGCAGAGACAAGAGGATACTAGGACTTACTGGACAGCTAGTGTAGTTGGATGGGTAAGCTCCAGGTTCAGTATCAGAGACCCTTACCCTAAAACATATGGTGGAGAAGCAATTGAAGAGGACACTCAACACTGATCTCTGAATTTACACACACACACACACACACACACACACACAGCAGAGCTGAACAAGTGCTGTTGGTGAAAGGTGTGTGAATAAATTTCACCCCATAACTGTCTGCAGAGGGAAAAGTAGGTGTGGTTAAGCACACTTATATAGAAATATTACTTCTTTCTAGACATCATCCTCAAGTTTTTAAACCATCTTCTTCAATTCTCTTTTGAGTAGATATAATATCACCTTCCTCATGAGCTCACAACTCTATAAGCACTGGGCTAGTCATGTCCTGGGTGCTGTCCTCAGAGCGTCACAAATATACAGAAGAATAGATGATAGGTAAATAATCTGTAAATAATAGATAAGTAGTACATAGATGATTGTTAGTAAAGATAGAGAGAGATGGATGATAGAGAGATGATAGAGAGAGATGGAAGATGATAGATAGATAGATAGATAGATAGATAGATAGATAGATAGATAGATAGATAGATAGATAGATAGATAGATAGATAGAGATGGAAGATATATATAGAGATAGAGAAACAAATACGAATAGATGAGTAGTCAAATATATATATATATGGAGAGAGAGAGAGAGAGAGAGAGAGAGAGAGAGAGGAAGGACTCTGTTGTTGGCAGCATCTATATGTTTAAGTCTGCATATGGCTATTACTCTCTGTGTGTTAATGCAGTGTACAGGTGTTTATCAGTATAAGTTGGCATTCATTTCTTCAAACACTCTTGAATCTTCCTAAGATAACCCAGGGGGGAAAAGTTAATGATTAGACTTATTAAGCAAAGTTTTCCAGCTGCCTGTCTGACTCTAGGCAAGTAAGTGCTTGGCACTGTTTTCAGTTTTTACAGCAACAGAAATTTCAATATCCCCACTACAACAGCACCTTTGTGCTGAGAACTTGGTCTTGGGTATCCTGAAGCGATACTATTCCTTACAGGCATGCATTCCTCCCCCTAATACAGAAACCCTGGAGAACCCAGCAAATGAAACTAGAATCAGCAATAAGAAAGGTGCCAGAAATTTAGGCTAAAATTGGGCAGGGGTCTGGTGTACTCCAGGACCCAGGAAAATCAGAATCTAACTCCTGTGGTGTATACTGAAAGCCAATAATGACACAGAAACTGAGCGTGGTAGAAAGATTTGCCACCTGGGGATTTTTAAATATCCAAACAAACACCTACTAGCATTTTATAAGCATAACAGCATAGAAGTAGACAGTTTCAACAGCAGCCATCACACCGGCAAAGAGGTCTACCCTGGTGCTGTTGTAGTGGGGATATTGAAATTTCTGTTGCTGTAAAAACTGAAAACAGTGCCAATCTTAGGTCTTCACATTTATGCAGCACCACTTGGCTGAGTCATCTCCCCAGACTGTGTTTTCAGTTCTTACAAATGTCTAGTCTGAAGTTGACCTGTGTACTTAATGTAACTTGAAGTATTTTTAAATATAATTCAGTTTCATAATTTTGACTCCTGATGCTACAAGATTAAATGAACAATTCTATTTTTTCTTTTTAGTTTTCCATCTTTCAGGAGAGATGGCTTAGCAGTTAAGACAGAGAACCTTAAAGAGGATCCAGGTTTGGTTCCCCAGAACCTGCCTACAGCTGTCTATAACTCCAGTTTCAGGAGATCTGACTCTCTCTCCTAGCCTCTGCAGGCACCAGCAGGCATATGATATGCATAGAAACACATTTACACAATCAGGCAAACACCCATATATATAACATAAATAAACAAACAAAAAACAAATAAATAAATAAATCAAACATGAAAATAATAAAATAATAAATAAATAAGAACAATATTGATTCCAACTGATCTGTCTTCAGTCTACAAGCTCAGATGTGCTGCCATTCCTTATTCTACTTCCTGGATCCCTTGTGTATATTAGAAGATACCTGTATCCTCCAGGCATCCCTTGTTCCCTGGGACTCCCTGCATCTCCAGATGGTATCCCCTATTGGGCATCTATGATCCCTGAACTATGCATCTTGCCTCCTGCTAGAAGACCTACCAGGGAAACATAGCCAGTCTTCTTTGTCCTTGGATCCCACAAGGTTATCTCAAGTGTGTCCTGACCTCACCCCCAAATCTATCCTGTCCCAGACACTGACCATATTTCCATTTCTAATCCCTGCCCTCGCTGCTTAATTTCTCCAAGCTGGGGATATATTTTTTTTTAATTTTGGATATTACAGATAAAATCAACTGATTAATAGTCTAGATATTGCATCCTACTATAAATGTTACAAGTGTTATTCACAGATCTGCCTGGTGTGAGGAGAAATGGGAAAGAAGAGGTAGACAAGTTTAATGCTTTCATCAAATGTGTTCTTTGAGTTCCTCTTGGTGACTCTGATCGGCATTGAAGATTTAGAGGTAAATAGGAGTCTACTCCCTAGGCACTTGCAGCCAGGAGAAGAAGATAACCAGGGAGCCAAATAATCAGAATGCAGTGTGGTCAGTGTGGTAAAGACAGACTAGTTAAGTTGTATTGTTCTGTAGATATTTCTTTCAAATTGAAACACTCTGTTGAGACTCATGAAATAAAAACAAAGTCTCAGGAAGCTCCTAAAACTTATAAAAGTCACAAGACCCTACCCTAAGGTTATATGAATGGTAATGACTGCTGGGGAGAAGAGATTCTTTTTTTTTTAACTCTTTTTTTTATTATTTTCTATATTCTTTATTTACATTCCAAATGATTTCCCCTTTCCCGGTTCTGCCCTCCCTGAAAGTCCCATAAGCCCTCTTCCCTCCCCCTGTTCCCCGGTCAACCCACTCTGTTTCTCTATCCTGGTATTCCCCTACACTGCTACATCCAGTCTTTCCAGCAACAGAGGCCTCTCCTTCCTTCTTTTTGGGAATCAATTGATATGTGAATTGTGTCTTGGGTATTCCAAGCTTCTGGGTGAATATCCACTTATCAGTGACTGCATACCATGTGTGTTCTTTTGTGATTGGGTTACCTCACTAAGGATGATATTTTCAAGTTCTGACCATTTGCCTAAGAATTTCGTGAATTCATTGTTTTTAATTGCAGAGTAGCATTCTATTGTGTAAATATACCACATCTTCTGAATCCATTCCTCCATTGAGGGACATCTGGGTTCTTTCCAGCTTCTGGCTATTATAAATAAGGCTGCTATGAACATAGTGGAGCATGTGTCCTTATCGCATGCAGGGGAAGACTCTGGGTATATGCCCAGGAGTGGTATAACAGGATCCTCTGGGAGTGTCATGCCCAGGTTTCTGAGGAACTGCCAGACTGCTTTCCAGAGTGGTTGTACCAACTTGAAATCCCACCAGCAGTGAAGGAGTGTTCTTCTTTCTCCACATCCTTGCCAATACCTGCTGTTTCCTGAGTTTTTGATCTTAGCCATTCTGACAGGTGTGAGGTGAAATCTCAGGGTTGTTTTGATTTGCAATTCCCTAATGACTACGGATGTTGAACACTTCTTTAGGTGCTTCTCAGCCATTCCATATTCTTCAGGTGAAAATTCTTTGTTCAGTTCTGTACCCCATTTTTTAACTCTCTGGAGTCTAACTTCTTGAGTTCTTGGTATATCTCAGATATTAGCCCTCTGTCAGATGTAGGGTTGGTAAAGATCTTTTCCTAATTTGTTGGCTGCCGTTTTGTCTGATTGACAGTGTCCCTTGCCTTAGAGAAACTTTGTAATTTTTTTTAATTTTATTTTATTTTCTAAGTTTTTTTTATTTACATTCAAAATCATTTCCCCTTTCCCATATCCTCCCTCCCTGAAAGTCCCATAAGCCACCTTCCCTCCCTCTTTTCCTCATTCAACCCCCTCTCGCTTCTCTGTCCTGACATTCCCCAACATCTAGTCTTTTAAGGACCACAGGTCTCTCCTTCCATCTTCTTGGAAATCTATTGATATGCGAATTGTGTCTAGGGTATTCCGAGATTCTGGGTTAATATCCCCTTATCAGTGACTGCATACCATATGTGTTCTTTTGTGATTGGGTTACCTCACTAAGGATGATATTTTCAAGTTCTGACCATTTGCCTAGGAATTTTGTGAATTCATTGTTTTTAATTGCAGAGTAGCATTCTATTGTGTAAATATACCACATCTTCTGAATCCATTCCTCCGTTGAGGGACATCTGGGTTCTTTCCAGCTTCTGGCTATTATGAATAAGTCTGCTATGAACATAGTGGAGCATGTGTCCTTATTGCATGCAGGTAAGGCCTCTGGGTATATGCCCAGGAGTGGTATAGCTGGATCCTCTGGGAGTGTCATGCCCAGTTATCTGAGGAACCACCAGATTGCTTTCCATAGTGGTTGTACCAGCTTGCAATTCCACCAGCAGTGGAGGAGTGTTCCTCTTTCTCCAAATCCTCACCAACAACTGCTGTCTCCTGTGTTTTTGATCTTAGCCATTCTGACTGGTGTGAGATGGAATCTCAGGGTTGTTTTGATTTGCATTTCCCTAATGACTAACGATGATGAACATCTCTTTAGGTGCTTCTCAGCCATTAGATATTCTTCAGGTGAGAACTCTTTGTTTAGCTCTGTACCCCATTTTTTAATAGGGTTACTTGCCTCTCTGGAGTCTAACTTCTTGAGTTCTTTGTATATATTGGATATTAGCCCTCTGTCGGATGTAGGGTTGGTAAAGATCATTTCCCAGTTAGTTGGTTGCTGCTTTGTCTTTTTGACAGTGTCTTTTGCCTTGCAAAAACTTTGTAATTTAATGAGGTCCCATTTGTCTATTCTTGATCTTAGAGCATAAGCTATTGGAGTTCTATTCAGGAAATTCTCCCCTGTGCCCATATGTTCAAGGTTCTTCCCTAGTTTCCTTTCTATTAGTTTCAGTGTGTCTGGATTTATGTGGAGGTCCTTGATCCACTTGGAATTGAGCTTAGTGCAAGGAGATAAGAATGGGTCAATTTGCATTCTTCTGCATGTTGACCTCCAGCTGAGCCAGCACCATTTGTTGAAAAGGCTATCTTTTTTCCACTGGATGGTTTTAGCTCCTTTGTCAAAGATCAAGTGACCATAGGAGTGTGGATTCATTTCTGGGTCTTCAATTCTGTTCCATTGATCTACATGCCTGTCACTGTACCAATACCAAGCAGTTTTTAACACTATTGCTCTGTAGTACAGCTTGAGGTCCGGGATACTGATTCCCCCAGAGGTTCTTTTACTCTTGAGAATAGTTTTAGCTAACCTGGGTTTTCTGTTATTCCAGATGAATTTTTGAATTGCTCTTTCTAACTCTATGAAGAATTGAGTTGGGATTTTGATGGGGATTGCATAGAATCTGTATATTGCTTTTGGCAAGATGGTCATTTTTACTATATTAATCCTGCCAATCCATGAGCATGGCAGATTTTTCCATCTTCTGAGGTCTTCTTCAATTTCTTTCTTCAGAGACTTGAAGTTCTTGTCATACATATCTTTCATTTGTTTGGTTAGAGTCACACCAAGATACTTTATATGGTTTGTGGCTATCGTGAAGGGTATCATTTCTCTTACTTCTTTCTCAGCCTGCTTATCCTTTGAGTATAGGAAGGCTTCTGACTTGCTTGAGTTGATTTTATATCCGGCCACTTTGCTGAAGTTGTTTATCAGCTGTAGGAGTTCTCTGGTGGAGTTCTTTGGGTCGCTTAAGTATACTATCATATCGTATGCAAATAGTGACAGTTTAACTTCTTCCTTTCCAATTTGTATCCCTTTGACCTCTTTTTGTTGTCTAATTGCTCTAGCTAGAACTTCAAGAACTATATTGAAAAGATATGGAGAGAGAGGGCAGCCTTGTCTAGTCCCTGATTTTAGTGGGATTACTTCAAGTTTCTCTCCATTTAGATTGATGCTGGCTACCGGTTTGCTGTAAATTGCTTTTACTGTGTTTAGATATGGGCCTTGAATTCCTGAACTTTCCAAGACCTTTAGCATAAAAGGATGCTGAATTTTGTCAAATGCTTTCTCAGCATCTAATGAGATGACCATGTGGGATTTTTTCTTTGAGAATGTTTATATAGTGGATTACATTGATGGATTTCCTTATACTGAACCATCCCTGCATCCCTGGGATGAAGCCTACTTGATCATGGTGAATCATCGTTTTGATGTGTTCTTGGATTCGGTTGGCAAGAATTTTATTGAGTATTTTTGCATCGATATTCATAAGAGAGATTGTCCTGAGATTCTCTTTCTTTGTCGGATCTTTGTGTGCTTTTGGTATTAGCGTAATTGTGGCTTCATAGAATGAGTTGGGTAGTGTTCCTTCTGTTTCTATTTTGTGGAATAGTTTGAAGAGTATTGGTGTTAGGTCTTCCTTGAAAGTCTGATAGAATTCTGCACTAAAACCATCTGAACCTGTGCTTTTTTTGGTTGGAAGACGTCCAATGACGACTTCTATTTCTTCAGGGGTTATAGGATGGTTTAGATGGTCTATTTGATCCTGATTTAATTTTGGTATTTGGTATCTGTCAAGGAAATTGTCCATTTCCTCGAGATTTTCTAGTTGTGTTTAATACAAGCTTTTGTAGTTAGATCTGATGTTTTTTTTAATTTCCTCAGTTTCTGTTGTTATCTCTCCCTTTTTGTTACTGAATTTATTAATTTGGATGCTGTCTCTGTGCCCTCTGGTTAGTCTGGCTAAGGGCTTATCTATCTTGTTGATTTTCTCAAAGAACCAACTCCTTGTTTTGTTGATTCTTTGTATGGTTTTATTTGTTTCTACTTGATTGATTTCAGCCCTGAGTTTGATGATTTCCTGCCTTTTACTCCTCTTTGGTGTATTTGCTTCTTTTTGTTCCAGGGCTTTCAGGTGTGCCATTAAGCTGTTAGTGTATGCTGTCTCCCGTTTCTTTTTTGGTGGCACTCAGGGCTATGAATTTTCCTCTTAGCACTGCTTTCATTGTGTCCCATAAATTAGGGTATCTTGTGCCTTCATTTTCATTAAATTTCAAAAAGTCTTTGATTTCTTTCTTTATTTCCACCTTGACCAAGTTATCATTGAGTAGAGCATTGTTCAGCCTCCATGTGTATGTGGGTTTTCTGTTGTTTTTGTTGCCATTGAAGACCACCCTTATTCCATAGTGATCTGATAGGAGGCATGGGATTAGTTCTATCTTCTTATATCTGTTGAGGTCTGATTTGTGACCAATTATATGGTTGATTTTGGAGAAGGTACCATGGAGGTGGTGAGAAGAAGTTGTATTCTTTTGCTCTAGGATGAAATGTTCTATATATATTTGTTAGTTCCATTTGGTCCAAGGCTTCAATTAGATTCACTGTGTCCCTGTTTAGTTTCTGCTTTCCTGAACGATCCATTTCAGAGAGTGGGGTGTTGAAGTCACCCACTATTATTGTGTGAGGTGCAATGTGTGCTTTGAGCTTTAGTAAAGTTTCTTTTACGAATGAGTGTGCCCTTGCATTTGGAGCATAGATATTCAGAATTGAGATTCTTCTTGGTGGATTTTTCCCTTGATCAGTATGTAGTGTCCTTCTGTGTCTTTTTTGATGACTTCAGGTTGAAAATCAATTTTATCTGATATTAGGATGGCTACTCCGGCTCGTTTCTTGGGGCCATTTGCTTGTAAAATTGTTTTCCAGCCTTTTACTCTGAGGTAGTGTTTGTCTTTGACACTGAGGTGCGTTTCCTGCATGCAGCAAAATGCTGGGTCCTGTTTATGTATCCAGTCTGTTAGTCTATGTCTTTTTATTGAGGAATTGAGACCATTGATATTAAGAGAGATTAAAGCATAGTGATTATTGCCACCTGCCATTCTTGACGCTATCTTTATGTTTGAGTGGTTATCTACTTTTGGATGTGAAGCAAGAAGGTTACTATCTCATTTTTTCCAGGGTGTTGTTTCTCTCCCTGTATTGGCAGTTTCCACCTATTATCCTTTGCAGGGCTGGGTTTGTGAAAAGATATTGTGAAAATTTGGTTTTATCATGGAATATCTTGGTCTCTCCATCTATGGTGATTGAGAGTTTTGCTGGGTATAGTAATCTAGGCTGGCATTTGTGCTCTCTTAGTGTCTGCATGAGATCTGCCCAGGATCTTCTGGCTTTCATAGTCTCTGGTGAGAAGTCTGATGTGATTCACATAGGTCTTCCTTTGTATGTTACTTGGCCTTTTTCTCTTACTGCTTTTAATATTCTTTCTTTGTTTAGTACATTTGGTGTTTTGATTATTATGTGACGGGAGGTATTTCTGTTCTGGTCCAGTCTGTTTGGAGCTCTGTAGGCTTCTTGTACGTTCATTGGCATCTCTCTCTTTAGGTTAGGGTAGTTTTCCTCCATAATTTTGTTGAAGATGTTTACTGACCCTTTAAGTTGCAAATCTTCACTCTCATCTATACCTATAATCCTTAGGTTTGGTCTTCTCATTGTGTCCTGCATTTCCTGGATGTTTTGGGTTACACGTTTTTTGCATTTTGCATTTTCTTTGACTGTTGAGTCGATGCTTTCTATGGTATCTTCAGCACCTGAGATTCTTTCTTCCATCTCTTGTATTCTATTGTTGATGTTTGCATCTATGACTCCTGATTTCTTCCCAAGGTTTTCTATCTCCAAAGTTGTCTCCCTTTGTGATTTCTTAGTTGTTTCTACTTCCTTTTTTAGATCCTGGATGGATTTGCTGAGATCCTTCACTTGTTTGTTTGTATTTTCCTGTATTTCTTTAAGGTATTTTTGCATTTCCTCTTTCAGGATTTCTGCCTGTTGACCCAAGTTCTCCTGTATTTCTCTAAGAGATATTTGTGTTTCCTCCTCATGGGATTCCATCTGTTGATCCATCGTCTCCTGCATTTCTTTAAGCAGTTCTCGTGTTTCCTTTGTAAGGGCATCTAACCGTTGATTCATTTCTTTAAGCAATTTTTGTGTTGCCTCCCTATGGGCATCTGACTGTTGACCCATATTCTTCTGCATTTCTTTATGCAATTTTTGTGATTCTTTTGAAAGTGCATCTACCCATTGATTCATTTCTTTAAGCGATTTTTGTGTTGTCTCCTTGTGGGCCTCCATCTGTTGATCCATGTTCTCCTGCATTTCTCTAAGCAATTTTTGTGTTTCCTTTGTAAGGGCTTCTAACCGTTGACTCATGGTCTCCTGTAATTCTTTATTAGATTTATTTGTGTCCTTCTTGAAATCCTCTAATAGCATCATGAGAAGTGATTTTAAATCCAGATCTTGTCTTTCGGGTGTGGTGGGGTATCCAGGACTTGCTCTTGTCGGAGAGTTGGGTTCGGATGATGCCATATTACTTTGATTTCTGTTAGTAACATTCCTACGTTTGCCTTTTGCCATCTGGTTACCTCTGATGTTAGTTGGTCCTGCTGTCATTGGCTGTTGGTTGGACCTCCTGTGAGCCTGCAAAGCTATTTCTGGCCCCCCTTGATTACCGGGATTCCCCTGACACCGATTTCTGGGGCCTGCCCTGCTCGTGAGTGACTTTGGAGCCCTGATGTGCCTTGCCCCAAGTGATGTTATATTGGGGAGTCCCTGCACATCCAAAGGCTCAGCGTAGTGGATTCCCCGGAGCAGAGGTCGCCAAAGGGAGTCTGGTAGGCTCCAGCCCTGTGCAGGGGTGTGTGATCTCTCCTGGGGGGGGAGGGGGCGTCCCTCTGCAGGGCAGAAGTCCCACAGCAGGGCTGGTGCGTAGATTTCTGCAGACCTTCCCAGCTCTTGGGAGCAGGGTACACACAAGCTGCCTAAGACCCAAGGGATATTATGCCTGTCTGTCTCTGAGTCTGGCGGTCCCAGCTGCCCTGGTGCTGGAGCAAAGACGGTGGAGTGCACTCTGCACTCTCTCGGCGGTGCAGGTCACCCTGCAGGGGGCATGGCCCACAGCAGAGCTGGCGCCCAGAGGAGCACAGCGCTGTCCCGTTCTTGGGAGCAGGCGGAATCCCCAACATGCCGTGTCCCAAGCGATGTTATATTTGGGGGAACCTGGGTATCTGTCTCCTCAGCGCAGTTGATACCAGAACAGAGGTCGCCAAAGGGAAGCTGGTAGGCTCTCCCCCAGTGTGGGGGGTCCCTCTGCAAGGCAGAAGTCCCACAGCAGAGCTGGCGCGCTGGTTACTGCAGATCTGCCCAGCACTTGGAGCAGGTTACACATAAGCTGCCTGAGACCCAAGCAATATTATGCCTGTCTGTCTCTGAGCCTGGTGGTCCCAACTACCTGGCCACTGGAGCAAAGATGGCAGAGAGGGAGAAGAGATTTTTAAACATGCTGAGCTGCCTATCAGTCATGGAAGGAGCTTCAGGGATTTGGCTTTCCTACATCTTCATCCAGGCTACATGGGCATTTGATACTGTGCCTTTGAATCACCCAGGCTTCTGTAAAAAAGGAAAAATAAAAATAAAAAATGTTAAATAAAAACTCATACTCCTGTAAATAAACTCCAGTAAACTCACTAGTTCACTAAGTTAACCTTGTGTGGACTCATTTCTTTGGTCTATCATCAGTGCCTTATGTGGGTGAGCAGGCGCTTACTTGTGTCTCCCCAGGGAAAGCCACAGGACAAGGATAAACTGGGGATATCAGGGAGGGAGAAATTGACTTCCAGGCAGGGAAGGATGATAGGAAAAGAGGTGATTCAGAAAAAAAAAGTTGCATTCAATAATCTATTTTCTGATGTATATAGCAAAACATCACAGACTGGGTAGGTTATGAAGAAAGGAGTTCTGATTGGTATGTTCTGCCTAAGGGCAGACCTTCATGTTGAAAGAGTCCCAAGTCACAGCAATATGTATAAACCAAAATAAGCCCTCCTTCTTTTTATATGGTTACCGAGATTCAGTTATGGAGGCACCTCTTAGACAACTTCATGCACCCTCATCATCTCCTAATGGTCCCGCTTCTGCAGTCGGGATAATTCTGCACCCTCTTAATTCCACACATTAGAGACTGATCTTCAACATGAGTTTTGGAGATGGCAGATGGCAGTTAACACATAGCAGATGCTGAGGACCCCCTAAGGGTCCCTTTCCTCTCTTCCTTACAGACAATACCAGCTACACTCACAGAATCACACTAGCACTTCCCCGTTAGTGTTGCTGCTTAAATAAGTCCCCAAAATAAAATAAATGCTTAGTGAACCTAAGGCTTCTATGATTAGAAAAGGGTAACACATTAGCCTAGAAATAGACTCAGCGAATTTATTTATGATTAATTATGAACATGATTCATTTCAGCAGGTAAAGTATAGAAATTTTAAAGATACTGCTTCCTAATTGAAAACAGAGGGAAGGCTTGAGTGTGGTCACTTTGCTTCCCTGGGGCCTAAGATGAGGATCCATGTCCCAGTAGTTGTGGGAAACACATTCTCAGTAAAGGAGTACAGGGAGGGGAACAGGAATATGGAGCAATGAGAGGCAGCTTCAGTTTATGCTGAAATTAGTTCCAACTGGAAGCATGAAGCTGAGGGACTAGAATATAGCACAGTTAGGAAAATGCTCACCATTCAAACATAAGGACCTGAGTCCAAGTACCAGAATGTATGGCCCATGCCTGTAATCCCAGAACTGAGGACCAGGCAGTAGAAAATTCCCGGGGCTTGCTAGCCATCCAGTATAATTGACACGCTCCACACTCAGTGAAAAACCTTATCTCAAAGTCACGGTGAAGAGAGATTACTTATATCAACCTTTGAGTCACCTATTCTCCTGTAGCTAACTCTTCACCTATTCTCCTGTAAGTATCAGCAAAAATCTCATTGGTTCACAAAGTTGGACTTTGGTGCAACCATTTCTGTGGTCTGTTGTCAAATGCCCTCTTTGGGATAAGTAAGTGCTTGTTCATGTCTCCCCAGGAATAATTCCACATAAGAAACAAAGACTTGTACACAAACATTTACATAGCATTCCTCATAATAGCAAAAGAGTGCAGTCATTCTAAATGTCTATCAGCAGATGGATAGATAAACAAAATGTATGCATATTGACAGAATGGAATGAGTTTACTCCTTTCCTGAGATTTTATATTACTAGAGTAAATCTGAAGGTCAGCATCCTATAAACTCACTGATCCTGTTGGCAAACACAGAGTTGTCGTTACGACATAAAATCAAACATCATGCCACACTGATGTCCTTAATGTCTTCAGCTTCCATGTTTGCCATTACCTCTACTGATGCCCTGACTGAACTGAGTAGTCCAAGCGCTACACCTTGATCATCTGTCCCTAACAAGCAAAAGTACCACACAGATGCCGTACAGTCAGTAAGAGTTTGCAATGTGCCCCTCCCTCCTCCTGTTCATAACTTCACCAACAGCATTTATCAATGCAAATACCTAAAAACTGAATTACAAACATAAGCCAACTTTGTTTGAAATAATTAGTGGATTAGACATCAGAGAAAATCTACTTCTTTTCAGAGCCCACCTCTCTGCCTCCTCACTTTGAACCTCCCACCTCCTCTTTCACCTTCCACTAGGAAATAAAGGTACATACAATACAAAGTGAGATGGGATTTTATTACTGAGGGACAATTATACAGCTAGTGAATTAGTGTTTAAATGACTTTATATATTATCTTCTCTCAGATTGGATTAGGTCTCCCTAAGAAAATTAAACTGAGGCTGGGAACATGGCTTAGTTGGTACAGTACTTGCCAAACAAACATGAGTACCTGAGTCCAGATCATTGGCAGACACATGAAAGCCACACATGGCAGTGTATATCTGTAATTTTAGTGCTGGGGAAGTTGAGTCAGGAACATCTGTGACTCTCATTAGCTAGCCAATCAATGAGCTTTAGCTTCAGTGAAAAAATAAAAAAACCTGTCTCACAAAGTAACAAGGGAAAGTGATCAAGGAAGACACCACCCTGTAGCATGCAGTCTCTATACATGTTTGGGTATGTATGTATACATACCCCCATGAATGTATCAGTAAGACACAGGCAAACAAAGAAAGCTGAGCATCTAAAGCATCATGCCTAAGTTAAAATATATTATTAAAATCTGGGCTTTTATTTTTCCTAGAGATTTTGGAAAGAATTCCTGGGAACAAAAATATCAAGCACTTAAGTTGGTCCCAGTAGGATTCGATGTCAAGGACTTTCAGGTTTGCCTCTTTTCTCCGATAGTTTTGTTTTCTTGCAACTTTTCTATACCTATTTACATATCTAAAAAATAGACAAGACTGCAAGAATCCAATGGGATAATTCCTCTAAAGCGCTTGGAGCGGTGTCTGTCACCTAGCTAACACTCAACACAGTTTGTATCATTAGTCTTCACCTCCAGTTCAGATGAAAAGAACAGCCACATCCTGGTCCAACCTTGACCTACATTGTATATGGTGCAAGCAACTGAGGCTGCTTCTCAATAGGTTCATTACCATAAGCTTTATCCACTCAGCACTGCTGTGTCAGTAACTGGTGGTTTGTGGAAGGAGGAATTGACAGGAAAAAAGTGAAAGCAATTCAAATATATTTTATACATATGGGGAAATGTCAAAAAGTAAATTTAATTAACTAAAAGCTTGCTGATGTGGAAAGATTTTAAGTTAAAACCAGCCTGGGCTATGTAGTTAGACACACACAAAATAGTAACAACAACAACTTTGGATAGCTTTCTTGTTTTCTAGGTTCCATAATGATTTCTGTTAGTATAGTTAACGTATAGTTAACGTATGTGCAAATGTATACACTTGAGTATGCATGCATATGTGTTTTTCCATGAATATAAAACCACATGCTGATTTTAACTGTCAGTTTGCCACAACCTAAAATCACCTGGGAAGAGAATTGTTATTGAGGGAATATCTAGAGCAGGTCAGCCTGTGAGCTTGTTGATGGGGAATCGTCATTGATTGTTGGATGATGTGGGAAGATCCACCATGATTGTGGATGGTAGTGTTTTATGGTCTGGGCCTTGGAATGTTCAAGACTGAAGAAAGCTAGCTGAGTGCTAGCAAACAGCAATCAAGCAACAACATGCTTAACCCCTCTGCTCTTGACTGGGCATTTGATGATTTCAAGGTCCTTGAGCTCCTGTTTTGACTTCTCCAAAATGATAGAATTATAAGTCAAATAAATACTTTCTTCTCCTGTTTTGCCTTTTTCACCACAATAGGAATGACACAAGAGCACCATCTAATACTCAAGACATCTGGGTAATTTACTCTTGTAATGAAGAAAGTGGACTCCAGGACACTTAGATCCATGTACAAATGTGCTTGTCTTATACATGAAAGAACTGGAAGTTGAAACACAAATCTATCAAGTACATGTACTTCACTACAGAAGCCCAGGTCCTCAGCCTTCCTAGAAATCAGGAAGGACAGTTTGGGAGACTGAGCTACATAATCAGTAGTCCAGTCACAACTGAATTTCGAAGTTATCTCACCTGGACAATGCAAATACAGCAATGGTCTAATATAGTGCTTCTCAGCCTGTGAGTCACAACCCCTGTGAGCATCATATATCAGATACTTACATTACAATTTATACCAGTACCAAAATTACAGTTATGAAGTACCAATGAAATAATTTTATGGCTAAGGGGTCACCACAACATAAGGAGCTGTATTAACTTCACAGCACAGGAAGGTTGAGAATCAGTGGTCTAGTACTTCCTGAAAGAAGGCTGTGAGCTTTGAGGGATAGAGTGTAATAAGAAGATACACCCATGGAACACAGAGAAATCATCCTCCCAGTAAATTAAAACACCCCTTTAAAATTACGGTGAGTGGCTAACATATGTTAGCTCAAATTTGCCATTTTCTGCTAAGACAAACATTAAGTGTCTGTGTGTTCACTCAACTTAATTTTGCAGGCTGTACCACAGTTGACACTCAGAAAATATCTCTATTAGTCATTTTTCTCTAGGGGAACAGAACTGATAATGAGAATGTGTATTTATATGTAAAAAAGGGGTTATTAATTATACTATATTAATATTACACATTAAATATTTCATATATAATATATATATTACAAGGAAACTATTATACTGTCTTCATAGTAAAGGCTCCATAGTTCAACAATGGCTTCCTGCAAACAGAAGAGACTGAGAGCCCAATAGATGCTCAGTTCAAAAGAGTGGATATGTCTGGGAATGTCAATCAGATACGGAAGACCCGAAGGATTCCTGAAAAACCATTAATCTGTAGTTCCTGCTGGAAGGTCTAAGAAGCTGAGTTCTTTTTTTTCCTAATTTTTATTGAATATTTTATTTATTTACATTTCAAATGTGATCCCCTTTATCCCATCCTCCCTCCCCCTGCTTCTATGAGGGTGCTCACCCACCAACCCAACTATTCCCGCCTCCCCACCCTGGCATTGTCCTATACTGAGGGGTGGAGCCTTCACAGGAACAAGGGCCTCTTCTCCCACTGATATTTGATAAGACAATCCTCTGCTACATATGCAGCTGGAGCCATGGGACCCTCCATGTGTACTCTTTGGTTGGTGGTTTAGTTCCTAGGAGCTCTGATGGAGTCTGTTTGGTTGATATTGTTGTTCTTCCTATGGGTTGCAACAACTTCAGTTCCTTCAGTCCTAACTCCTCCATTGGAGACTCCATGCTCAGTCCAATGGTTGGCTGTGAGCATCCGCCTCTGTATTTGACTGACTCTGAAAGAGCCTCTCAGGAAAGAGCTATAGCAGATTCCTGTTCACAAGAAGTTCTTTGCATCTGCAATAGTGTCTGGGTTTGGTGTCTGTATATGGGATGGAGCCCTAGGTGGAGTAGTCTCTGGATGGCCTTTCCTTCAGTCTCTGCTCCACACTTTGTCTCTGTATTCCTTACTGTGAGTATTTTGTTCCCCCTGCTAAGAGGGTATGAAGGATCCACACTTTGATCTTCCTTCTTCTTGAGCTTCATGTAGTCTATGAATTGTATCTTGAGTATTTAGAGCTTCTGGGCTAATCTCCACTTATCAGTGAGTGCATACCGTGTGTGTTCCTTTGTGATTGGGTTATCTCACTCAGGATGACATTTTCTAGTTCCATTCATTTGCCTAAGAATTTCAGGAATTCATTGTTTTTGATAGCTGAATAGTACTCCATTGTATAGATGTACATTTTCTGTATCCATTACTCTGTTGAAGGACATCGGGGTTCTTTCTAGCTTCTGGCAGCTATGAAAATAGTGGAGCATGTGACCTTGTTGTATGTTAGAGCATCTTTTGGGTATATGCCCAGGAGTGGTATAGCTGGGTCTTCAGGTAGTACTATGTCTAATTTTCTGAGAACCACCAGAATGATTTCCAAAGGGGTTGTACCAGTTTACAATCCCACCAAAATGGAGAAATGTTCTTCTTTGTCCACATCCTCAAATCTTCAATTGTGTTCCATTGATTTACCTGCCTGTCTCTGTACCAGTACCGTAGAGTTTTTATCACTATTGTTCCTGTAATACAGGTTGAGGTCAGGGATGGTGATTCGCCCAGAAATTCTTCTACGGTTGAGAATAGTTTTCACTATCCTGTGGTTTTTGTTTTTCCAAATGAATTTGCAAATTTCTCTTTCTAACTCTATGAAGAATTGAGTTGGAATTTTAATGGGGATTGCTTTGAATCTGTAGATTGCTCTCAGCAAGATGCCCATTTTTACTATATTAATCCTGCCAATACATGAGCATGAGAGATCTTTCCATCTTCTGAGGTCTTCTATTTCTTTCTTCAGAGACTTGAAGTTCTTGTCATACAGATCTTTCACTTGCTTGGTTAGAGTCACACAAAGTTTTTAAATATTATTTGTGACTATTGTGAAGGGTGATGTTTCCCTAATTTTTTTCTCAGCCTGTTTATCCTTTGAGTAGAGGAAGGCACTGATTTGTTTGAGTCAATTTTATATCCAACTACTTTGCTGAAGTTGTCTATCAGGTTTAGGAGTTCTCTGGTGGAACTTTTGGGGTCATTTAAATATACTATCATATCATCTTCTTTTTTTTTTTAAACATTTTCTTTTTTTTTCAGAACTTTTTTTTTAAAGATTTATTTATTTATTATATGTAAGTACACTGTAGCTGTCTTCAGACACTCCAGAAGAGGGTGTTAAATCTCATTATGGATGGTTGTGAGCCACCATGTGGTTGCTGGGATTTGAACTCAGGACCTTCGGAAGAGCAGTCAGTGCTCTTAACCACTGAGCCATCTCTCCAGCCCTCATATCATCTTCAAATAGTGATATTTTGACTTCTCCCTTTCCAATCTGTATCCCTTTGACCTCCTTTTGCTGTCTGATTGCTCTGGCTCGGACTTTGAGTACTACATTGAATAGTTATGGAGAGAGTGAACAGCCTTGTCTAGTCCCTGATTTTAGTGGGATTGCTTCAACTTTCTCTTCATTTAGTTTGATGTTAGCTACTGGTTTGCTGTATATTGCTTTTACTATGCTTAGCTATGGACCTTGAATTCCTGATCTTTCCAAGACATTTATCATGAAGGGGTGTTGGATTTTGTCAAATGCTTCCTTAGCATCTAATGAAATAATCATGTGGGTTTTTTGCTTCGTGTTTGTTTATGTAGTGGATTACATTGATGGATTTCTGTATGTTGAACCATTCCTGCATCCCTGGAATGAAGGCTACTTGATCATGATGGATGATCATTTTAATGTGTTCTTGAATTCAGTTTGTAAGAATTTTATTGAGTATTTTTGCATTGATATTCACAAGTGAAATTGGTCTGAAGTTCTCTTTCTTTGTTGGGTCTTTGTGAAGTTTAGGTATAAGCGCAATTGTGGCTTCATAGAACAAATTGGGTAGAGTCACTTCTGTTTCTATTTTGTGGAACAGTTTGAAGAGGATCGGTATTGGGTCTTCTTTGAAGGACTGATAGAATTCTGTACTAAATCCATCTGGTCCTGGGCTTTATTTTTGATTGGGAGATTATTAATGACTGCTTCTATTTCTTTGGGGGCTATGGGGCTGTTTAGATGGTTTATCTGATCCTGATTTAACTTTGGTACCTGGTATCTGCCTAGAAAATTGTCCTCTTCAGATTTTCCAGTTTTGTTGAATATAGGCTTTTGTAGTAGGATCTGATTATTTTCTTGATTTCCTTGGTTTCCATTTTTATGTCTCCCTTTTCATTTATGATTTTGTTAATTTGGATACTATCTGGGTACCCTCTGGTTAGTCTGGCTAAGGGTTTATCTATCATGCTGATTTTCTCAAAGAACCAGCTCCTGGTTTTGTTGATCCTTTGCATAGTACTTTTTGTTTCTACTTAGTTGATTTCAGCCTTGAGTTTGATGATTTCCTGCTGTCTGCTCCTCCTGGGTATATTAGCTTCCTTTTGTTCTAGAGCTTTCAGGTGTTCTGTTAAGCTGTTAGCATGTGCTCTCTCTCCAGCTTCTTTATGGAGGCACTCAAAGCAAAGACTTTTCTGTTAACACTGCTTTCATTGTGTCCCATAAGTTTGGGTATGTTGTGCCTTCATTTTCATTAAATTCTAAAAAGTCTCTAATTTCTAATTTCTTTCTTAACCAAGCTATCATTGAGTAGAGTATTGTTCAGCTTCCATGTGTATGGGGGCTTTCCATTGTTTTTGTTGTTCTTGAAGACCAGCCTTAGTCTGTGGTGATCAGGTAGGATCATGGGATTGTTTCAGTCTTCTTGTATCTGTTGAGGCCTGTTTTGTTACCAAAAGATACCATGAGGTGCTGAGAAGGAGTTATATTATTTTGTTTTAGGATGAAATGTTGTGTGAGTGTGTGTGTGTGTGTGTGTGTGTGTGTGTGTGTGTGTAAATCCATCTTGTTCATAACTTCTGTTAGTTTCACTGTGTCTCTGTTTAGTTTCTGTTTCCATGATCTGGCCATTGATGAGAGTGGGGTGTTGAAGTCTCCCACTATTTTTGTATGAGGTGCAACGTGTGCTTTGAGCTTTAGTAAAGTTTCTTTTATAAACATGGATGCCCTGCATTTGCAGCATAGGATGTTCACAATTGAGAGTTCATCTTGGTAGATTTTTTTCTTTGATGAGTATGAAGTGTCCTTCCTTGTCTTTTTGATAACTTTTGGTTGAATGGCAATTTTATTCCATATTAGAAAGGATAATCCAGTTTTTTTTCTTGGGGCCATTTGCTTGGAAAATTGTTTTCCAGCCTTTTACTCTGAGGTAGTGTCTGTCTTTGTCACTGAAGTGGGTTTCCTATATGCAGCAAAATGTTGGGTCCTGTTTATGTATCCACTATGTCTATGTTTTTTTATTGGGGAATTGAGTTAAGATATACTAAGGAATAGTGATTTTTGCCTCCTGTCATTTTTGTTGTTAGAGGTGAAATTATGTTTGTGTGGCTATCTTCTTTTGGGTTTGTTGAAAGAAGATTACTTTATTGCTTTTTCTAGGGTGTAGTTTCCCTCCTTGTGTTGGAGTTTCCATCTATTATCATTTGTAGGACTAGATTTGTGGAATGATATTGTGTAAATTTGATTTTTTCATGGAATATCTTGATTTCTCTGTCTATGGTAATTCAGAGTTTTTCTGGGTATAGTAGCCTGGGCTGGCATTTGTGTTCTCTTAGGATCAGTATGACATCTGCTCGGGATATTCTAGCTTTATAGTCTCTGATGAAAAGTCTAGTATAATTCTGATAGGTCTGCCTTTATATGTTACTTGACTTTTTCCTTTACTGCTTTTAACATTCTTTCTTTATGTAGTGCATTTGGTGTTTTGACTGTTATGTGATGGGAGGAATTTTCTTTCTGGTCCAATCTATTTGGAGTTCTGCAGGCTTCTTCTATGTTTATGGGCATCTCTTTCTTTAGGTTAGGGAAGTTTTCTTCTATCGTTTTGTTGAAGATATTTACTAGTCCTTTAAGCTGAGAATCTTCGCTCTCTTCTGTACCTATTTTCCTTAGGTTTAATCTTCTCATTGTGTCCTGGATTTCCTGGATGTTTTGGGTTAGGAGTTTTTTTCATTTTTTCATTTTCTTTGACTGTTGTATCAATGCTTTCTATGTTATCTTCTGCAACTGAATTTCTCTCTTCTACCTCTTGTATTCTGTTGGTGATTCTTGCATCTATGACTCCTGATCTTTTTCCTAGGTTTTCTATCTCCAGGGTTGTCTCCCACTGTGATTTCTTTATTGTTTCTATTTCCATTTTTAGATCCTGGGTCGTTTTGGTTAATTCCTTCACCTGTTTGGTCATGTTTTCCTGTAATTCTTTAAGAGAATTTTGTGTATCCTCTTTAAAGGCTTCTACTTGCTTACCTGTGTTCTCCTGTATTTCTTTAAGGGAGTTATTTATGTCCAAGAAGTTGAGCTCTAATATCAAGGATAGATGGCAGTGGAGGCAGCTGCAATGACAAGATCGATGTACTTGCAAACAAAATGGGAAGGCAGGGAGGCAAAAGAGCATTGCTTTTCCCTGAGACCTCTTTATGTAGTAGTTCATACACAGGGATGTGGCACACACCCTAAGGACGGGTCTTTTCCTCTCATTATTCACTCACTGATCTGCCCCAAGATAGTTAGTTCTAGATCCAGTCAAGTTAACAAGCAAGATTAACTCTCACAGTTGGTGATGAGATGAATTGCTAGAACAAAATTATCTTCCAGATACTCCTTTTTCAACTAAAGCCCCTTACATTCATAGTGAACCACTCTTAAGGTATATACTTAAGGGTGTAAAGGTCTGAGACTCCACTTTTGATCTCAGGAAGTATGAAGCATGGCTATAAAGATGATTCAGACAGGAAACCACTTGCAAGCATGAGAAACTGAGTTCAATCCTAGAATTTATGTAAAAGAAAAAAAAAGCCAGGTGTGGTAGCATATATTTTCATTCCCAGATCTAGGAGACAGACAGGTGAATCCCTGTGCTGCTAACTAGGCAAACTAGCCCACTCAGCAAGCGCCAGGCCACTGAGAGATACTGTCACAGAAATGAAGGTGGACAGGCACTGAAACATTGTCATTTGAGGATGTCCTCTGGACTCCACACACATGCACAATGACAGACATGCACATACTCATGAATACAGAGAGAAAGGAGAGAGAGGGAGGGAGGAGGAAGGGAAGGAAGAAAAAAAGAAAAGCACAATCCACAACAGTCCATGACAGAATAGAAACTGATAAAGACACCAAGGGAATACTAGCTAGGGTGTGGAAGCAGATATGATAGAGGGGGAGGAACCCTAAGTTTGGATGGCCAAGAAAGATATCAAGGACTCCAGACTCCTCTGCATCCCAAGAGTCTTGTAGATATCTGGGGCACTGACAACACAGTGACAAGAGATAGTATGCTTGGGGAGAAGAAACAGCAGGTTAAAAAAAAAAACAAACAGAATCTTGTAAAGGAGATACCCAGTGCTGAAAATAGAACTTGGAAGAAATGGAGCAAATATTTGCCAGGCTGTGCTCTAGGTGATATAGCCAAACAGGCTGGCAGGCCTTTCTGGACCTTGGTAAAAATTTCAGAGGGATGACTTCCTTACTTGAAAGAGAGTTTTCCTCGTAACTATTAAATTGTCTTTGTTAAAATGTGAGCTTTGGCAGAGACAATGGGTCAGCCAGTGAAATGCTTAAGGGGCAAGCATACAAACTTGAATAAGAGCCTATGCAAAAATCCAGACATGATGATGCATGTTTCTAATCCCAGATCTGGCTAGGCCCAGCCGCAAGGATCCCTGGAGCCCGCTGGACAGACAGCTTACCCTGTTTAGAGAATCCAAGATGCCAGTGAGAAATCCTATGTTAAAAAAGATCAGGAATTCAAGGCCCATATCTAAACATAGTAAAAGCAATTTACAGCAAACCAGTAGCCAGCATCAATCTAAACGGAGAGAAACTTGAAGCAATCCCACTAAAATCAGGGACTAGACAAGGCTGCCCTCTCTCTCCATATCTTTTCAATATAGTACTTGAAGTTCTAGCTAGAGCAATTAGACAACACAAAGAGGTCAAAGGGATACAAATTGGAAAGGAAGAAGTCAAACTATCACTATTTGCAGACGATATGATAGTATACATAAGCGACCCAAAGAACTCCACCAGAGAACTCCTACAGCTGATAAACGACTTCAGCAAAGTGGCCGGATATAAAATCAACTCAAGCAAGTCAGAAGCCTTCCTATACTCAAAGGATAAGCAGGCTGAGAAAGAAGTAAGAGAAATAATACCCTTTACGATAGCCACAAACCATATTAAGTATCTTGGCGTGACGCTAACCAAACAAGTGGAAGATCTGTATGACAAGAACTTCAAGTCTCTGAAGAAAGAAATTGAAGAAGACCTCAGAAGATGGAAAAATCTGCCATGCTCATGGATTGGCAGGATTAATATAGTAAAAATGAGCATCTTACCAAAAGTAATACACAGATTCAATGCAATCCCCATCAAAATCCCAACTCAATTCTTCATAGAGTTAGAAAGAGCAATTCAAAAATTCATCTGGAATAACAGAAAACCCAGAATAGCTAAAACTATTCTCAAGAGTAAAAGAACCTCTGGGGGAATCAGTATCCCGGACCTCAAGCTGTACTACAGAGCAATAGTGTTAAAAACTGCATGGTATTGGTACAGTAACAGACATGTAGATCAATGGAACAGAATTGAAGACCCAGAAATGAATCCACACTCCTATGGTCACTTGATCTTTGACAAAGGAGCTAAAACCATCCAGTGGAAAAAAGATAGCCTTTTCAACAAATGGTGCTGGCTCAGCTGGAGGTCAACATGCAGAAGAATGCAAATTGACCCATCCTTATCTCCTTGCACTAAGCTCAATTCTAAGTGGATCATAGATCTCCACATAAAACCAGACACACTGAAACTAATAGAAGGGAAACTAGGGAAGAACCTTGAACATATGGGCACAGGGGAGAATTTCCTGAACAGAACTCCAATAGCTTATGCTCTAAGATCAAGAATAGACAAATGGGACCTCATTAAATTACAAAGTTTTTGCAAGGCAAAAGACACCGTCAAAAAGACAAAGCGGCAACCAACTAACTGGGAAATGATCTTTACCAACCTTACATCCGACAGAGGGCTAATGTCCAAGATATACAAAGAACTCAAGAAGTTAAACTCCAGAGAGGCAAGTAACCCTATTAAAAAATGGGGTACAGAGCTACACAAAGAGTTCTCACCTGAAGAATATCTAATGGCTGAGAAGCACCTAAAGAGATGTTCATCATCCTTAGTCATTAGGGAAATGCAAATCAAAACAACCCTGAGATTCCATCTCACACCAGTCAGGATGGCTAAGATCAAAAACACAGGAGACAGCAGTTGTTGGCGAGGATGTGGAGAAAGAGGAACACTCCTCCACTGCTGGTGGAATTGCAGGCTGGTACAACCACTCTGGAAAGCAGTCTGGCGGCTCCTCAGAAAACTGGGCATGACACTTCCGGAGGATCCGGCTATACCACTCCTGGGCATATACCCAGAGACTTTACCTGCATGCAATAAGGATACATGCTCCACTATATTCATAGCAGCCTTATTTATAATAGCCAGAAGCTGGAAAGAACCCAGATGTCCCTCAACGGAGGAATGGATTCAGAAGATGTGGTATATCTACACAATGGAATACTACTCTGCAATTAAAAACAATGAATTCACGAAATTCCTAGGCAAATGGTCAGAACTTGAAAATATCATCCTTAGTGAGGTAACCCAATCACAAAAGATCACACATGGTATGAAGTCACTGATAAGGGGATATTGACCCAGAATCTCAGAATACCCTAGACACAATCAGCATATCAATAGATTTCTAAAAAGATGGAAGGAGAGACCCCTGGTCCTGGAAAGACTGGATGTAGGGGAACGCCAGGACAGAGTAATGAGAGGGGGTTGAACAGAGAAAAGAGGGAGGGAAGGGGGCTTATGGGACTTTCGGGGAGGGAGGAAACGGGAAAGGGGAAGTGATTTGGAATGTAAATTAAAAAAAATAAATAAATAAAATAAAATTAAATTAAAAAAAAAAAAAAAACAAGGAGGCTGGTTCTTGAGGAACGGTACCCAGGATTTACCTCTGGTCCCTTCATTCACATGCATACATTATACATGCACCTGCATGAATGTATATCCATACACATGTGAACACACAAATGTGAGCTTTGAATTCTGACAGAACTAAGCTCAAAACCATCCTTCTCTATACCTGCCAGGTGTCTCATCTTTCCACATCTCTGGTTTTCAAAAGCAATAAATAAATTTTCATGGGACTAACAAGAGCAATTCTTAGCTTTTCCACTGTTTTGCCAATAAGTAATTTTGTTTACATTTCAAGACAGTCAAGAGTTTTCCCCAGTACCCGGTTTGGAGATCTATAAATATTTGAGAGTTCATCTCAATGCGTCTGTCTGTTTTGTGCTATTTAAACAATGTCTGAGATAAGTTAATTTTTAAAAAAATAGAGTCTTATTATTATAGCTTTAGTTAATGGAAAAGTCCAAAGTCAAGGGTCTGCCTGCCTTTGGTGAAGGTCTCCTTGATCATCACCCTGTAAAGGAAGAGTAGAGGCGAGAGAGTGTGCAGAAGAGAGAGTGGAAAAAGAACCCATACCCATGGTACTAATCTCAGTCCTGTGATAAGAGAACTAAGCCACTGAGGTCTTTGCAGGAGTAAATTATCATGCAGGCATCCCACTCTTCAGCATCTTTGCTCTAAGAACTAATTGAGTTTCCAAAACATGAACTGTAGTGACACATTCAAATCATAGCCCAATTCAACAAGAGGAAATAAACCTGAACTCTTTGGTCTACACATTATACTACACCTCCCCATTCCTCCAGAACTGTAGATAACCACACATGTAAAGCTAAGAAAAGAAAAATTACCCAGAGAAAGTGGCCAAGCAGCTGTCTTGTATGTTCAGAAAAAAAAATCACATTTTTCTTCTTAAATAACAATGCAAAAATTGGGACTAGGGAGGTGGCTCAGTTGTAAAGTTCTTGCTTTAAAAGCACAAAGATCTGAGTTTTATTCCCAGAATTCATGTGATGACACACATCTGTGATCCTAGCTCTGGGAAAGCAGATCCCTGAGTCTTCCTGGCCTGGCAATCCAGTTAAATCAATAAAGTTTTGGTCCAGTGAGAGACCCTTTCTCAAAAATGAAGGAGAGGGCAGCTAAGAAATGACATCCAAAATAAACCTCTGGCCTCCACAAACATGTACAGAAATATGCACATGTACTTGCAAACACACACACACACAAATGTATATACACAGATACATACAAACATCAATCAATAAAACAAAAGTTCAGTATTTAATAAGCACTTTGTCCAAATACAATGTGATATTATAAAGTAGGCCATTC
Source organism: Tokudaia tokunoshimensis (assembly GCA_036184795.1). NCBI lineage: Eukaryota > Metazoa > Chordata > Mammalia > Rodentia > Muridae > Tokudaia > Tokudaia tokunoshimensis. The sequence goes on from BTHU01000013.1 coordinate 72,856,866, forward strand.
CAGTAAACAAAAAAATTATGTTGATGGGCTCTTTTCAGTCAATTTTGATTGTTTAGATAGAGATTGGCAATCTTCTATGAAGTACCATACAGTAACTCTCACAGTATTTATGGGCACAGTCTCTGTCACAGATACTCAACTTTGTCACCACTGTGTGAAAACTATTAAGATAAGATCTAACCAAAGGGGCAGCCTGTGCTGCCACATGACTGCTAACACACTGACATCTGGATCATGTACAATGCACAGGTCAGAAAATACTGTCTTCAGAAACCCCTAGCACACCTTTAAATGCTTGCAGAAAGCAATTTGAGCTCTCATGGCTGCACAGAATAGTATTTATTGCATGTGGTGTTTTGCTTGCCAGCCCTGACCTGGTCATAGGCTTTAACAGAATCTCAGGAGTTATCTTGTCTAGTCCCCGGGGGGATTGCATCTAAAAAAGGAAAGTTCACTTATTTATAATCAATGGGAATTCTCAGGTCAGAATCAAAGAATGTGGCTATTGCTGACTCAGAGAAAGGAAAGGAAGGGGGGGATGGAGAAAGGAAGAAGAAAAGAAAGAGGAAAACTATAAAGGGAAGGAATGGGAAAAGAGAGAGGAAGGGGAAGAAGGCATCTTAGTTACTGTTGTAGTAATTATTTAATTTCAGTCAGGGTTTTCTACCTCACCTTTGATCATTCAGTTCCCAAATAAAAGACATAATTTTTATATTTATAATAAGCCTTACACATTAGAGCTGAGCAGATATTTATCCTCTATGCTATTGGAATTTATTTCCCTATCAATAATCCCAAATTATAACTTGCTATGTTCCAGCTGGGCTGCTCCTAACCCCAATTGGTCAGCTACCATGGCCATGTTTTCATAACTCATCTACCCCTTGGCATCTCCTCCACTCTCTCTCCCTCTCCCCATCTTTCCCCCTCCCCCTCACTCTTCCCCTTCCCCCCCCCATCCCTTTTGGTACCTGCTTTCAACCCCAAGTCCTGGGAACCAAAAATTTCTGCCTATCTTCTGCCCAGCTATAGGCTGTAGGCATTTGAATTCAGCAATCATGGATAACTTGGGGGACAAGATCACATAGTGTCACTTGGGTCTATGTCTCTTGGATTCTTTGCAGATTCATTCATCCCTGGGGGCAACCAAGTCTTAGAGGCCAGTATTTAGCATTACAATACATAACAAAAGATCAAACCTCAACAAATTACTTTCTATTGCTGTGACAAAGGAACTTATAAAAAAATTTTAATTGGTTGTTTGCTTACAGTTCCAGAGGATGGGTGCATGACCATCATGATGGGAAGCCTGGCAGCAGGCTGTCAGTCGGGCATGGCATTGGAGCAGGAACTGACAGCTAACACGTTAAGACAACAACGTTAGACACAGACAGAGAGAGAGGCAGTAACTGGAAATAGCATGGGCATTTTAAACCTCTAAGCTCAACCCCAGTGACACACCTCCTCCAATAAGGCCACACCTCCTACTTCTTCCCAGAAAAAAAACCTCAACTTTGGAACACGGTACATGGTTTCAAATATATGAGGCTACAGGGGCCACACTTATTCAAACCGCCACAGAATGGAAAGGAGAGAGGGAAGCAGGCAGGGACGGAGGAAGTAAAAAAGGAAGGAAGAAAATAGGTAGGTAGGGGAAAAGAGAAGGAGGGAAGAAGAAAACTCTTCTTTTTCCAACATTTTTGTTTTATTCAGTGTCACTGCCAAGATTTAGTCACATCCTTACTTTCTACAATTTTAGTTTACTTCATCATGAGTTTGCTGTGACAAAGCTTCCTAGAAGTGAAATGGGATGCCCATCGCGTCATGACAGGCGCCTGCGCAGTGTGCTCTCCACGTGCATGCTATGAGGAGGCATTCAGGGGATAGAAGCTGTAAAACACCGCACAGTCATTTCACCTTCACATGAAACCACCAAAGGAAATCGAGTCAACAAGACATAAAAGGCCACTTTCTCTTTTAAAATTGCTTTACATATTTTAATTCTTGTGTTTCCCTTGGGGTTAGATATTTCGGTCACACGGTTATCCAATTAAAATGAAAACTCTCTGCTTTATCCTTTAGGCGAGGACAGCTGCCAGCTGCTAAGTTTTTTAAAGTCTTTAATCTTGTCCATAAATATTTAACAAGAACTGGTTGGTACACAGACCAGAGCAAAGTAAGAAATCAAAGGGAAAAATCTTAGGAGTAACCTCTGCTGCATGTGAAAACCATATAAAACAAAACCTGAATGACCACGCTCCTCCTTTTACTAAAAATGTAAAGTATTTCTGAGTATTTTGATCAGTCTTTAGCCTGCTTGTCCTCACAGATGTACTAGAATGGCCATATTATAGAAAGATATTTAATGAGACAGTCTGCCCTTTTCTTCAGTTTCCTGCCATTTGTTTCAGAGCTGGCCTCTGCTGTTTCTATGGAAACCCAGAGGGAGACTCTAAGAATTTTAGCAGCATTTGAACTTAGAGACCTGTGTGTGTGCGCATGTGTTGCATTATGTTTGTAGCTGCTCATATTGCATCAACAATCAGGAAGATGGGTCAATAACACCTTATCTTTTTTATTTAGTCTAGGACCCCAGTCCACAAAACAGTGCCACCCATATTCAGGATGCATGAATATTCTCCCCTCAATTAATGTACTCTAGAAACTCAGTCACAGACACACCCTAAGGTTCATTTTCCAGATAATTTTTCATCCTTTCAAACTGACAATATTAACCATATCAGGTAGGTAAAGGGTAACCAGATGGAAGGAAGGACAACCTAAGATGGTGTCTTAGTTTCATTGCTGGGAAGAGACACCATGACCACAGCAACTCTTATAACAGAAACCATTTCACTGAGGCTGGCTTACAGTTTCAAAAGTTTAGTCCATTATCATCATGGTGGAAAGCATGATATCCAGACAGACATGGTGCTGGAATGAAGGAGCTGAGAGTTCTGCATCTTGATCTGCAGGCAGCAGAAGAGGACTGGGTTCCACACTGGACAGCACTTGAGCATAGGACTCTTCAAAGCCTGCCCCCACAGAGACACACTTCCTCCAACAAGGTCACACCTACCCTAACAAGGACATGCCTTCTAATAATGACACTACCTATGGGACAAGCATTCAAACACATGAGTCAATGATAGCTAATGAAACCATCACAAAAGGAATAACACTGACTGCTGTTTGTTCCTTGTTCTAGTTCAATAACCCTGGGCCTTCAGGACAGCCCTTATTCCCCCTGCCTTGCTTTATTCCATCTTGAGTTCTTTCTATCATCAAAATGCAAGGTTTTCTGCTTACAAAACCTTGAAGAAGCCAGGATGCTTACTGTAGGAGTTTCGTAAGCCTTTGGGGTTGCTCTCCTCAAACAGTTGCCTCTCCTGATCCAGCTCCTTTTTACCAGATACAACCATCCATTCTAGCACTCAACACTGTAGTCATTCATGACAAATAGGGCATCTACCATCCAGCAGGCACAGTCCTAGACAATGGGTTTGTTGTTAGGTTACAGACTTTACAGAAGTTGTCACTTATAGAGCTAGAAGCTGCAGTTTTAAGATCTCTAGCCACAAATCACTGCACCATCTTTTCAGACATGGTTAATTGATAATGCCTTCTGTGACCCTGCAGTCCTTCCCCAACCCTAGTACATCAGGCAAGTCCAGACCCTGCTGTCATCCAGTTTTCTTGGTTCCTGACACACCTACCCAGTACCTCTGTGACTCTTAGCATGCAGACTCAGTTACATGATGTAGAATTTTCTCCCTCCCTCAGAAACCAGTAAAAACAAAGGTATTCCTTTATCACTGAAGATTCGTTCTCTCCCATCAGGACCCTGTCATGCTGTTATAGTGATGTTTTACTCTCACCTGAAGGATGACTGTCTCAGCACCTTGCTGTCAGACATGTAGAAACCTTGCTGTAAAATTCACCTAGTACTTAGAGCAGAGTCTTAAGTGCCTGCCTCTATGGAGCCTGGGCATGCCCTCAGTCCACCTAGCCTGATTCTGTCTCCATTCCTTCACAGTCCCTGACTCACAGCTCAGCCTCAGGTTGTCACTCCTCCATGGATATCTGCATCAGTGCCTCACCGTTTTGACTACCCTCTCCTAGATGTCAGCTCAGATATACCAAATGCCACGTGTCTTAGGGTTTCTAATCCTACACAAACATCATGACCAAGAAGCAATTTGGGGAGGGAAGGATTTATTCAGCTTACACTTCCACACTGCTGTTCACCACTAACAGAAGTCAGGACTGGAACTTAAGCAGGTCAGGAAGCAGGAGCTGATGCAGAGGCCATGGAGGGATGTTTCTTACTGACTTGCTCAGTCTGCTCTCCTATAGAACCCAAGACTACCAGCCCAGAGATGGTACAACCCACAAGGGGCCCTCCCCTTTTGATCACTAATTAAGAAAATGCCCCACAGCTGGATTTCATGGAGGCCCTTCCCCAACTGAAGCTCTTTCTCTGAGATAACTCCAGCCTGTGTCAAGTTGACACACAAAACCAGCCAGTACACCATGTTTCACTTTTATACTATCTCAAGTTAGGCCATTAGATAGCCCTTGTCTGATTTCTATTGCTGTGATAAAACCCTATGACCAAAAGCAACGTGGAGATGAGAGGGTTTATTTCACTTACAATTCCACATCACAGTCCATCTTTGAAGGAAGTCAGGGCAGGAGCCTGGAGGCAGAGGCTGAAGCAGAAGCCATGGAGGAAGTCTTCTTACTTACTTGCTCCTCATAACTTGCTCACCCTGCTTTTTTGTTTGTTTCCTTTTTTATATTATACTATAATTACATTTCTCTCTTACCTTTCTTCCCTCTAAACACTTCCGCATACCCTTCTCTACACTTCCTCAAATTCATGATCTCCTTTTCAATTGTTATTGCACACATGCATATATATACACATATATATTGTTATTGCATGTGACATATATACATTATATACATATATATATATATATACATATATATATATACACATATATCTCACATGTTACTTGTATATATGTTTTGGGAACTGACCACTTAGCACTGTTGTGTTTTTCCCTGAGGAAACCACCTCTCCCACTCCCAGCCTTCCTCAGTTGCCTGTAGCACTTCGTGTAGAGTTGAGGCTTTGTGGTTTTGTTCACATCCACTTTGGCCTTTGCACAGTGGTCATCCGTATTCAATTCAAGTTAGGTTGTAGACCTTATAGAAGTTATCACTTTAAGGAACTGAAGCTTCAGCCTTAAAGAGCTCTAGGCACACAGCTCTGTCTCATCTTTTCAGACATGCTTAGCTGACAATGACTTCTGTGGCCCTTAGTGAGACATCAGAGGTTCAGTTTCTCTTAGCAAACTCCCTGATCCTCTGGTTCTTAGAATCTTTCTGCCTCTTTTCTAAAGACATTTTCCTTGGGTGAGGGAATGTTTTGTACATGTATTTATTGTGACCCCCACTCTGCTTATTGATCAGTTGTGGTTTTCTGTATTGGTTTCTGGCTGTTGCAAAAGATGTTTTCTATGATGGGGGATGAAGACTACACTGACCTGTGGATATAAGAACAAATGTTTATAGATTTTTATTATGACTTGTGCTGGCTTAGTAGCTTAAAGGTAATAGAGTCTCCCTCTAAAACCATGACTTCACTAGCACTGAGTAGTTAGCTAGGTTTCCAGGACCAGACATGGTATCTCTATTGTTAAGTGGGCCTTATATCCAATTAGAAAGCCGTTGATTGCTGTCCGGGTATGCATGTCACTGCCGACCCTTGGGATTATCATGCTGTGATGCAGTGATGGTCACTACTGTCTTTTATAGATATCATCACTGAGTAAGACTATTAGTTATATCCCTCCTTTGGAAGTTTGCATGATGCCTTCTAGTACCATGAAAAGTAGTCCCAAGGGAGGAGGCATTCTGTTAAGTTCCAGCTAAGGGATCTCTGGGCTGTTTCTGATGTGCATGGTATCTTCAACAAAAGGGATTTGGCTTCCATCTCTCAGGGGTAACCTAGATCAACATCAATAGGCTATCATTTGGGGAGTCTCTTGGAAAGCCTGTCCAACAACTCACAAAATGGCTTCTCATGTCTAGAATTAGTCTTTTGTAAGGTGATCTTGGGCTCTTGGAGGGAGCACTATCAGGCCAGATGAAAAAGTTCATTAAAGCGATATCATCTTGCTTTCTTATACAACACAGGATCACCTACACAGAGATGGCACCACTAAGAATAAACTGTGCCCTCCCACATCAATCACAAATTAAGAAAATACCCTAGAGATAAACCTAAAGGCAAACTGATGGAGGTCCTCTCTTCCCAGCAAACACACAAACACACACACACACACACACACACACACACACAGAAAGAGAGAGAGAGAGAAAGAGAGAGAGAGAGAGAAAATCAGGGCTGTCTAACTATCTCAAGCAAGAGTTTTCATTGCAGTAGGATGTGTTGTGTGCCTATACGCATGTGGTATTTGTATCCATATGTGCACAGGTCCAAAGAGGAGCAATGTCAGGTATCCTGCACTATCACTGTCCACCTTTCTTTAGATGGGGCCTCTCCTTGGACCTGAGGCTAGCCTGAGGACCATCAAGCTGCATCAATCCTCCAGTCCCTTGCCACCCACAGAATTGAAGTTATAGATGCATGTACAGTCTGGCTTTTCACATGGGTGCTGGAGATTTGAACTTGGGTTCTTATGCTTTGGTGGCAAGCAATTTTAATCACTGAGCCATCTCTCCAGCCCAACAATAGGTTTTTAATTTTAAATACAATGCAATGTCTGGGTGTCAGGTGGTATAAGTACTTCATTTGGTGATTCATCTAGATGTAGCCACATTGTTGACTAATAGAGAAGCTATGACCTTCCCCAAAGTCTTCCAAACCCTAAAGGACAAATTTACCTTCTATGGCCTGCCATGTGCTCCAGACATTTTTATTTTTTGTTTACACGTATGTGGGTCATTTGCATGTGTGTGTAGGTTTGCATGTATATGTGTCTATGCATGCACTTATGTCCGTGCCTCTGTGTGTGTGTGTGTGTGTGTGTGTGTGTGTGTGTGTGTGTGTGTGTGTGTAGGCTAGAATTTGAAGTTTGATGTCTTCCCTCCTCAGTCTCCACTTTATTTACTGAGGCAGGGTCTCTCCTGAAACCAGAGTCCACACATTGTCCTAGCTAGCTAGCTTACTCCTAAGATCCAGACTCCACCTATCAAAATACAGGAATTCCAAGCAAGCCACCACACCCACCCAGCCTTTTACACATGTTCTATAGATCTAGACGTAGGTTCTCATACTTGCACAGCAAGCACAGACCCATCTCCCTCACCCTGCCCCAAGAATTCTTACTACTCTAGTTACGTTTCTAAGCATGTGTACTTTGCCTCAAGATCATCCAAAACACGGCCCTTACCCTAGGAATAATACTTCCTCACTCAGTGTTCCTCATTCATCTTCCCCAGGGAACCTTCAGTAGCTCTCTGCCAAGGGCATGGCCTTGGTGCCACCTGTTCCATCCCCATCCCCCAGCTGATAAAGAGGAATATGTCAAAGATCTACTTTGTCAAACCTGTGCTCAAGCATGTTCCCCGCATTGTCACTCTGATCCTATAAAAGGTGTGTGGATGTTGCTATCACCCCCATCTGGTGCTTCATTATACTATCCGCATGACATCCTCCCTCTTTGACGTGCCTCATCCCTCATGTAATGATGATTACCAGTCCTGAGTGCCTCTCTGGTCTCCAGGGCAGCATCTCACAGATCTGGCCTCGGTTGTATTTATCATTTCTCCATGCCATTTCTTGCCTTAATTAAACTCAGCCCCAGGACATCGGAAGCCAGAGAATTAATATTTTCTTCTTCTTCTTCTTTTTTTTTTTTTTTTGATGAAAGCAATACTGTTTCCTGGGGGAAATACCCCCACCCTTACCTCTCATCCTTCCTAAAACTGTAGTTGTTTCTCTTTTCTCAAGCACTCTTTGTCCTGTGTTTCCTCATTTCTGTTTCATTGTGTGTTTCAAAGTTTGATTTACATTTTAATGGCTTCGGAGTCTAAGGCAGGAAATGAATGGAAAGCAGCTTTCATTTCCTACCTTTTTCAGGACCAGTTCCTATCATTTTTCCAAAGCATTGAAAAGCAGCTATTTTTTCATTCTTTATGATCTTCAAGAAAGGCCCTTACTGTTATTTACACAAATGGATGGAAAGGGATCTGACTGATTGCAGCAGCTCTCAGCTAGCTGAGGGCTGTAAGGAGACACGGCAGATCTTACACCTCAGTAAATGGATGTCCATCTAAGCAGTGCATCTCTAAGGTCCATCACAATATTCAGGCTGTCTTCTACTTTTTCCATTCTCATTTTTGGAAGAAATAGACAAACAAAATTCTGCTTTTAGGTTCATACAAAGTCACTAATGTCTCAGTATAATGGATACACTGACTTTCTCCAAGATTAGCATGGACAATCACTATAGCCAAGACAAAAGTTCTTCCCTCAACAAGTCATTCCTCTTCCATAGGTCAGAATGTTCTCTCTGGGACATTATGCTTCTACCCTGCATAAAAATCCATCATGATTACTGGGCTGGGGGGAATAGCTCAGGCATGAAAGTAACTTGCCTTGCAGGCATGAAGACCTGAGTTCAGTGCTCCAGAACTATGTTTAAAACAAAACAACAATGGCAACGATGACAAACAACAACAATAACAACAACAACAACAACAAAACTTCAAATAAAAACCAGGGATGATGCTCTGGTGAGATAGAAACAAGATCCCTGGAACTCACTGGCCAGCCACTGTAGCTGAATTGGACAACTCCAGGTTTAGTGAGAGACGCTGTTACAGAAAATAAAGTGAAAAGTGGGTGAAGAGGATGCCTAACATCAAGACATCAACTCTCTCTCTCTCTCTCTCTCTCTCTCTCTCTCTCTCTCTCTCACACACACACACACACACACACACACACACACACACACACATACACACACACACACACTAATACATACTCATATACACACACTCACACATACACATTTACATACACAATTCTTATGATCACCCATTGTGTTGAGGCTTGACTCTAGGCTCAGTGGTTCATCTGTCTCTCTAATCCCACCATCCTGTCTGCTCAGTCAGCCCCATTGTCCCATGCCCTCTTTATCACACTAAGCCTTTCCTCAGCAAGACCCAGTTCCAGGTGCTAAGTTCTTTGGGAAGCCCTCCCTGACTCTCTATGCCTGGTCTATTTTATGCTCAGTCGTGGTCACTGCTCCTCTCCACCAGGACACCAAATGCAGTGGCCCTGTTTTCCCTACCCACTGCCATTCTCTTGGAGCACAAAGGGAAGCTCTCATGCATGTTTTCCCTATGCTTCCTAAAAAATAATACAGCTACTTAGTAAGAGGAGCAAACAATGGAATAAACAGTTCAAGGAATGAGTAAATAAAGCCAGGCGTAGTGAAATGTGCTTGTAATCCCATCATCAGAGGCAGAGAAAACTAGATTCCTTGATTTGCTGCTCAGCTTATCTAGTCTACTAAGCAGGGTCAGGCTTAGAAATTGGTAAAGTCTTCCTCTGGTCTGTGGGCAAATGCTAACAGAGTGCACAAAGCGCATCAACTTTGGCTTCCTTTTCTCTCTGTTTATAGTATGAGAATATATCCCTGTAGAAACCTCCTACCAAGACTGGCTAACTCCTCCCCTTGCTGTACATAATAAAAGTACTGAGGTTCTGGGTTGTGTGCACTCTGATGCATTCCCAGCTTTTCTGTACATATGTCTGTGTGTCTGTCTTTGCTTTATTCCTTCATCACCCAAGTCAGGTTTCCAGAACCAAACCATGAAGGGTACAGCCAACACACACAAACATATACCTAAATAAAAAATGAAATAAATCTTTAAATGTCTTCACTAAAGGTCATGTGTTAAAGGGTTAGTCCTTAGCTTTGCACTGGTAGGAGAAATGGACCCTTTAAAGGGTAAACCCTGGTGGGAGGATTTCTAGTTATAGGAGGTGCGCTCTCAAAGAAGACTGGACACACCAGTCCCTTCCTCTCCTTTTGCTTCCTGTCTATGAAGTAAGTGATCTGTTCTACCACATATCTCACCAGGAAATGCTGCCTTGTCCTAGACCAAAAACAATGCAAAGCTAGTAAATTATTGATTGTAACCTCTAGTACAATGAGCAAAAAATAAATGTTTCTCTTTGTGAGCTAATTACCTCAGATATTATGTCATATTAAAATAAAGGTGAAGACCCTGGGAATTACAAATGAATAAACATAAGAAGACTCTGAAGAGCATACAGAAGAAAGGAAATGGCCTAAGAACCTTGGTATAGTGTAGTTGTGGATTGCCTGGGTTTTCTTTTTGCTTCTGGGACCCCATACACAGTGCTGAGGAAACTATCAGTCTGGAAAGAGCAAGGGTTGACAAAACTATCAAAGCCATTACAAAGGCATGCTTTCCTTGGTAAAAGAGCCAAGGAGACAGGTGACCTGACTGAAGATATAATTTTCAGATAATCCACCATCTAGTCAAACAAAACAGAAAAATAAACATGGCACCACTGTATCAGCAAAGGTCTGGTGACAGCTGAGCTTCCACTCTTTCCCCTTCTAACAAGGGCCTGACCCCAATCACTGGATGGTGTCTAAGAGGCCAGTCAGGAGCCAAACTGTTGCCATCCAGAGCATAGTCAGGTTGGTTCTCCATGCCTCTAGTGTAGGTGAATGCCAACTGGGAAGCCTAAACCAGCTCCCTGGCAAGTCCCCACTCAGTCTCCTATTCCTCAATGCCAGTGTGGTTCAAGGAGGGCTGTGAATGTACATAAACATCAAAACCAACCAGTAGTCATGTGAGCTGCTTGCAGTGCACATGAGAACAGTAACACAGCACAACACCCCCTCCTACAAACTCACAGCAAAGGTCTCACTGGGAGACAGAGCCCAAACCCTACTCAGTCATAACAAAAAGATGACTCCTTCAAGTGTAAACACCAGACAAGTTCAAAGCAATGGTATCTGCCACTACCTGAAAAATCAGGTGATGAGCATTCAACACCATACAGCTAAAACAGAAGGTATACATAAGACCTAGATTCTCAAATATGTCCAGGTTTTATTTTTTTAAATAATTACATAAAATCTGATAAAAATATAAAACAAAAAAGGAGGAAAATCCCCATGGAAATTGTGAGAAAAATATACACCCATACAAAGCAATGAGGATTTTATGGTTTAATTCATCAATGAAAAATTAAAAACAATGAAACTACAGAATCATTCAACTAGGAAAGGAGAGCAGATGCTCTAGGGAATCAGGTGGGAATTTTAGGATTGAAAATTGCACCTACTTAAATAGAACTTAGCAGATGGACTCAGCAGAAGAATACAAAGCCAAAAGAATTGTGAGCTAAAGACAGAACAAGAGAAACTATACTATCTGAAGAGAGAGAGAGAGAGACTATATATGCAGATACAGAGTACAGACACATAATGCAGACACTCTGTGTTATCTCTTATTACTGCTTGCCAACACAATTATCTCTAAATAAAAAGTTAATGAAAAAAATGGAAAACTGGAGAGAATTTTTGAAAACCGGTTCATTGAAGATCAAATTAGCACAGTAAATAAGGCTGAGAGGAAAGTTGAAGTTTTCTAGTAGTTTAATCAAGACAGGTTGCTGCTATTGTTGTTGTTTTCTTGGTGAGTGTGTGTGTGTGTGTGTGTGTGTGTGTGTGTGTGTGTATGTGTATGTATATGTCAGAGAGACAGAGACAAGGGTTATCTATAGCCCAAGTTTGCCTCAAACTCAATATTTGGCCTAGGATAACCTCAAATTTCTGATTGTTATGCCCTTATCACCCAAGTGCTAGAATTACCTGGAAATACCATACCTGGTTTATGTGGTGCTAGGGATAAAATCCCAAGGCTTCCTGGTTTCTAGATAGACATTTTTCCAACTGAACCATATCCTCAGCCCCAGATAATTTTTTTAAACAAGAAATAAGTTCCTAGCAAATTTTCCATGTTATGAGGGGAACTTTCAGAATATAGCAAGGATTTGAGGTTTGGGTAGTGTGATAACTTTGTGGCTACTTCTTCTCAAGTTTCTTTGTGCCCAGAACAACACAGTATATGAAATTCTCCCCTAGGACAATCTCAGCTAGTCCTTTCAGTCTCCTATGAAGGAGGTCTCTCGTTGTCCCTCTTCTCTAGAGAGGAAGCTGAGGCTTACAGAGATCCTTCTCTTTCACTCTGCACTCAAATCAATCCCAAAACGATCAGAGAAACTTCTAGAAGAAAGAGCAATGAATACACTTCATGGCATAGCTTCAGGTAGGGTCTTTAGAAATAAGACTAAATATTATTACATAATATCAAAATCAACAAGTGGGACTTTCTGAAGTTTAAAAGCTTCTACAATGCAAAGGAAACTATTAATTGACCAAAAACAAACAAACAAACAGACAAACAAACCACTGCCCAAGGAATGGAGGAAATTCTTTAATCTACATCTGACAGAGGTTTAGTGGATTAGTGTCTAACATATATAAGAAATTAAAAACTACCAAGAAAATAAACAGCTTAATTTTAAAAAATTGCCTGTATTACTGAACAGAGTTCTCAGAAGAAGAAATGCAAATAGCTAAAAAATATTTTTAAAGTGTTCACCATCCTTAGCTGTCAGGGAAATGCAAATTAAAGCTACTTTCAGATTTTTGTCTTATCCCAGTTATAATGGAGAAGATTAAGGAGAAAAAAAATATAATGAATTCTAGAAAGGATTAGGAGATGGGGAACCCTCATGCACTGTTGGTGTGGGTGCAGATCAGTGTAGCCACTGTACATAGCAATGTGATTTTTCCTCAGAAAATTAGAAATAGGTCCACTGTCTTAGCCACTGTTCTATTGCTATGAAGAGACACCATGACCATGGCAACTCTTATAAAAGAAGACCTTTAAATGGAGGCTTGCTTACAGTTTCAAAGGTTTAGTCCTTTACCACCATGGTGGGGAACATGGTGGCAGGGAGAACGGTATTCATGGTGCTGGAGAAGTAGCTGAGAGCTACATCCTTATCTGCTGGCTGAGAGAGACACATTAGGCCTGGGTTGGACTTTTGAAACCTCAAAGTCCACCACAGTGACTCACTTCCTCTAACAAGAGCACATCTACTCCAACAAGGTCACGCCTCTTAATCCTTCTCAAGTAGTACCACTCTCTGGAGATTTAGCATTCAACTATATGGGCCTATGGAGAGTATCCCTAGTCAAACCACTACAGCTATTCAGAGGAACATACCCAAAGGACTCTCTTTTTTTTGCTGCAGAAACTCATGCTCATTTATGTTCATAGCTCCTCTAATCACAATGACTAGGACTTGAAAACAGTCTACACTTCCAGCAGCCAGTAAATGAATAGTGAAAATGTGTCTGTATACAGGGGAATTTCATTCAGCTATAGAGAAAAATAATATAATGAAGTCTGCATGTAAATGTATGAAGCTGAAAAAGATTATACAGAATGTGGTAACACAGACCCAGAAAGATATAGTTCACATGATTTGCCACATACATGGATCTTTAAATAAAACTTTAGGTTTGTGTTTAATTTGGAGTATCTACAGAATCTTATGGTACCTATAGGAAGCTAGAAACAGACTATTGGTGAGGAGAGGGAAGAAAGATCTTAATGGGGGAAGGGTATATGAACACAGGTGATATGACAGCAAAGCAGAATAATGAGGAGAGAGAGTTAAGTGGGGAGAGAAGGGGGTAGTGGGGAAGAAGAGTTAACACCAGGGTTGTTTTCAAGAGCCATATGGAAACCTACTATTTTATAAGCCCTATATATTTTTCTTTCATTCACTCATATAAAACAGTTTAATTGGAGGCACATGACAGAGGACTGTGTTCATCTTAGAAGCTATAGGTTGTCAAATAAAAATTCCAGTATCATTAGAAGTGTTCTGGAGACCCACAAAACAACATAGGCTATTGTCATAGTCCCTTTTTGTCCACTAGAACTTGATGGTTAAGATCCTCTAACGGAAGTCTCCACACACATTGGTCACAGGACATGAAGAAATCAAGTCAGTATTGATTAGGAAGCTTCCTTTCTGCTGGGTAGCTCTTAGTACTAGAGGTGATATGCAGGCTGCTGGGAGTAAAAAAAAAAATCAACAATCATACCCAATTTTGAACTCTATGAACTACAATAATGACTAAAAATGGCAAGATGTGCCTGTGAGTGGCACAGTGGCACAGTGGTTATACCATTTCCTGATTGGATTTAAGGCCTGCTCACTGGAGGAAACACACCCTTGGTACTGTTAATCTGACCAATAACTCATGGTTCGGGGGTTCCCCAAGTCCCAGGGGTGAACCTACTGCTATTAATCTGCTAAATAGGCAAAGTATCAAACTTCCCTCTAAATCCATATCTCTACAGTCATGAGTTAATATGGCTCTCAGACCCCACCAGAGAAAGTTCAATGTACACACAGACACTCACAGATTGTCTAAGTGCACAGAGCCATAAATGGAACATTTGTATCACACTCTCTCTGCAAGACTCAGGGAACATTGTGGAAAAGGTGGTGGAAACATTAAAGAGCTAGAGGTCTGGGATGACCAGAATGAAATGGTGTCTTCTGGACAAGACTGGACACGACAGGACTTCTGTGCCCATGAACTCACAGCAGCTATTGTGCCTGACCAAGATAAAGCCAGTCCACATTCTAGCATTGAATGGGAAGACATGCATGAGGCCTGCTCCCTAGCTGAGGAGTTGATGGCTTCTAGGTGATAGAGAATCCACTGTCTTTAAGGGTAGGGTTCCTGGTAAGTTGACCTCACTCCAATGGATGCTCCGACATCCAAGAGTATAGGAACAATGCAAAATAAAATCAATGGGGTTTTACATAAGAAACAAAAACAAATATGAGGTCATGAAGTTGAGAGTGGAAGAGAGGAAAGTAGATCCAGGAGAAATTAAAGGAAAAAGTTGTGTGGGTTAATTTGATCAAAATACATTATATGAAATTCTCAAAGAATTAATTGTAAAAATATAAAGATAAAGATGAAGACATTGAGATTTTTTTAAAAAAATTTAATTGAATATATTCTTCATTTACATTTCAAATATTATACCATTTCCTGGTTTCCCCCCACTCCCAGAAAACCCCTAACCCATCCTCCCACCCCCTGCCTCCAAGAAGATGCACCTCCACCCAACCCACTCCCACCTACCACCCCTTGATTTCCCCACTGTGGGGCATCTATCGAGCCTTCATAGGACCAGGGACCTCTCCTCCCACGGATGCCTGACAAGGGATTCCTCCACCACAATTGTGGCTGGAACCATGTGTACCCCTTGGTTGATAGTTTAGTCCCTGGGAGCATGGGGGGATCTGGTTGACCTACAGTGTCATTCTTCCCATGGGGCTGAAAACCCCTTCAGCTCATCCAGTCCTCCCTCCAACTCTTCCATTGGGGACCCTGAGCTCAGCCCAATAGTTGGCTGCTAGCATCTGCCTCTGTATTTGTAAGGCTCTGGCAGAGCCCCTCAGTAGACAGGCATAATTGGCTCCTTTCTACAAGCACTTCTTGTCATCCATAATAATGTCAGATTTGATGACTGATTATAGGATGAATTCCCAGGTAGGACAGTCTCTGGGTGGCCTTACCTTTAGTCTTGGCCCCACACTTTGTCTCCATAATTGCTCCTGTGTGTATTTTGTTCCCTTTCTCACAAAAGCACCCACACTTTGGTCTTCCTTATTCTTGAGCTTCTTATGGTCTATGAGTTGTATCTTGTTTATTCTGAGCTTTTGGGCTAATATCCACTTATTAGTGAGTGCATTCCATGCATGTTCTTTTGTGATTGGGTTACGTCACTCAGAATAACACTCCCTAATTCCATCCATTTACCTAGGAATTTCATGAATTCATTGTTTTTAATAGCTGAGTAGTATTCCATTGTATATATATACACAATATATCCATTCTGTTGAAGGACATCTGGGTTCTTTCCAGCTTCTGGCTATTATAAATGAGGCTGCTATGAATATAGTGGAACATGTATCCTTATTACATGTTGGAGCATCTTCTGGGTATATATACAGGAGTGGTATACCTGGGTACTCAGATAGTGCTATGCCCAGTTTTCTGAGGAACCACCAAACTGATTTCCAGAGCGGTTGCATCAGTTTGCAATCCCACCAGTAATGGAGAAGTTTTCTTCTTTCTCTACATCCTCTCCAGCATCTGCTGTCCTCTGAGTTTTTTCTTATTAGTCATTCTGACTGGTATGAGGTGGAGTATCAGGATTGTTTTGATTTGCATTTCCCTGACCTGATAACTAAGGATGCTGAACATTTCTTTAGGTGCTTCAGAGCCATTCGAGTTTCCTCAGTTAAGAATTCTCTGTTGAGCTCTGTACCCCATTTTTAATAGGGTTATTTGACTCTCTGGAGTATAACTTCTTGAGTTATTTATATACATTGGATATTAACCCTCTATTGAATGTAGGATTGGTAAAGATCTTTTCCCAATCTGTTGGTTATCATTTTGTTCTATTGACAGTGTCCTTGGCCTTACAGAAGCTTTGCAGTTTTATGAGGTCCCATTTGTCAATTATTGTTCTTAGAGCATAAAGCATTGGTGTTCTGTTCAGGAAATTTTCCACTGTGTCCATGTGTTCAAGACTCTTGCCCACTTTCTCCTCTATAAGCTTCAGTGTATCTGGTTTTGTGTGGAGGTTCTTGATCCACTTGGACTTGAGCTTAGTACAATGAGATAAGAATGTGTAGATTTGCATTTTTCTACATGCTGACCTCCAGTTGATCCAGCACTATTTGTTAAAAATACTGTCTTTTTTCCACTGGATGTTTTTAGCTCCATTGTCAAATATCAAGTGACAATAGGTATATGGGTTCATTTCTGGGTCTTCAATTCTATTCCATTGATCTTCGTGCCTGTCTCCGTACCAATACCGTACAGTTTTTATCACTATTGCTCTGTAGTAGAACTTGAGGTCAGGGATGGCGATTTCCCCCAGAAGTCCTTTTGTTGTGAAGAATAGTTTTCGCTATCCTGGGTTTTTTGTTATTTCAAATGAATTTGCAGATGGCTCTTTCTAGCTCTATGAAGAATTGATTTGGAATTTTTATGGGGATTGCATTGAAGCTGTAGATTACTTTCAGCAAGATGGCTATTTTTACTATATTAATCTTGCCAATCCATGAACATGGGAGTTCTTTCCATCTTCTTAGATCTTTAATTTCTTTCTTCAGAGGATTGAAGTTCTTGTCATACAGATCTTTCACTTGCTTGGTTAGAGTCTCCCCAAGGTATATAATATTATTTATGACTATAGTGAAAGGTGTCATTTCCCTAATTTCGTTCTCAGCCTCTTTATCCTTTGAGTATAGGAAGGCTACTGATTTGTTTGAGTTAAATTTATATCCAGCCACTTTGCTGAAGTTGTTTATCAGCTTTAGTTCTCTGGTGGAATTTTTGGGGTCACTTAAGTATATTATCGTATCATCTGCAAATAGTGATAATTTGACTTCTTCCTTTCCAATGTGTATACTTTTGACCTCCTTTTGTTGTCTAATTGCTCTAGCTAGATCTTCAAGTACTATATTGAATAGATAGGGAGAGAGTGAGCAGCCTTGTCTGGTCCCTGATTTTAGTGGGATTGCTACAAGTTTTTCTCCATTTAGTTTGATGTTGGCTACTGGTTTGCTGTATATTGCCTTCACTATGTTTAGGTATAGGCCTTGAATTCCTGATCTCTCCAAGACTTTTAATATGAAGGGATGCTGAATTTTGTCAAATGCTTTTTCAGCATCTCATGAAATGATCATGTGGTTTTTTTCTTTGAGTTTGTTTATGAAGTGGATTACATTGATGGATTTCTGTATATTGAACCATCCCTGCATCCCTAGGATGAAGCCTACTTGATCATGGTGAATTATCTTTTTGATGTATTCTTGAATTTGGTTGGCAAGAATTTTATTGGGTATTTTTGCATCAATGTTCATAAGGGAAATTGGTCTGAAGTTCTCTTTCCTTGTTAGGTCTTTGTTTTAGGTATAAGCGTTATTGTGGATTCATAGAATGAATTGGGTAGTATTCCTTGCATTTCTATTTTGTGGAATAGTTTGAAGAGTATCAGTATTAGGTCTTCTTTGAAGATCTGGTAGAATTCTCCACTAAACCCATCTGGTTGTGGGAGACTATTAATAACTGCTTCTATTTCCTCAGGACTTATGGGACTATTTAGATGGTTTATCTGATCCTGTTTTAACATTGGCACATGGTATGGGTCTAGAAAATTTTCCATTTCATCCAGATTTTCCAATTTTGTTGAGTATAAGTTTTTGTAGTAGGATCTGGTGATTTTTTGAAATTCTGCAGTTTCTGTTCTTATATCTCCCTTTTCATTTCTGATTTTATTAATTTGGGTAGTGTCTCTGTGTCCTCTGGTTAGTCTGGCTAAGGATTTATCTATCTTGTTGATTTTCTCAAAGAACTAACTCCTGGTTTTGTTAATTCTTTGTATAGTTCTTTTTGTTTTTATTTGGTTGATTTCAGCCCTGAGTTTGATTATTTCCTGCTGTCTACTCCTCTTGGGTGTATTTGCTTCTTTTTGTTCTAGAGCTTTCAGGTGTGCTGTCAAGCTGCTAATGTAAGCTCTCTCCGTTTTCATTTTGGAATCACTTAGCACTATGAGTTTTCCTCCTTTCATTGTGTTCCATAAGTTTTGATATAATGTGTCTTCATTTTCATTAAATTCTAAAAAGTCTTTAATTTCTTCCTTGACCAAGTTATCATTGAGTAGAGCATTGTTCAACATCCATGTGTATGTATGTTTTCTGCTGGTTTTGTTTGAACTTAAGACCAGCCTTAGACGATGGTGCTCTGATAGGGTACATGGAATTATCTCAATATTCCTGTATCTGTTGAGGCCTGTTGTGTGACCAATTATATGGTTAGTTTTGGAGAAGGTGCCATGAGGTTCTGAGAAGAAGGTATATTCTTTTGCTTTAGGATGGAATGTTCTATAAATATCTGTTAGATCCATTTGGTTCATAACTTCTGTTAGTTTCACTGTGTCTCTGTTTAGTTTCTGTTTCCATGATTTGTCCATTGCTGAGAATGAGGTGTTGAAGTCTCCCACTGTTATTGTGTGGGGTACAATGTGTGCTTTGAGCTTTAGTAAAATTTATTTTATGAATGTGGGTACCCTTGCATTTGGAGGGTAGATGTTCAGAATTGAGAGTTCATGTTGGTCAATTTTTCCTTTGACCAGTATGATGTGTCCCTCCTTATCTTTTTTGACAACTTTTGGTTGAAAGTTGATTTTATCCAATATAAGAATGGCCACTCCAGCTTCTTCTTTGGGACCATTTGCTTGGAAATGTTTTCCAACCTTTGACTCTGAGGTAGTAACTGTCTTTGTCACTGAGGTGGGTTTCTTGTATGCAGCAAAATGTTGGGTCCTGTTTGTGTATCCAGTCTTTTAGCCTATGTCTTTCTATTGGGGAACTAAGTACATTGATATTAAGAAAAATTAAGGAAAAGTAACTGTTACTTCCTGTTATTTTGTTGTTAAAGGTAGAATTCTGTTTGTGTGGCTATCTTCTTTTGGGTTGTCTTTTTTTCACCCTCAAATTGTTCTTAGTGAGACATGCTGTTCCTATCAGTTAGATGAGACTGACAGGATTCTCATTGTGTTGATTCTTCCTGCATTGTCTTCATTATGATAGCTATCACCTCACCTCCTTAATGCCATATGTTAACTGGAAGTCTATACACATGGAGATCTCTTTGTAAAGAAATGACCTTTCCTGACATGTGAAACTGACATGTGAAAATCTAGCAGGTTCTCTATGCCTTTTTAGAGTTCAGCTATCTCTTCCTCCACTAGATGCCTAAAGGTACTTAGGGAGTTGTGTAGCTTTGTGGGTATCTTCATATCCAACTATGTTAATTGCCTATAAATGTGAAATGATTTTGAGTCAGTTAAAAATTCAAATAAATGGTTTGGCTTATGTTTACTGACTCCTGGATTACTTTTCAATGTTCCTATTACAAAATGCCATTGATTTCAAGTCTCAGAGACCTTGCATTTTACTATTTCATTATCTTGAACATGTATATACCAAAAACCAAAGCAACCACAATTGCCTAAAAATTCTATAAAGATAGCCCTTCATAGTGAATCCACTATTCAGGTTCTATAGAAGGAAATTTGTTTTCTCTAGAGTTAATTTCTAAAAATAGCATGTCGTACCTAGTAAAGTTAATTGTTGTTTTTGTTATTTTTTTTCTTTGGAATTTGTTGAAAGAAAAGTATTTATTAATTTTTCTAGGGTGTTGTTTCCCTCCTTGTGTTGGTGTTTTCTACCCATTATCATTGGTAGAGCTAGGTTTGTGGAAAGATATTGTGTAAATTTGGTTTTGTCATGGAATATCTTGATTTCTCTGTCTATGGTAATTGAGAGCTTTGCTGGGTATAGTAGCCTGGGATGGCATTTGTGTTCTTTTAGGGTCTGTATGAGATCTGTCCAGGATCTTCTTGCTTTGTGTAATTCTGATAGACCTGCCTTTATATGTTACTTGACCGTTTTCCCTCACTGCTTTTAATATCCTTTCTTTGTTTAGTGCATTTGGTGTTTTCATTATCATGTGACAGGAGGAATTTCTATTCTGGTCCAATCTATTTGGAGCTCTGTAGGCTTCTTGTATGTTTATGGGCATCTCTTTCTTTAGGTTAGGGAAGTTTTCTTCTGTAATTTTGCTGAAGATATTTACTGGCCCTTTAAGTTGTAAGTCTTTGCTCTCTTCTATACCTATAATTCTTAGGTTTGGTCTTCTCATTGTGTCCTAGATTTCTTGGATGTTTTGGGTTAGAAGCTTTTTGCATTTTGCATTTTCTTTGACTGTTGAGTCAATATTTTCTATGGTATCTTCAGCACATGAGATTCTTTTTTCTATTTCTTGTATTCTATTGTTGATGCTTGCATTTATGACTCCTGATTTCTTTCCAGGGTTTTCTATCTCCAGAGTTGTCTCCCTTTGAGATTTCTTTATTGTTTCTAATTCTATTTTTAGAACCTAGATTTTTTTTTCAGTTCCTTCACTTGTTTGTTTATGTTTTCCTGTAATTCTTTAAGGGATTTTTGTGTTTCCTCTTTAAGGGCTTCTACCTGTTGACCCATGTTCTCCTGTATTTCTTTAAGGGAGTTGTTTATATCCTTCTTGAAATCCTCTATCAGCATCAGGAGATATGATTTTAAATCCAACTCTTGCTTTTCTGGTGTGTTGGGGTATCCAGGACTTGCTGTTGTGGGAGAACTGGGTTCAGATGGTGCCATGTTGCCTTAGTTTTCTGTTGGTAGTGTTCTTGCATTTGCCTTTTGCCATCTGGTTATCTCTGATGTTAGTTGGTCATCTTGCTGTCTCTGACTGGCTTTTCTGTCCTGCAAGCCTGTGTATCTGTACTCCTGGGTTTCCCATTCTCTCTGTGTATACAGGGATGTAGGCACTCCTGGGAGACCAGCTCTCTTGTGGTGGTATTTGTGTATGTAGCTCTGTGGCCCAGGATTAGCTCTGTACTCTCTGCCTCTCCACAGTCCTGGGAGGTTAGCTATCTCCCCATGCCACCTAGATATGGCACACTGTGGCCAAGGATGGTCCCCAGCTGGAGACTAAAGCCAGAAGGCTCCCGTCTGAGGGTTTCGGATGGGTTCCTCTGAGCAGCAGATGTGGTCCTACCTGTGCTCTCAGGCCTCTTTGCATTCCAAATGCTCTGAGTGCAGAAGATTCTCTCTGATGGATCAGGAGATGGTGTCTTCACTGTAGCAGACCCACCAACGGCCACACCCCTAGCCCCTAGTATTCTGGCTGGACTCTACCCCTACAGTCACCTGGCAACAGCCAGGTATACCCCTCCCCACGGTTACCTGGCAATAGCCAAGTAGGCTAGCCTACTATAAGAGGGAGAGTTTGCCCCTCCTCTCTCTTACTCTCTTACTCTCCCCTTTCTCTTGTTCTTGCTTCTCTCTCTCTCTCTCTCTCTCTCTCTCTCTCTCTCTCTCTCTCTCTCCCCTCCCACTCCCCCTCCCTCTCCCTCCCTCCCTCCCTCCCTCTTGGGCCTTTTCTTTCCCCCTTTCCTTCCCCTCTCTCTATGGGGCCATGGCCTCCATAGGGTCATGGCCAGCCTCTACTTCTCTACCTTCTCTCTCTCACTCTACTTTTCTACAATAAAGCTCTAAAACCATTGACTGCCTCCTTTCATCTGGATTCACCGTGCTGGAGGAATGGAATTGGCCTTCCCCTAAAGAGCCAAGTCTAATCTCCCACCAGGGAGGCCACTCTACCTTCCAACCATGATCTTCACCAATCCCAGTCACCAGCAGCCACCAGCAGCCACCAGACCAGACCAGACCAGACCAAGGACTCTCCTGTGCAGAAACTGCCCAGGGCCTTCCCCCCCCCCTTTTCCCCACAGCCCAATGCTGCCCCCTGGGTCCCTACTTCATTCTCAGCTCTTCCATGGAATCCAGCTGCATTCTGTGATGCCCAAGAACTAGAACCCCCAAGACTGTGTGCTTTTCCCATCCCCCAGAACAGGTGTCCAGTGGCCTCTCATGGCCTGACACCCGTTCTGCAGTGGCCTGTCCAGTGTCAGTGAGCTCTGGAGGGATGAGGATTCTCCCACCCTTTACTTTCTCCACATCTTGCACTCCACAAGGACGTAGGCCTCCCTGCACATATGTAACAGATGTGCAGCTTGTTCTTCTTGTGGGTCCTGAACAACTGGAGCAGTGGGAAGGGAACTATCCCAAAAGCTGTTGCTTGAACAAGGGATATGTTCTATCTGGGCTGCCTTGTCTGGCCTCAGTGGGAGAGGATGTGCCTACCTTCACAGAAATTTGATGTGCCGGGGGGCAGGATACCCAGAGGGGTTCTTACTTGCTCAGAGAAGGGGAGGAGGAAGTGGGGGAAGAATTGTGGGGGGGGGAGCAGTCAGGAGACAGGCAGTGAGTCAGATGTAAAGTGAATAAGTAAATAATAATAATAATAATAATAATAACAAATAAAAAACAATAGGGAGGGAAGGAGAGAGGGAGGAAGGGAAGAGAAAGATATAATGTTTCCCTTCTGTGGATTTAGATTGTGTACACACTCAGACACACACACACACACACACATATGCATGTGGGTCCTGAACAACTGGAGCAGTGGGAAGGGAACTATCCCAAAGCTGTTGCTTGAACAAGGGATATGTTCTATCTGGGCTGCCTTGTCTGCATGCATAAAATGTATATAGGGTCATGGTGTCTGTTCACAGCAGTAAACCCTAAGATGTAGTAGACATGTATGAAAACATCATGATGAAACTGATCACTTTGTATAATGAATATAGTCTGTTTTTTTAAATGTATATAATAAAGTCAGAGTAAGATGCCAATTCTTAAGTTTCTATGACAGTCAATATAATTCCACATTTCTTGATGACAGGAAACTGTTCTCATTTGGGTCTGAAATGTCTTCCAAAAGTCTGCGGTTGGGAGCATGGTATCCAGCTGGTGAGCTATTGGAGATAGGGAAAAGATGTTCAAAAGAAAAAGAACTCGGCCCTGTGGTGTGACAGGGCACTGACAGAGGTAAGCTGGTGGCCACTAAAATACAAGTCAGGGGATTAGGAGCTGGGCAAGTGTGTGAGGAGAGAAAGGAGTTCTCATGGACCTGGGTTGATATGAATGCTTTGGAGCTGATAGAAAGCTGCTGACTGGGGAAAAGGGTGGCCTTGATGTGCTGGGGGCGGGGGTCTTTTCCTATTTTTCTATTGAAAATTGATTTTCATATAATACATTTTGATAACGTTTCCCCCGTCTCTCAACTCCTCATAGTCCTCCCCCCACCTGGTTTATCACAGCCACAATGTGAAAAATAGCACTCACCTATGCCAGGGAGAGACAGGGAAAAGAAGAAAGTGGACTAAGCTATAACCCACAGAACACCTGTGTGGCTAAAGCCAGCCATGGCAGACTGTGCAGTGCCACCAGACATACTTTCACTCCTGCTCCCTTCAACTTTCTCTGGCCTCTCACAAAGCCTGAACGGACTTAACTGAACCCCACCAGTGAAAAAAATGTTAATAAATAAACAAATGACACTTTCGTTCTGGAGTCTCGAGAAGCTCTGCATACAAAGCACCATTTGTGGGAATGCTCTGAGCTCTCAGCCTGGCCCCAAACCACAGTCAGACTGAAAGCTGCAAACCGGGTCTAATTCTGCATGGAATGGACGCAGAGATAAAACCTGGATCAATGCTCCCAATAGGGAATAAGTTACAGTTGGATAGCTCAGAATATGTGATCTTTTCACAAGGCCAAACAAACATCCAATCCCTCTACAAGATGATTCCATTCCCTCCTTTCATCTTTACATGCATTTGGGAGAGATGTGAATGTCTCCCTGTCTAGAACAGGACTCCAGGATGAGCACTCAGTTCACGGTCAGAGACGCATGCCCCTTCCTTTTTCAGAGAACTCTTGTACAGTTCAGACCACCCCATGCAACCAGAATAATAGGAAGGGCCTGTTAGAAGTCTAGCCCACAGGCAAGGGTCTTTTCCTTCTTGGGTCAGGCAGGCTGCAATAAAGAAACAAGACCTAGACAAATGGATGACTTCAGCATATCAGGCTTTTTCACATACTATTTTACAGAGGCATAATCTCCCTATAACTTAAGTAAGTACTCTTTCATACATTTCTAAAGGAAATACAAATTTATTATAGCCACAAAACTAGTGGAAAGATCTAAGTGTGTGTCTTGGGATTATGAGCATTGTTGGTTAATAATATTAGGCAGAAGAAACCCAAGTTTTGCTTAAATCAGTCTAGTGGTTGCATGGGGCTGTGCTGTTAACTGGTAAGTCAGATTTACTGCAGTGGGGGGTTGGGAGGAGGGGCGGGGGGGCGGTTGTGACTACCACAGCCCCTGTGCTTACGCTTCATGCCTCACTGTCTCTCATGAGGGGATGCTGAAGAGAAGGAAGTTACAGCAAGGTCCTCGGAGAATTCATCATGAAAAGACACTGCACCTGGTTCGATGGCCTCGGACGATAACGCTGCCTGTGAACTTCAGCCTTGGAACCCTTCCAGAACCCACAGCATCAGTAATTACTGAGTTTATCGCTGTTCTATTTATTACTCTTGCCTGGGATGGTAGATAAGGCAAAGCATTTCCAGACAGATAAAACACAATCATTTTTAAGGAAGGAAGAAGTTCAGCTGATAAAATACCATTACCTGCTTCTTCCTGGGTCCTGTTTACAAAGTTAGGTCTCTAATTTTGTTGTTTTGATTGTTTTTGACAATAAAAAGACATTTAAGTTATTATCAAATTTTCTGGAGTTCTATCAAGCAATCGTATGTTCTAACTAATTGATTTTTAAGTGTGTGTGTGTGTGTGTGTGTGTGTGTGTGTGTGTGTGTGTGTGCATATACAGAGTACAAGTCAGGTGTCTTCTTCAATCCCTCTCCCACTTGTTTTGTTAGACATACCTCATCAAGTCAATTCAGCTAGAGTGGACAGGGATCTGCCTGTTTCTGCCTCCACAGCATCGGATTACATGCGCCTAGCCTAGCACCATGCCTGCTTGTAATTTCACTTGGCTGCTAGGATCAGAATTCAGTTAGTTCCTCATACTTAGAAAACCTGGAGCCGGGATTTTTATCGGGATTGCATTGAATCTGTATATTGCTTTTGGCAAGATGGTTATTTTTACTATATTAACCCTGCCAATTCATGAGCATGGCAGGGAGTTAGAAAGAGCAATTCAAAAATTCATCTGGAATAACAGAAAACCCAGGATAGCTAAAACTATTCTCAAGAGTAAAAGAACTTCTGAGGGAATCAGTATCCCGGACCTCAAGCTCTACTACAGAGCAATAGTGTTTAAAACTGCATGGTATTGGTACAGTGACAGGCATGTAGATCAATGGAACAGAATTGAAGACCCAGAAATAAATCCACACTCCTATGTCACTTGATCTTTGACAAAGGAGCTAAAACCATCCAGTGGAAAAAAGATAACCTTTTCAACAAATGGTGCTGGTTCAAATGGAGGTCAACATGCAGAAGAATGCAAACCAATCCATTCTTATCTCCTTGCACTAAGCTCAATTCCAAGTAGATCAAGGACCTCCAGATAAAACCAGACACACTGAAACTAATAGAAAGGAAACTAGGGAAGAACCTTGAACATATGGGCACAGGGGAGAATTTCCTTAACAGAACTCCAATAGCTTATGGTCTAAGATCAAGAATTGACAAATTGGACCTCATTAAAATACAAAGTTTCTGTAAGGCAAAAGACACTGTCAAAAAGACAAAGTGGCAACCAACTAACTGGGAAATGATCTTTACAACCCGACATCCGACAGAGGGCTAATATCCAATATATACAAAGAACTCAAGAAGTTAAACTCCAGAGAGGCAAGTAACCCTATTAAAAAATGGGGTACAGAGCTACACAAAGAGTTCTCACCTGAAGAATATCTAATGGCTGAGAAGCACCTAAAGAGATGTTCATCATCCTTAGTAATTAGGGAAATGCAAATCAAAACAACCCTGAGATTCCATCTCACACAAGTCAGAATGGCTAAGATCAAAAACACAGGAGACAGCAGTTGTTGGCGAGGACGTGGAGAAAGAGGAACACTCCTCCACTGCTGGTGGAATTGCAAGCTGGTACAACCACTCTGGAAAGCAGTCTGGCGGTTCCTCAGAAAACTGGGCATGACACTCCCGGAGGATCCGGCTATACCACTCCTGGGCATATACCCAGAGGCTTTACCTGCATGCAATAAGGACACATGCTCCACTATGTTCATAGCAGCCTTATTCATAATAGCGAGAAGCTGGAAAGAACCCAGATGTCCCTCAACGGAGGAATGGATTCAGAAGATGTGGTATATTTACACAATGGAATACTACTCTGCAATTAAAAACAATGAATTCACGAAATTCCTAGGCAAATGGTCAGAACTTGAAAATATCATCCTTAGTGAGGTAACCCAATCACAAAAGAACACATATGGTATGCAGTCACTGATAAGGGGATATTAACCCAGAATCTTGGAATACCCTAGACACAATTCGCATATCAATAGATTTCTAAGAAGATGGAAGGAGAGACCCCTGGTCCTGGAAAGACTGGATGTAGGGGAATGCCAGGACAGAGAAGCGAGAGGGGGTTGAATGGGGAAAAGAGGGAGGGAAGGGGGCTTATGGGACTTTCGGGGAGGGAGGAAACGGGAAAGGGGAAATGATTTGGAATGTAAATAAAAAAACTTAGAAAAAAAAAAGAAAACCTGGAGCCAGCTCTGCAGGCCTTTAAAGACCGTTGTAAGTATACAGAGACCCTAAGTGTGGGGGTTCTGAGCCTCACACATCTCCCCTGTGTGTTTCAGGTTACAGCCTCCATCTAGTATTTTGGTATTAATGCAGACAATGCTGTGACTGTGGGATGCTTATGAAGATATCACTGCAAAAAGCAATATGGAAAAACATGTCCCCTCCTTGTCTGCCCCTTTAAACCTGCTTCTTGTTTTTTAAATTCTTCCCCACACTGATTTTTTTAATTTCCTTTTTCTTATCTCTCTTGTCCATTTTTTTAAAGGTCCACAGCTTTTACATTCAGTCATTTTAGATAATAAAATTGTTCAGTCCCCTAGCATTGAATCTCTCCTTGTGTTTCACAGGAGAATGCAATCTGTGTTTTGAAGAGATTTCAATCCTTTTTCTTCCCCCAGACTTCCAGGGTTGGGACTTTAAACCCATGACCCATCTCACAAGAATCAAGTACTCTACCTTTGAGCTATGTCCTCAGTCTTTTTATTCAACCTAACAAACATTTACTAGAATTCTGCTCTGAGAGAGTCATTGGGTTACAAAAGCATGGTTTACAAGACCCGACTCATTGTCTCAGAAGGGAAAGCTGTGTCTAGAGTTGTCAGGGTCAGAGCTTAGGACCTGAAGCCCTAACAAAAGAGGCTGATCGACAATTGAAAAGACAATAGAAGAAAGCAGAGAAAGGAAGCTGATAGAATAAGGAACAAAGATGACCAATATCCCCGAACCCCGACCCCTGTCCATCCTCAGAGGTCTGACTTGAGATTTAGATTTGAATAAAAGGCAAAAGGTGAAGAAACTAAACAGTGTTGAGACTTGAGATGCCATTCCTCCACACAGCTTCAGCCCATCATTGTCTGGGTTCCTCTCTCCTGCAAGATGATCTGACAAGTTGACAGAACTGTGTGAAGTCTTTTCTCATGAGATGAGCACCTCTTCTGGCTGACACCAACTTTGACCTTCCCTTCTCTCAGCAGGAGATTCCTGGGGAAATTCCAACTTCTTGGGATCCATCATTTCAAAAGGTCTGATAGCCGAAAGGAGGGGCACAAGAGCATCTTCAGAATATCTCCACTCCTACCAGTGTAGTTAAAAAGCAAAGTTTTGTCCCAAAGGATATCAATCTGATGTCCACAGAATAAAAAGACTAGAGGCAAATATCTAGCAATAGATTCACTCCTTCTGTGAGTGAGGCAGAGTGAAAGGAGCCTAAAGAGTCGGTCAGTCCATCACTCTGATGGCTCCCAAGCTCCTCCCCTTGCTGCTCTGTGGCACCAACATTTAATTCCCCAGCATGCTGCTTGCCTCCCTCCTGTTGACCAAGAGCTGTGATAAATGTCTCCTCATGTCTCTGACTCCCACACTTGGCCTCTTTTCTCTCTGCTGCTCAAGCCCGCACCTGGAGCTTCTGGAAGAAGCCTTCCCTGCTGCTGTCACCCCTCCTTCCCATACCTCTATAATCAAGGTCCCCAGGAATTGGGTGTCACCTTGATTGCAGGCTTGCCGGCTGGCTAAGCATCCTGAGAGTTAGCTCTTTAATCTTATCAGCAGGGGAGAGAGATTTTCCCGTGTTAAACAGCAAGAGCCTTGTGCAAAGTTTCAAGTGTAATCTGGGAAAAGTGCTGAAAAATATGTAGAACGATAAGAATACTAGGATTTATGGAGACCTGGTCTTATTATAGATGTCCTTCTCCTTTACCAGACACCAACTCCCCAGGGAAAAAACACATCTGTTGTCATTTTCTTTTTTTTTTTTTTTAATTTAATTTTATTTTATTTTTTTAATTTACATTCCAAATCACTTCCCCTTTCCCGTTTCCTCCCTCCCCGAAAGTCTCATAAGCCCCCTTCCCTCCCTCTTTTCTCCGTTCAACCCCCTCTCATTACTCTGTCCTGGCGTTCCCCTACATCCAGTCTTTCCAGGACCAGGGGTCTCTCCTTCCATCTTTTTAGAAATCTATTGATATGCTGATTGTGTCTAGGGTATTCTGAGATTCTGGGTCAATATCCCCTTATCAGTGACTTCATACCATGTGTGATCTTTTGTGATTGGGTTACCTCACTAAGGATGATATTTTCAAGTTCTGACCATTTGCCTAGGAATTTCGTGAATTCATTGTTTTTAATTGCAGAGTAGTATTCCATTGTGTAAATATACCACATCTTCTGAATCCATTCCTCCGTTGAGGGACATCTGGGTTCTTTCCAGCTTCTGGCTATTATAAATAAGGCTGCTATGAATATAGTGGAGCATGTGTCCTTATTGCATGCGGGTAAAGTCTCTGGGTATATGCCCAGGAGTGGTATAGCCGGATCCTCCGGAAGTGTCATGCCCAGTTTTCTGAGGAGCCGCCAGACTGCTTTCCAGAGTGGTTGTACCAGCCTGCAATTCCACCAGCAGTGGAGGAGTGTTCCTCTTTCTCCACATCCTCGCCAACAACTGCTGGAATCTGCCATGCTCATGGATTGGCAGGATTAATATAGTAAAAATGAGCATCTTACCAAAAGTAATACACAGATTCAATGCAATCCCCATCAAAATCCCAACTCAATTCTTCATAGAGTTAGAAAGAGCAATTCAAAAATTCATCTGGAATAACAGAAAACCCAGAATAGCTAAAACTATTCTCAAGAGTAAAAGAACCTCTGGGGGAATCAGTATCCCGGACCTCAAGCTGTACTACAGAGCAATAGTGTTAAAAACTGCATGGTATTGGTACAGTAACAGACATGTAGATCAATGGAACAGAATTGAAGACCCAGAAATGAATCCACACTCCTATGGTCACTTGATCTTTGACAAAGGAGCTAAAACCATCCAGTGGAAAAAAGATAGCCTTTTCAACAAATGGTGCTGGCTCAGCTGGAGGTCAACATGCAGAAGAATGCAAATTGACCCATCCTTATCTCCTTGCACTAAGCTCAATTCTAAGTGGATCAAAGATCTCCACATAAAACCAGACACACTGAAACTAATAGAAGGGAAACTAGGGAAGAACCTTGAACATATGGGCACAGGGGAGAATTTCCTGAACAGAACTCCAATAGCTTATACTCTAAGATCAAGAATAGACAAATGGGACCTCATTAAATTACAAAGTTTTTGCAAGGCAAAAGACACCGTCAAAAAGACAAAGCGGCAACCAACTAACTGGGAAATGATCTTTACCAACCTTACATCCGACAGAGGGCTAATATCCAAGATATACAAAGAACTCAAGAAGTTAAACTCCAGAGAGGCAAGTAACCCTATTAAAAAATGGGGTACAGAGCTCCACAAAGAGTTCTCACCTGAAGAATATCTAATGGCTGAGAAGCACCTAAAGAGATGTTCATCATCCTTAGTCATTAGGGAAATGCAAATCAAAACAACCCTGAGATTCCATCTCACACCAGTCAGGATGGCTGTTGTCATTTTCAAATCAACTGGCTAATCCTAGAGTGCTGATTTTAACTCTTGTTATTTGTTCACAAATGAACAATTACTATATGCAAGTATTCTTTCAAAATGCAATCTTGGAACCAACTGGAGAGACGCCAGGTGTTAAGGGTATGTGCTTCTCAGGGCTGGACCTAGGCCCCCTGCTCATATGTAGCAGGTGAGCAGCTTGGTCTTCATGGGAATCCCTGACAACTGGAGTAGGGGCTGTCCCTGAGCTGCCTGCCTGTGGATCCCACACCCCTAAATGAACCACCTTGTCTGGCCTCGGAGGGAGAGGATGTGCCTAGTCCCATCTGCAACTTGAGGTGCAGGGAGTGGGGGTGGGGCTAGTGTGGGAGGGGGTGACACCCAGAAGGGGGCCTCCCCTTCTCAAAAGAGAACTGAAAGGTAGATTGGGAGAGGATCTTTGTGAGACAGTACTGGGAGGAAGGGGGTTGGTATTGGGATGTAAAGTAAAGAAATAAATGAATTTTTAAAAAGAAAAATAGATGAATGCAAACAAGAAAGAATATGTGCTTCTCTTGCAAAGGACTGAATTCCATCCCTGCTCCCCAAGTCAGATGGCTCACAACTGCCTAAAAGTCCTGCTCTGGAGGATTTGACAGACTCCCTCTTCTGGTCTCCATCCATATGCATATACTACCACACAGACACACATGTATATATATATAACTTTAAAAGTTGAAATATGTTTAATAATCTCTGTGTGTGTGTGTCCCTCTTCTTCTACCTTCCTCCTCAACACACAAGGTCCATTTCAGAGTAGAAGCAGGCTTCCGTTTGAAGTCCCTAAGATAAGCCAGACTCACACTAGCTCTCCTTTTGCCTTTTCATCCCAAGTGCTAGGAGTACAGGTGTGTACCACCACACAGGTTCATGTGGTGCCGGTTTCAAACTCAAGGCTTCATGCCACTAGGCAAACATTTTAGCAACTATTCTAGCACATTTTAATTCAGAACACTTAAAGGCATGCACAAATTAGCCATGTTTACTCTGACCCTTGCCTAAATCACCAGATACTTCCTGTTTGCCAAGCCACATGAGTTCTCCTGTGGTTCTCCCAGCGTGCCTTGTACCTTCAACCTTCTGGAAGCTTCCCTCTGCCTACAGAAAAACAATGATGGAGGTAATCTCCTCGAAGAAGACATCGTTCTTGCTTCTATCTCTCAAAATGCCATGTCATATTCCACTTGTCATTGGCAATGCTTCACATTTTCATGGGGCCCCAGTATCCACGGACACTGGCTCTGAGACCCAGGAAGGTACCAAATTCCACAGATGCTCAAATCCCTTGTATAAGATGATGAAGTATTTGAATATAACTTACACAAGACTCCCATATACTTTAACTCATTTCTATACTCATTTCAATAACTATTAATTGCTATGTTGAAAATTATCATGCTGTGTTGTTTAGGAGAGAGTAACCCAAAATAGATGCCTGTGTGTATTCACTAATTACACTAACTTTTCAACATATTTTCCATCCAAAGTTGACTGAGTCTATAGATGTAGGACTCAGAGATACAGAAGATGACAGTATTTTAGTATGTCCTAGACATACACCTATACCAGACTCTAAGCTCACTAGATGAAAAGACTGCAACTAGTTCATTCTTCTAGCACAAGCTTCTAGCCTGACGCACTGCAATTACTCTCTCCCCTACTAGGGGACACACAGAGGAATTTAATAGTAGTACAAAAATTCCCCAAGGTCTTGTGGTAGACAGAACAGTAGACTCAGGGCTCCCTAGCCTGCTCTGCAGAGAAGACCTACATGGATCTGACAAAGGTGACAGTTTATTTTTAAAGGGAACGTTGTACTAATAAAATGTGTAAAGATCAAATGTATTTATTTACTTATTTATTTATTTGTTTATTTATTTATTTGGCAGAGGTGTGAGCACACACATGTGCAGGTGAACATGAGCCATGGTAGAAAGTCCTCCTAGCATCCACGAGTCCTTTGTGTGACAGAGTAATTTAAAAAGAATTGTTTAAAAGCTACTCCTTGATAAATTGATTACACACAGAAACAAGTACAGGGAACACACATCTATAATTATGTCCACTGCTACACTGAATAGTCAGAGGACTTAAATTTTCTATCTGCCATACTAATCTTCATTTCTCTTAAACAATACAGTGCCCAGTAACTATGGATTCACTGATAAAAGATGCTTTGAAGAGGGCCCAGCCCCAAGGGAAAGCAGACTGCAAGCAATTCAATGACCTTTATACTCATTGGTTTTTCTCTGCTCTGTGAATGTGTGTGTGTGTGTGTGTGTGTGTGTGTGTGTGTGTGTGTGTGTGTACATGCACGCACACTAGACCTATGTATGCATATAGGCTAGAAGTCAACCCCAGCATTGTTCCCTGGGCACTGCCCCACCTTGGTCCTGGAACTCACCAAGCTGTAGGCTAGGATGGCCAGCCAGTGAGCTCCAGAGACCCTACCTATCATTGTCTCCTTGGTACTGGAATTGCTGGTGAGCAGTACCATGCCCACCATGTGGATTCTGGGATGTATCTCAGGTCCTAATAGTTACATAGCCAGCCCTTTACCAACTGAATGATAACCCCACCACTGATTTTTCTTTTTGGAAACTCAACCAGTGTCCACAACTACTTTCTCCAAGTGATGTAGCTACCATGGGCTGTCAATAGTAGCTCGGGATCTCCCGACCTTATCAGTCCTCTACCCACTACCTTGAAGGGAATACTCCACCTGACCTGTGGAGAGCATCTCCAGCCCAGCCACATGCCTGAGTGTACATGGCTACCATCAGGGTGTGTCCTGGTTACCAGGTGGTTCCCCTGCAGACTCTAAGCTCACAGGAATGATTGACAAGACAGTTTGGCAGGATGTCAATGTGGTACTGCAAAAGGTCGGAACAGTGCCCGCTGCTCTGCTGTGTGTCGACAGCCCTTTGCCCTGTGTCTGGGATGCTTAGCGAGCATGATTGCTTTTTTTTTTCTTCAATTGGGTTATGGCTGTGAGTTTTCTCTCTTTTTTTCTATTTAAAAACAATTCAAAAGCACCTTTAGTTTAAGTATCTTATTACCTCCGTTTTTTCTGCAACGGTTCCCATCATCGACCTCCTTACCTGAACCTGGAGATAAGCCCAGTTCTCACATCTGCTGCAGGAGACAAGGGGCAGGAGCTTATAGCCACCTAATCTGACCATCAGGGTTTTAATTTCCATCATGGAGCAGGAGACAAGAAAATGAAGCCATGAACAGACCACGTAGCCCCTAAGCAGCCATCCCTCCCTGCTCCCAAACTGAGATCCAATAGCAATTTAGTTTTATCTGTCTAGAAAATCATTATTTGAAGACTTAAAAAGGTCAAGAGAGTCTCAGTTTTCACTTCTTAGACTTTCATCTGCAGCACAAAGAGCTCGAGGAAGCTGACAGGCATGGGGCTAATTTGGTTCACTCAAGCGCCCACAGGGAAAATATTCAGATTGTCTCAATGAGGATCAGATGGAATCCATAATTCATGGCACACTGTGTCTTTCTCTGCTGGTAAAACACCCGCCTCCAAGATAAAAATAGTTATAGTGCACTCTGGATGGAGGGGAGTAGAAAATGTAAAACAAGAGGGTTGTCAAGATGGCTCTGTAAGAAAACTGCTTGATACACACTGTGAGGACCTGAGTTCAAATCCCCAACAGCCTCACAAAAGTCAGGCTTGACAGTATGCATCTGTAATCTCAGCACTGGGGGAGCAGATGCAGGAATTCCAGGGGCTTGCTGACCATCCAGCTTACCTAAAATACTGAGCTCCAGGTTTGGCAAGGGACTTTGTCTCAAAAACAAAGGCAGAGAGCTACTGAGAAAGACACCTGATATTGACCCCTGCACACTCGTGTGCACAAGCACATGACACAAATATAAAAAGACCACTCAAGCTCTTTTTCATCCGTTCAGACTCAAAGCAACTACTGAACAGTTGCCATAAGATTCCTGAGTATCTGCTGTGAGGCAAGCAATTCAAGTCTCTGCACCAAGTCTAAGCCCTCCAGGGGCTTAGAAAGCCTAGAGACTCTCTGGTAAGTACGCCACAAGACCTAGAGAATTGACACTTATGATAGTAAAGGTGTGATCTGTAGCAAGTATGCCATAAAGCATTCCATGGTTAAAAACATTAATTAAAATGGCTAGAGCAGTAATGTGGAACCAGCCTGCCTCCATCTTAGACTCAAAAGCCATCTTATAGTAAAGGCAAAACTAGGCTCATTCCTGTTTGTGATTAATCCTCTGTTTCTCAAGGATTGGGCTATGCCCCACCTGTAACCTTGACTACAAATGGCTCTGTGTGGTTCCAAGTTTTGCTCCATCTCTGGGGAACATGAACGAATGCAGCACAGCTTGGGCAGTTCTCGCTGTAGGGGTGTGGAAACTCCCCTGGGCACATGCTAGATTACATTTACCCATACACAGCTCAGGGGTTGGGAAAATGTAGCCTAAGATGTGGGAGCTGGGGGTTCCCTGACTCCAAAGAGTCAAATCCCACAGAGGGGTTAGGAACAGAGGGTCAGGGGTTCATGACCTGTGACGAGGAGCCCAGGGAAGGGGGAGGGCTCCCAAATTCTTGGACATCTAGACACCGCTGGGTCCAGGGTAATTGGGAAAGGAGTTGGGTCTGTCTGTGGGCTGAGTAGCCCAGGGCCAGGGGCATGGGGAATTCCAGCTTAGCTCATCAGAGATTGTCCTTAGTTTAGCAGAGATTGTCTGGGAGCACGGAGGAGCCTTCTGCAGGAGTCTCCTGGCTCTGTTGAAAAGGCTTTCTCCATGCTCCCCATGAATGTTCTTGATGAGAGAAACAGTCCTTGGTTCCAAACTGTTTATTGATTGTTCATCATGGAATATAGGTGTATACCATCTCGTCAAGGTGGACCAGAGACTAAACACCTTTTGCAGGAAGGAATGTCCAAGAGAGAAAGGTTATTATCTAAAAGCTCAGGACCCATCTAGATACCTCGTTAGCATGGAGAATTCTGTTCTGTGCTACATGACCATTGGTTGCATCTCCATGTGGGGAGCACGGTCACATGGCAGGGAATTGGGGAGGTAGGTGAAGCTCCTAGCATCCTGTATATGAGGTTCTGGGGCTTCCAACCCACTCAACCTTACCAAGTTTTCTGGCACAGTCCACTGCCCCACAGCTCTATTCTTCCTGTTCCAGCAAACCACAGCCATGCCTTTGTTTCAAAAGGTTATTATGGTCAGCTGTTGTTGTTACTACCTTACAAGCAACCATCTCTGTGATCATATCCTTGTTTCAAAAAATTGTGATGAATGTCTTGCAACCCTACCTTTGTTTCAAAAGTTTATTATGACCACCTTTTACTATAACTACTTTACGACCATCTTGAAATCATGTCTTCGTTTCAGGAGGCTATTATGAACAACCTGTTATGCTTATGGTCTGCTCCTATAAATCTGCCTATTTTGCCTTCCAAATCCCCTATTTAGAAACCCCTGACCCCTGAACTATAAAAGCTTTTGTCTTCCTCACATCCAATTCTGACCTCTAGAACCCCACCCTGAACAGGAATAAAAAAGCTTTAATTAGCTGGTTGCTTTAACTAATTTGGCCATGATTTGGGTCGGTGGTCTCTCTCCTCAAATCTTCACGATTAACAGTAACTCAGTGGCAGAGCACTTGCCTTGCAGCTTGAGGCTCCAGGCGCAATCCACAGTGCTGCCAGGAATAAAAAGGATTAATGTTGAAACAGTAAGATCTTAAAAAACTTCCTAAGCAGAGCATGGCAAGTCATGCTGCATTCTTGGCACTTGGAGGAAGACAGGAAAATCAAAGTTATCCTCATCTGCATAGTAAGTTTGAGGCCACCTTGGACTACATGAGACCCTATCTTATAAAAGAAAAATATAAAGGAAACCTCTTTCTCTACTAGTGCAGCAGAAAGAGCAGCATCCTTTGAGAAACCTGCACTGGGAGATGAACCTCAGTAATGACAGACACCTGCCACCAGGAGGATACTCTAAGAAGTGGTCCAGAGAGTCAGAACAGAATGGTACAGAATAAGCATCCCCATTCCAGAAGTGACAATTGGAGGTGTTATAAAGGTGGGGAAAAAAATCCAGCAAGGCAATCATCATATCCTGCAGCTGAGCGTCCAGCATCTGGATTCCATATGGAATCTTCTGGCAGGTAGGACATCAAGTAAAGCCTTGAAAGTGTGTGTGGCCACTCCAGTTGGAAACTACATAAGGAAGAGAAGCAGAGGATTTGCATTGACACTACAGGAAAAAGTGCAAACTGACAGCAAGGGACAGGTGGAAAGCTGAGGTAACTGGGAAGATCACTACAAAGATAAAGGCTGGCTACGCTCAGTTTCTGTATCTCCTGATATTTGAACATCTTAAAAATCTTGGAGGCCAGATGTGCTAGTGCATGTCTTTAACCCCTGAACTAGGAGACAGAGGCAGGAGAACCTCTGTAAATTCAAAGTCTGCCTGGTGTACATTGTAAGTTCCATGACAGCCAGGGCTACCTAGAGAGACTCTGTCTCAAAAAAAAAATAGAAAGAAAGAATAAGGAAGGAAGGAAGGAAGGAAGGAAGGAAGGAAGGAAGGAAAAAGGAGGGGAGGGAGAGAGGGGGCTGGGCCTCAGGTGTTGTTGCTTCTCAGGAACCAAATACACCTCATTTTCTAGAGCAGTCCAGCCTGGAACTCAGCAAATGGACCAGGCTGGCTGTACAGTAACCCCAGGAATTCTTCCATCTCTGTTTCCCCAAAGCTGTGGTTAGAGATGCACACCACCATGCCTAGCTTTACTGTAGTAACGAATGGTCCTCCTATGTGCACCACAAGCACTTTGCTAACTGAGCCATTCCCCCAGCCCCAGGATCGGATTCTTTGTATCTGCAAATTAAGCACATGAGTATCTGCACACCAGAGCCCCTTCTCCATCAGACTTGTGCATCCTGTGCACTGCAGGAAGTGATATTTCTCTGACTTGTTTCAATCCAAGGCCAGTTGTTGCATAGTTAGGAGCAGTGCCCATGACCCAAAGCCTGTTGGACTGAGTCATACAACCCAGTCCTCCGCTTTTCACTTAGTCCTGTTCTGTTTTCTGCAGAGCCTGCTATAAAGAATCTGGACCCCCCTTTCTCATCACCCTGGCTTCAGTGTGATCAAAAGCTTTCCCAGGTGGCCCTGCAGACATGACATGGCCTCTCTCTCAAGGGAATGTAACTAATAGAAATTCTTCGTTCAATGCCATTGGCCTTTGCACAGTGACTCAGTCACCTTCACAAATTAATTCCCAAGGACAGATCACAGCCCAGATAACATTTAATCTTCAAACAAATTTACCACCACAACATCCTTCTCTGGTCCAAGATTACAGGTAACCCCTTGGATATGAAAAGCACAGACAAAATGACATAGACTCAGCTTTTTGTTTCCTGAGATGGATAAGGAATTTCCAATCAATTTCTACACTTTAAAGTAGCAACATGAATACAACATCTTAAAAGATTATGTACCACCATAATTAATTACAGCAAGTTCAAAAGAGCCACAAGACCAGGAAGTAAACAAAACACATAAAACTGTGTAAAATAACTTTAGCTTTGAGGAAATGTGAATTGATAAGTGATATAGGGCTGGAGAGGTGGCTCAGTGGTTAGGAGTATGGGCTACTCATGCAGATGCAGTTCCCAGCATCACCTTCCAGCAGCTCACAACTTCAGGTTAACACCAGTTCCAGGAAATCTAGTGCCTTCTTCTGGCCTTTGAGGGCACTGCACTAGTATGCACAGACCTCTGTATAGAGGCACAATTAAGATTAAAATTATTTTAAAAAATGTTAGAAAAAAATAGATGCTGGGGAAACATCTGTTGTAAGAAATGAAGGACTGGAGAGTTAGCTCAGTGGCAAAAACATTTACTTCAGCAGGGTAAGGACCAGAGTTCAGATCCATAGAACCCACATGAATTTCAGCTGAATGTGGTAGCCACCGCAATTTCAGATCTTAAAGGAAGAAAGACAGGGCATCCCCGGAGCAAGCCATTAGCTAACCTAGCCATATCCGTGAGCTCTGGGGTTGACTGGGAAAAGCTTCTTTAATATATAAAGTGGAAAGCTTTCAAGAAAGACACATAAGTCAACTTCTGGCCATCACATACTTGTGCACCCCACATAGAAAACACACATATATTCACACAGGCTCAACACACACACACACACACACACACACACACACACACACACACACACACATAAAGTGAGAAAAATCAAAAGTAAATCTTAAAAAAAGAAAAATATAGCAATAAATGAGCAGCTTGGCATAATGTGTGAGACTCTGACACAAAGAGGGGTTTAGGCTAAGACAAGAAGAGGAACTCATCCTTGAGCAGAAAAATAAAATCAGAGAATGATCAGCTATACAGAAAGACCATTTCCTGAGACAGTACAATAAACCACCAGTATCTGTCTTCTCCTTCCTTAAGGGGAAATAAAAAATTCTGATATTTGAGTCAGGCACTTCCACATATGTGCCTTGATGTGCATGTACACACACACACACACAAAAGATTTTTTAAAAACTGATAAGACAGCACTAACTTAGCACAACAATGGCTAATTTAGCAATAGCACTTATTACATCACAGTGTCTGAAGGGAGGATGTACAGGTGGCTTAGCCAGATAGCCCTGGCTCAGAGTCTCTCAGGACAGAGTTGTCAAGCTGTCAGCATGGCTACAGTCATCTGGAGGAGCCACTTCCAAAGTGCATCATTCACTCTCAGCAGAAGACATAGTTCCTGTCACACACACCTCGCCATACTATGCTCGAGGTTCCCTGTAGGCTTAGATTTTTCAAAACCTACTTTAATAAGGATTCTTAAATGATTTAACCTCCCTTCTAGCCCACCATTCACCAGACGTAGAGGAAAGGAAAAATTAATAGGGCAAAGGGGAATGTGGACCTGCCTGTTTAGAAATAGTTCTTTGGGGGTAATTACAGTATTTGTTGTCATGATATCAGCAGTTCAGTCACACAAATCAGCAGCAGCAGTAGCTTAAGCCATTCACAAACACCATTTATGAATCAGCAATGGCAGGTCCATCTAGAGAAAAGCAGAAGACTCTGCTAATCTCCCCAAGTCCTTAGAAGCTGCAAGAAGCCACTGGAATATCACAAGAAGTTCTTGGGTGCATTTCTCTCTATGAAGTCATAACAAACAATGATCAGCAAAGAAGACAAGGTGAACCAATGCCACAGCATCATTCACTGTCTGTTAAGTTAGACTTCTACCCTCTCTAAACATTGCATATTCTCTCAAGTGCTGCTCTAGCAAAACATCGCATGCTTTCTAGGCTGCTTCCAGAAAAACGCCATGTGTCTGTTCTCAGCAAAACATCCTCTCATAAGACAGTTTCCAAAAATAAAACAAAACATCACATGACACAACTGAGTCTCCAAAGAAACCAGAAATTTCCACTTCATCCCTGTGATGTGTCAGCTGGCACAATGGGGAGAGGCACTACCAGTTATTCGTGACTTTGTTCTTATTTTGGAGGCATACACTACCACCACCTCCTGACTTATTGTGATCTTTATAAGCAAGTGACTCAATGAAGCCCATACTTAGAGGAAGAGAGAGGATTCTGAGATTAAAATTTGCCTTTCAAAAAAAGGAAAGTTAAAGAATTTCCAGGTACATCTGTGTCCACAGACTTCAGATCTCTGCATCTTGCTAGTCCTCCTGTATTCTACCACATCTGACCTTCAGTAATCAGTGGCAAGATGCAATGTCTAGTGCAGGAGTGTCTAGGAGTTCACCATGTTAAGACACAAAGAAAGAAGGGATCCGAGATTGCAGTGTAAAATGACAACTGCCTATCTGTATTTCTTACTAGTTAAAAATATCACAGTATAGAGAGGAGGAGAGGACTCAGTCAGCAAAGTGCTTGCCTTTGCTCTGAGTTTGACTTTAGAAACCATATGAAAAAGGAAGGTGTGCTAGCATGTACTTGTGATCCCAGTACTGGGGAGGCAGAGATCAGTGGGTCCCTGGAGCTCACTGGCCAGACAGACTAGCCATTCAATAAGTTCCCAGTCCGTGAGAGACCCTGACTCAAAAGAAGAAATGGAGGTCTAGATGGTGCCTTCAGAAAGACACCTGATGTTGAGCTCTGGCCCCAGAATATATGCACACATGTGTAACCCCGCACACTTATATAGGCACATATGTACACATACAAAAGATTACACTATAAGCTATAGATGTTTCTTATTATTCTTCTTGCTTAAAACACAATGAAAAACAGAAGTGTATGAGAGCAACAGTAAAACAGAATATATTGAAGATGATTCTACTAGGAAGCCCAGGCAACATGCCTCAAGGTTTCTCATAAGGTCAGCAACCTGTTTATTACAGAAAGGAATAATAGGACCAAGGATCTGGGCAGTGAAAGAGAAAAAGTGTATGCTAGAAGGAAAATGTCAGAAGTTTTACAGAGTAAAAATATTTAGAGTTATTGATAAAGACCAAAGTTCAACGTATTTTCAAACATAAAATGTACTTGGAATTTGTGTTTACAATCTCACGTTATTTGCAGTTAGAACTGAACTGTTGATAACATACTTCGGCTCTAAGAAATTGATTCTCACACATTCACCTACAGCTTCTGCTGTTTTATGAGCTTCTGGTAAATGCAGAATCTGCCTTTCCCTTGTCTTTTACACTTCTCTCTGCCCGTCTCAGGTAAAGCTAATCACAGGTTTTACTCTTTCCTTGGGACAGATGTATAAACAAGTCCTGCACATGTGCTGAGGCAATCTATACATTTTCAGTGTCTCTATATTATTCCCATATATTCCTGGACTCCTTGGTGTGGTGCATGAGCAGTTCAGATCACACTTCATTAAAAATACAATTTTTTAGTCATATATGAGTGAGCTACAAATGTTGTTATTCTTTCCTTTTGGAAAGATAATCTATAACACCCTCCACATTAGTTATTATTAATAATTGCTAATATATAATATTATATATATGTATATATGTTGGGTTGGAGAGATGGTATAGTCTTTAAAGTACTTGTGCAAAAGCATTTAGGACCTGAGTCCTAGCCCACAGAGGCAGGTGTGGTAGCACACACTTGTAATCTCAATGCTGGAAAGGCTGAGATAGAAGAATCCCTAAGGCTTTAGGGCCAGAAAGTGAAGTCAGTCAGCAAGCTCCAGGTTCAGTGGGAGATCTGGTATCAAAAACTAGGGTGAGGGCTGAGGAGATGCTTCAGTGTGCAAAAAACACTTAAAGACCCAAGTTTAGTTCCCCAGCACCCATGTAAAAAGGCCAAGGGAGAAGGCACTACAAATTCCAATGCAGAGGGGGAGAAGAGCACATGGGGATGGAGAAATAAAAACCTGTGGAGCTTTCTGGGCAGCTGGGCTAGCTAATCTTTGGGCTCTTGGTTCAGTGAGAGGGCGTCTAGTTTCAGACAGGGTGTCTCAAAATGTAGAGAGTGAATATGGTTTCCATATAAACACACAGACACACACACACAGACACACACACACACACACACACACACACACAGTGTAACCAGAAAGAAAGAAACTTTCTGACCTCTTTGAATGAGCCTGAAGATTGGAGTTGGTTTTGTTGTTTTTCGTTAATTTGTTTGTTTGCTTATTTTTGTATATCTCTGAGTGGTTTTCCATGATTGTTGTTTGCCATTCCAACTACAGCAAATGCTTAGGAGTTGTAAGAAAACATACACTAATTTTTCTTTTAGACCATTCAGATTTCTGAGTGTCAGATTTTATT
Source organism: Tokudaia tokunoshimensis (assembly GCA_036184795.1). Classification (NCBI taxonomy): domain Eukaryota; kingdom Metazoa; phylum Chordata; class Mammalia; order Rodentia; family Muridae; genus Tokudaia; species Tokudaia tokunoshimensis. The sequence continues at coordinate 72,899,584 of BTHU01000013.1, forward strand.
AAGTAAAGCCCATGTATAATTTAGAACAGCAATGTACATGTCAAAAATGCCCAGAAGCTAGTGAACACTTCTGTGACTCCACACTCAGGAGTCATCAGACGCTGACTTCATCCTTCAGCGGGACTACCATGGTGACAGGAAGTCATTTTGAACCCCCACACTATCTCATTTCTCACTGTTGCACAGACATAGAAAGGTCAGTCTTTCACTTCTCCTCGATGTATCTTCTGGATTGCTCACTGGGTGTGTGCTTGCTGTGTGTCCAGATGCTAGACCCTATACTACACTTTCAATGATGCTCTTTTCCTAGTGAGCAGCCAGCTCCTAAGAATTCATGCTAGATTCTCACTTTTATACCGGTAACTGTAAACAACAAGCTTTAAGAATAAAGACACAACAGCCCCTGCCCCTGCATCCAGATGAAGACAGCTGAAGTCTCCTGCATTATCCAGGTCCCCAGCAAGACTCAGCCAGAGACTGCATTCTGACTTAGTCTCTCTCCACTCCCCATCCTGTTCTTTCCCTCACTAACAGACTCCTCTTGGATCTCTTCTTTTTATTCATTTATTTTCCTGTTCGGGGTTTAGATGTGTACCTGTTTATGTGTATGTCAAAGCATTTGTGTACACATCTGTGTGGGAGCCAGAGGAAAATCTCAGATTTCCAGGTGCTATCCACTTTTTTTCTTTAAGAAAGATTCTCTCTCTCTCTCTCTCTCTCTCTCTCTCTGTGTGTGTGTGTGTGTGTGTGTGTGTGTGTGTGTGTGTGTGTGTCCATCCCTATCTGTCTCTCTGTCTCTTTCTGTCTATCTCTCTGTGTCTGTCTCTCTGTCTGTCTGCCTCTCTGTCTCTCTCTGGTTCTCTCTCTGTTTGTCTCTGTGTGTCTCTGTCTTTCTCTATGTCTCTCTCTCTCTCTGTGTGTCTGTCTCTCACTCTCTCTGGTTTGGAACTGGCTGACCTCAGGAGTCCATCATGCCAGCATTAGGTTCCTTGAGTGCACCTTCATACCTAGTTGTTTGTTTGTTCATTTGTTTTTAATGTAGGTTTTGAGGATCAAACTCAGGTCATCATGATGACAAGGCAAGCATTCTACCTAGTAAGCTGTCTCCTCATCCATGTGCCTTTCCTTAAAAAATCATTTGCCAAAAAATTCTTACCTCTGGGTCTGGGTCTGGGTCTGGGTCTGGGTCTGGGTCTGTGGAATGTGACCTAAGACATACCTAAACCCTGAAAATCAACCAAGTCAATAAACACTCCTAACAAGCACTTAGAAGGTACTGGCAAGGATTTCTGTGGTAAGACAAGACTCTTCACCCTTGACAGATTAGCAATGATAGGAGAAAAAATCTAGTAACTACTGACAATCACCAGGGTCTTCTGAAGCCCTCTATGATTTGACCCCACACTATCTCCACATGGTAGAATCCACAAAAGGGTCATTATTTGGAATTTGTATCAGCCAGAAAAGGTAAGATTAGGCTATCCCAGCAAACGATTCCCAATAATCATCAACACAACACAATAAATGTTTGTTTCACCAACTTACATGAGATGACTTTGAACCAACTGAGCTCTGCCTTTAACTGCTTGTAACACTAAAAGATGACTGGACATGTGCTGAGAATATGGCATCTGAGATAAAGGCAATCTGTTAAGAATTCCTATTTAATGACAAGAATTTTCCTGGGGAAACACAACACAACATACATACATACATACAGAGAGAGAGAGAGATGTCTACTCAACCTACATAGGGAGCCCATGACAGACCAAAATACCAATACCACCAAAGTTCAACTTCCTCAAGCAACAAGTTTTATTGGGGTTACTTTCAAGATAAAGGTTTACTTACAAGAGCAGAAATGACTCAAACACAGCTGTATTGTCAAGGTCCACACCAGCATAGCTGATAGGTCACAAAACCTGGGAAACCTGGAACATACTGCACAGCTTGCAGGCAACTCAATAGCTTGGAGAATGTCCTTTCCAAGTGACTCAGAAGTTCGAAACCTCTTCCAGGCAGATCAGTTGGTTTCCGCTTCTTCCAGGAAGCTGGCCTGGTCTTTTTGTCATCCTGGCTGAGAGTCTTCATTGCAGCTTGGCATGTCTGAGGGTGACTCTCAACAGCATTTTCCTATTTACTCTTGGGTAAGGAGAAGGCGAGAGAATCTGGCCAGCTTCAGGGACTTCTAGGCACTGTTTTGAGTTGTTTACTTTCTGTCTTAATGAGTTTCTGTGCAGGACTGAGTGTTTTAGTCTCAGAGGAAGTTGTTAAACTCTGATTTCTCTTAGCCACAGGATGGCATATGACACTTTTGGCCTGAGAATCTGTATCTCCTGGTATGAAAATCAGTGCAGGGGACTAGGCAGACAGTTCAATTAATAACATGCTTTCCTAAAAAGCATAAGGCCCTGAGTTTGATCTCAGAATTCATATGAAAGTCCATTGCTATGAGCTCCTTTAAGTAACCATAGCACTAGGGTAGGGAATTGGAAACAAAAGGATCTTCAGAGCTGAGTGGTCAGGCAGCCTAGCCACAATGGCAAGTTCTAGATTTGGTGAGAAAGCTTGTCTCAGAAGATAAGGTAGATACAGATGAAAGAGAACACTTGATATCAACCTGTGGCCTCCTCTTGTACCTGCAGAAGTATATGCACTCTTGTGTGTGTGTGTGTGTGTGTGTGTGTGTGTGTGTGTGTGTGTAACAAAATGAGGAGATAGCTACTGTCTTTGGAAAGTGAGACATGGACAGAGAAACTCATTATTTTTATTGACAATGTGGGATCTACAGATATGCAAAAGAGAAACAAGTGTCTAAATCTATGCGTAAACAGGAAGCCTTTGAAGGTAGTTCTCTTGACTTGTACTTATTTCCTGGGGTGCATTTTATTTTCTTTTGCATTTCTCAAAAACATAATCCTGAAATTAACTGAAAAGTGGTACTTTTCAAAGTCACATTGTATCGTGAAATATTATATGTCATGATCAGATCAATGTAACAGGAAAGTCACATTCTACCTGAGCAAAATCCATTTTATCTTACCTAAAGGTTGGCAGAGAAAGTGTTCAAATTCTAGAACTCCCAGAATACTTTGCTCTATCAGGAAGTTGTTGCTTAACAAGAGCCCCCACATCCATCCTTTTCTCCCGCTCTCCTCCTTCCCTCCTTCCCTGCTTCCCTCCTCTTCTTCCTGTTGACTCAGGCTCTCTTTCTAATGTGCTTTTCTATAAGATCTGTCAGTCACCAAGCAGGACAGATAAACACAGGGCAGACACTCACTTGAAGGCAGCCTCAATTCCACTAATGAAACACTTGATTATGGATCCTAGGGGCCCTGCTGCCACCCAGGACAAACAGGTGAGATCTCCAAACCCCAAAACCCTGCCCACTGGGTCCCCTGGCAATCCCAGCAGCCTTGAGGTCTGTCCTGTCACCTCTGTGCTCCATCTTCAAGTCCACACCTTTAACCATAATCCCAGAGGCCTGAAGTCATAAGGAACTACCATATGAGACCCTCTACCACAATTCTCTGCCTGCCAGCCGCTCTGAGCAAAACCAGCAAGATCAAGGTTGCCACCTGCAACCCCAGAGTCTTGCTGACATCAGGAACTATGAGCTCTACCTGCAGACCCAGAGGCATCCTCTTATCAGGGACTACCAATCCTGCCAACACTAGGGACAACCAGATGACTAAAGGCCAGCATAAGAATATAATCAATGAAAGCCAAAGCAATATACCACCAGCAGCTATCCTACTACATTAAGCCCTGAATATCACACCACACTTAAATTGTAAGAAAATGGCCCTAAATCTACATGATGTATCTACATGATACATGCCTTGTAAGAGGGAATAAATCCCTTAAAGAAATACAAGAAAATACAATCAAAAACATAGAGGCCCTTAAAGGGGAAATGAATAAATATAAAGAAATATACAAGAATACAAACAAACAGGGGAAGGAACTGAATACAAATGTTCAAGATCTGAAAAAAGGAAACACAAGCAATAAATAAAACATAAACCGAGGCAACCCTGAAAATGGAAAACCTAGGAAAGAGAACAAGAACTCCAGATACAAGCATCACCAATACAAGAGATGGAAGAGAGAATCTCAGATGTAGATGATACAATAAAACAAATTGAAATGTCAGTCAAAGAAAATGCTAATGCTAAAGAGTTTCAAACATGAAACATCTAGGAAACTTGGGACACTTTGAAGAGACCAAACCTAAGAATAATAGGAATAATAAAAGGAGAAGATTCCCAACTCAAAGACCCAGAAAATATTGTAAACAAAATCACAGAAGAAAAATTCCCTAACCTAAAGAAAGAGATGCCTATAAACATACAAGAAACTGACAAAACACCAAATAAATATACCAAAAAAGAAAATCCTCCCACCACATAATAATCAAAACATTAAATGTACAGATCTAAAGAAGAATATTAAAAACTGCAAGGAATTGCATTCAAGAAACATATGAAGGCAGAAGTATTAGAATTATACCAGACTTAACAAAGACTTTAAAAGCCAGAAAGACCTGGAGATTTATCCTACAATATCTACGAAATCACAGATGCCAACCCAGACTACTATAGCCAGTAAAACTTTCAATCATCATAGACAGAGAAAACAAGATATTCTGTGACAAAACCAAATTTAAACACTATTTGTTCACAAATGCAGCCCTACAGAGTGCACGAAAAGGAAAACTCCAATACAAGGAGGGTAACTACACCCAAGAAAACACAAGAAATAATTAAGTCCATACCAGTAAAACCAAAAGAAGGGAAACAGACACACACAGTACCAACACCCAGGTCAAAATGACAGGAATTAACTATATTGGTCATTAATATATCTCAATAACAATGGATTCAATTCTCCAATATAAAGACACAGGTTAAAAAGAGTGGATATGATCACAAAAGAGCAAACCTGGTATGCACTCACTGATAAGTGAATATTAGCCCAGAAGCTCGGAATACCCAAGATACAATTCACAGACCAAACGAAGCTCAAGATGAAGGAAGACCAAAATGTGGATACTTTTGTCCTTCTTAAATGGGGACAAAATACCCATGGGAGGAGATACAGAGACAAAGTGTGGAGCAGAGACTGAAGGAAAGACCATTCAGAGACTGCCCCACCTGGGGATCCATCCCATATACAGTCACCAAACCCAGACACTATTGTGGATGCCAACAAGAGCTTGCTGACAGGAGCCTGATATAGCTGTCTCCTGAGAGGCTCTGCCAGTGCCGGACAAATACAAATGCTCTCAGCCAACTAATGGACTGAGCACAAGGTCCCCAATGGAGGAGCTAGGGAAAGGACCTAAGGAGCTGAAAGAGTTTTCAGCCCCATAGGAAGAACAACAATATGAACCAACCAGTACCCCCAGAGCTCCCAGGGACTAAATCACTAACCAAAGAGTACATATGAAGGCACCCATGGCTCCAGATGCATATGTATCAGAGGATAGCCTTGTTGGACATCAAAAGGAGGAGAGTCCCTTAATCCTGAGAAGACTTGATGCCCCAGTATAGGGGAATGCCAGGACAGGGAAGCAGAAGTGGGTGGGTTGGTGAGGAGAGGGAGGAGGAATATGATAGGGTGTTTTTGGATGGGAAACTAGGAAAGGGGGTAATATTTGAAATGTAAATGAAGAGAATATCTAATAAAAATAAAAGTAAGAAAAAAGAGTGGATATGAAATCCATATTGAAATCCAAGAGTGGATATGGAGAATCCATCACTCTGCTACATACAAGAAAAACACCTCAGCAACAAAGATATACATTACCTCAGAATAAAGGGCAGGAAAAAATGTGTTCTAAGTGAATGGATTCAAGAAACAAAATGTAGTAGCCATTCTAATATCTAATAAAATAGTTTCTCATCCAAAACTAATCAAAAGAGATGCAGAAGAGCACTTTATACTCATCAAAGGAAAAATCCACCAAAAAGATATCTGAATTCTCTACATCTATGACACAAATGCAAAGACATTGACATTTGTAAAATAAACATTATTAAAAGTTAAATCACACATAGAACCCCACACATTAATAGTGGAATACTTCAACACCTGACTCTCACCAATGGACAGGTCGTTGAGACAGAAATTTAACAGAGAAATGATGAAGCTAACAGAGGTTATAAAGCAAATGAACCTAGCTGATATCTAAACAACACTTCACCCAAACACAAAAAATATAAGTTCTTCTCAGTACCTCATGGAACTTTCTCCAAAATTGACCATATAGTTAGTCACAAAGCAAGCCTCAACAGATACAAGAAAACTGAAATAACTCCTTGTATTCTATCAGCCCACCATGGATTAAATCTGAACTTCATCAACAACAGAAACATCAGAAAGTATACAAACTTGTGGAAACTGAAGAACTCGCTACTCAGTGATCACTGGATCAGGGAAGAAATAAAGAAATTAAAAACTTTCTATAACTCAATGAAAATGAAGGCACAACATACCTGTATTAGTTTGGATTTTATTGCTGTGAACAGATACCATGAGCAAAGCAACTCTTAAAAGGACAACATTTAATTGGAGCTGGCTTACAGGTTCAGAGGTTCAGTCCATTATCATCAAAGCAGGATCACAGCAGTATCCAGGCAGGCATGATGCAGAAGGAGCTGAGAGTTCTACATCTTCATCTGAAGGCTTCTAGCAGAATACTCACTTCCGGGCACCTAGGTTGAAGGTATTTAAGCCCATCCCCACAGTGACACACCTACTTCAACAAGGCCATACCTCTTAATAGTCCCACTCCCTGGGCCAAGCTAATAAAACCATCACTATACTCAAACTCATGGGACACTATGAAAGCACTACTAAGAGGAAAGTTCATAGCACTAGGAGCAGACCTTCATTATCCTGCCACCTCTCCACTCACCTTTATCAGACCTACAGATCTGGAACCATACAGGTTAGACCCTCTTTCCTGCTCCCATCTTCCATGCCTACTGAGACCCCTGGTGTACCCTCAGTGGCCCTAGCAGCCTGAATTCCCCAATTGATACCCATTCTCCTGCCACCTCTCCTCCTACCTTCATCAGATATGCTGATATAGAACCATATAGCCCAAGGATACCTATCATAGGTTGGCCACACCAGGCTCATCAAGGTTAGATTCCCTCAGCATACCTTCAATGAAAAAGAACATACAGGGACTAAAGCCATCCAGATAGCTTAAGACCCTTGAAAGAACATAATTAACAAAAGCCAGGGAAATATGGTACGTCAGAGCATAGCTATGCTACTACAGCAAGCCCTGGACATCATAACATAACCAAAGCACAGGAAATGAACATAAACAGGTGAAGAAAATAAAACTGATCAAAATATGAAAATTGAAATAGAAGCAATAAAAAAACACAAACTGAGGAAATCCTGGAGAAGGGCAACCTAGGGAAGAGAATAAGAAGAGCAGATGCAAGCATTACATCATAATATGAATATGAAAGATGTAAGAGAGAATCTCAGGTGCAGAAGATACAATAAAACAAAATGATATGTCAGTCAAAGAAAATGCTATGTCTAAAACATTTCTGTCATTAAACATCCAGGAAATCTGAATATCATGAAAAGAATAACAGAAATAGAAGAAGGTCAAGAATCCCAGCTCCAGAAACCAGAAAATGCTTTCAACAAATTCATTGAAGACAACCTAAAGAAATGGATGCCAATAAGCATACAAGAAGCTTATAGAACACCAATAAGACTGGACAAGAAAAGAAAATCCTCCCTCCCACCACATAATAATCAAAACACAAAATCTAATGAGCAAAGAAAGAGTATTCAAAGCAGCAAGGAGAAAAGGCCAGGTAACATAAAGTCAGACATATCAGAATTACACCCAACTTCTCAGCAGAAACTCTAGAAGCTAGAAGGACCTAGACAGATAACTTGTAACCTCTAAGAAACCACATATGCTAACCTAGACCATTATATTCAGCAAAACTCTCAATCACCATAGATAGAGAAAACATTTCAAGAGAAATCCAAATTTTAAAAAAATATCTATCCACAAATCCAGCCCTATAGAAAACACTAGAAGAAAAACTCCAAACCAAAGAGGATAACTACATACAAAAAAAAACACAGGAAATAACTAATTCCATACCAGCAAAACCAAGGGAAACACACACACACACACACACACACACACACACACCACCACCACCACCACCACCAAACATCAAAATAACAGGAATTAGCAATCATTGGTCATTAATATCTGTCAACATCAACGAACTCAGTTCCCTAATACAAAGACATAGGTTAGTAAAATGGATATGAAAAGAGAATCCATCATTCTGTATATAAGAAACACACCTCAGCAATAAATATAAACATTACCTTAGAGTAAAGGGCAGAAGAATAGTTTTCCAAGCAAAACAATTCCAGAATCAAGTTGGAGTAGCCTTTCTAATATCAAATAAAATAGAATTTTAACCAAAATTAATCAAAATAGACATTATCTTCCAAGCTCCTAAACAACATCCCACAGAGCTCTTAACACCGAATGGCTCTTCTAGCCCAAAGTTCCAAAGCTCTTCCATACTCTTTCCCAAAAAATGGTCAGGGTGTCGCAGGAATACCCCACTATGCTTGTACCAATTTGTCTTAGTCAGGGTTTCTACTCCTTCACAAATATCATGACCAAGAAGCAAGTTGGGGAGGAAAGCATTTATTCAGCTTATACTTCCACATTGTTGTTCATCACCAAAGGAAGTCAGGACTGTAACTCAAGCAGGTCAGGAAGCAGAAGCTGATGCAGAGACCATGAAGGGATGTTACTTACTGGATTGTTTCCCCTGGCTTGCACAGCTTGCTTTCTTATAGAACCCAGGACTACCAGTCCAGGGATGGCACTGACCAAAATGGGCCCTCCCACACTTGATCACTAATTGAGGGAATGTCTTACAGCTGGATCTCATGGATGCATTTCCTAAAGGGAGGCTCCTTTCTCTGTGATAACTCCAGCATGTGTCAAGTTGACACACAAAACTAGCCATTATATAGACTAAGGTTAGATGTTTTCAGTGCAGAATTCTACAAGACTTAAAAGAAGAGATAATAGGAATAATACTCCGCAAATTATTCCAAAAAATAAAAACAGAAGGAACACTGCCAAACTCATTCTATGAAGCCAATGTCACTCTGATACATAAGCCTCACAAAGACTCACCAAAGAAAGAGAATTTCAGATCAAATTCTCTTATGAACATTGATGCAAAAACACTCAATAAAACACTCACAAACAGAATCTAGGAATATATCAAAAACATCCACCATTTTCTGTCATGGATAAGCCCGGTGCTGTTCTTGTGAACCAATCCCCTAAAGAATAAAGGAGCCAGTAAAACATCAATTGGGACACAGCCCACTAGGGTTCCACCTGCGCCCAAGAGCTGGGCAGCTCTGGGGTTGTCTATGCGCCAGCCCTGCCATGGCACAATTGTCCTGCAGGATGACCTGCACTTGGAGGGGGTCACACAGCCTGTGCTGTCTTTGCTCCGGTGACAGACCAGACAGGAACAACCAGGTACACAGAGATACCCCGAGTTTAACATCTCTAGGGGCAAGGCACAACAGGACTCCAACGGCACCCAGGAACAAGGCAGCCCCTCAGCAATCTGTGCCAGGGGAAACCCGGTCATCCAGGGGTGTGGAAATAGCCTTGCAGGTTCACAAGAAGGTTCAAGCACCAGCCAGTGACAGCAGGATCAACTAATGCCAGAGATAACCAGATGACAAAAGGCAAATGTAGGAACGTTACTAACAGAAATCAAGGCAATATGGCACCATCCGAACCCAAATCTCCAACAACAGCAAGTCATGGATACCCCAACATACCAAAAAGACAAGATTTAGATTTAAAATCACATCTCATGATGCTATTAAAGGATTTCAAGAAGGACATAAAATAAATCTCCTAAAGAAGTACAGGAGAAAGATCTATTGAACATCACACTTATTCCATAGATAGCATTTTCAACAAATGGTGCTGGTTCAACTGGAGGTCAACATGCAGAAGAATGCAAATCAATCCATTCTTATCTCCTTGTACTAAGCTCAATTCCAAGTGGATCAAGGACCTCCACATAAAACCAGACACACTGAAACTAATAGAAAGGAAACAAGGGAAGAACCTTGAACATATGGGAACAGGGGAAAATTTCCTGAACAGGACACCAATAGCTTATGCTCTAAGATCAAGAACTGAAAAATGGGACCTCATAAAATTACAAAGTTTCTGTAAGGCAAAGGACACTGTCAAAAGGACAAAGCGGCAACCACCAAACTGGGAAAAGATCTTTACTAACCCTACATCCAACCGAGAGCTAATATCCAATATAGACAAAGAACTCAAGAAGTTAAAATCCAGAGAGCCAAATAACCCTCTTTAAAAAAATGGGGTACAGAGCTAAACAAAGAGTTCTCACCTGAAGAATATCTAATGACTGAGAAGCACCTAAAGAAATGTTCAACATCCTTAGTCATTAGGGAAATGCAAATTAAAACAACCCTGAGATTCCACCTCACACCAGTCAGAATGGCTAAGATCAAAAACACAGGAGACAGCAGTTGTTGGTGAGGATGTGGAGAAAGAGGAATACTCCTCCACTGCTGGTGGGATTGCAAGCTGGTACAACCACTCTGGAAAGCAGTCTGGAGGTTCCTCAGAAAACTGGGCATGACACTTCCAGAGGATCCTGTTATACCACTCCTGGGCACATCCCTAGAGGCTTCCCCTGCATGCAATAAGGACACATGTTCCACTATGCTTATAGCAGCCTTATTTATAATAGCCAGAAGCTGGAAAGAACCTAGATGTCCCTCAATGGAGGAATGGATTCAGAAGATGTGGTATATTTACACAATGGAATACTATTCTGAAATTAAAAACAATGAATTCACAAAATTCTTAGGCAAATGGTCAGAACTGGAAAATATCATCCTTAGTGGGTAACCCTATCACAAAAGAACACACATGGTAAGCAGTCACTGATAAGGGAATATTAACCCAGAAACTCAGAATACCCAAGACACAATTCACATATCAATAGATTTCCAAGAAGATGGAAGGAGAGACCCCTGGTCCTGGAAAGACTGGATGTAGGGGAATACCAGGACAGAGAAGCGAGAGGGGGTTGAATGGGGAACAGGGGGAGGGAAGAGGGCTTATGGGACTTTCAGGGAGGGAGGAACCAGGAAAGGGGAAATCATTCGGAATGTAAATTAAAAAAAATATAGAAAATTAAAAAAAAAACAAAAACGAAGTACAGGAGAACATGAATCCACAGGTAGAAGCCCTTACAAAGGAAACACAAAAATCACTTAAAGAAATTCAGGAGAATGTGGGCCAACAGATAGAAGCCCATAAAAAGAAAACACAAAAATCACTTAAAGAAATACAGGAGAGCCAGGCGGTGGTGGTGCACGCCTTTAATCCCAGCACTTGGGAGGCAGAGGCAGGAGGATTTCTGAGTTCGAGGCCAGCCTGGTCTACAAAGTGAGTTCCAGGACAGCCAGGGCTACACAGAGAAACCCTGTCTCGAAAAACCAAAATAATAATAAAATTTAAAAAAGAAAGAAAGAAAGAAATACAGGAGAATTCAGGTCAACAGGCAGAAGTCCTGAAAGAGGAAACACAAAAATATCTTAAAGAATTACAGGAAAACACAAACAAACAAGTGAAGGAACTGAGCAAAACCATCAAGGATCTAAAAAAGGAAGTAGAAACAACTAAGAAATCACAAAGGGAGACAACTTTGGAGATAGAAAACACTGGGAAGAAACCAGGGGTCATAGATGCAAACATCAACAACAAAATACAAGAGAGAAAAAAGAATCTCAGATGCTGAAGGTACCATAGAAAGTATTGACTCAACAGTCAAAGAAAATGCAAAATGCAAAAAGCTTGTAACCCAAAACATCCAGGAAATCCAGGACACAGTGAGAACACCAAACCTAAGGATTATAGGAATAGAAGAGAGTGAAGATTTACACCTTAATGGGCCAGTAAATATCTTCAAAAAAATTATAGAAGAAAACTTCCCAAACCTAAAGAGAGAGATGTCCATGAATATACAAGAAGCTTACAGAACTCCAAACAGACTGGACCAAACCAGAAAGTCCTCCTGTCACATAATAATCAAAACACCAAATATACAAAACAAAGAAAGAATATTAAAAGCAGTAAGGAGAAAAGGCCAAGTAACATATAAAGGAAGACCTATCAGAATTGCACCAGACTTCTCACCAGAGGCCCATGAAAGCAAGAAGATCCTGGGCAGCTCTCATATAGACTCTAAGAGAACACAAATGCCAGCCGAGACTACTATATCCAGCAAAACAATCAATCACCATAGATGGAAAAACCAAGATATTCCATGATAAAACCAAATTTACACAATATCTTTCCACAAATTCAGCCTTACAAAGGATAACAGATGGAAAACGCCAATACAAGGAGGGCAACTACACCCTAGAAAAAACAAAATAGTAATCTTCTTTCAACAAACCCAAAAGAAGACAACCACTAAAACATAAAAATAACATCAAAAATAACAGGAAGCAACAATCACTATTTCTTAATATCTCTTAACATCAATGGACTCAATTCCCCAATAAAAAGACAGAGACTAACAGACTGGATACATACACAGGACCCAGAGTAAAAGGCTGGAAAACAATTTTACAAGCAAATAGTCCCAGGAAACAAGCTGGAGTAGCCATTCTAACATCGGATTAAATTGACTTTCAACCTAAAGTCATCAAAAAAGACATGGAAAGACACTTCATACTCATCAAAGGAAAAATCCACCAAGAAGAACTCTCAATTCTGAAAATCTATGCTCCAAATACAAGGGTACACTCATTCATAAAAGAAACTTTACCAAAGCTCAAAGCACACATTGCACCTCACACAATAATTGTGGGTGACTTCAACAATCCACTCTCCTCAAAGGACTGATCAGGGAAACACAAACTAAACAGAGACACAGTGAAACTAACAGTTTTGGACCAAATGGATTTAACAGATATATAGAGAACATTTCATCCTAAATCAAAAGAATATACCTTCTTCTCAGGACCTCATGGTAACTTCTCCAAAATCGACCATATAATTGGTCACAAAACAGACCTCAACAGATATAAGAAGATTGAAATAGTCCCATGCCGATTTTCAGGGGAGGGGGGATCTAGGAAAGGGGACAGCATTTGAAATGTAAATAAAGAATATATCTAATTAAAAAAAGAAAGAAAGAATCCCGTGCCTCCTATCAGATCACTATGAAGTAAGAGTGGTCTTCAATAACAAGAGAAAGCCCACATACACATGGAAGCTGAGCAATGCTCTACTCAATGATATTTTGGTCAAGGAAGAAATAAGGAAAGAAATCAAAGGCTTTTTAGAAATTAATGAAAATGAAGGCACAACATATCCTAACTTATGGGACACAATGAAAGCAGTACTGAGGAAAATTCATAGCTCTGAGTGCATCCAAAAAGAAACTGGAAAGAGCATATACTAGCAGCTTCACAGCACACCTGAAAGCTTTAGAACAGAAAGAAGATACACCCAAGAGGAGTAGAAGGCAGGAAATCATCGAACTGAGGGCAGATATCAACCAAGTAGAAACAAAAAGTAGAAACCAGGAGCTGGTTCTTTGAGAAAATCAAGAAGATAGATAAACCATTAGCCAGACTAACCAGAGGGCACAGAGACAGTATCCAAATTAACAAAATTAGAAAGGAAAAGGGAGAAATAACAACAGAAACTGAGGAAATTCAAAAAATCATCAGACCTACTGCAAAAGCCTATACTCAGCACAACTGGAAAATCTGGAGGAAATGGGCAATTTCCTAGACAGATACCAAATACCAAAGTTTAATCAGGATCAGATAGACCATCTAAATGATCACATAACCCCTAAAGAAATAGAAGCAGTCATTGAAAGGCTCCCAACAAAAGAAAGCACAGGACCAGATGGTTTTAGTGAAGAATTCTATCAGACCTTCAAAGAAGACCTAACTCCAATACTCTTCCAACTATTCCACAAAATAGAAGCAGAAGAACACTACCCAACTATTTCTATGAAGCCAAAATTTTGCTGATACCAAAACCGCACAAAGATCCAACAAAGAAAGAGAACTTCAGACCAATTTCCCTTATGAATATGTATACAAAAATACGCAATAAAATTCTTGCCAACCGGGCTGGAGAGATGGCTCAGTGGTTAAGAGCACTGACTGCTCTTCTGAAGGTCCTGAGTTCAAATCCCAGCAACCACATGGTGGCTCACAACCATCTATAATGAGATCTGATGCCCTCTTCTGGTGTGTCTGAAGACAACAACAGTGTACTTACGTATAATAAATAAATAAATCTTTAAAAAAAAAATTCTTGCCAACCAAATCCAAGAACACATCAAAATGATCATTCACCAAGGTCAAGTAGGCTTCATCCCAGGGATGCAGGGATGGTTCAATATATGGAAATCCATCAACGTAATTCACTACACAAACAAACTCAAGGAAAAAAACCACATGGTCATTTCATTAGATGCTGATAAAGGATTTGACACAATTCAGCAACTTTTCATGCTAAAAGTCTTGGAAAGATCAGGAATTTAAAGCCCATATCTAAACATAGTAAAAACAATATACAGCAAACCAGTATCCAACATCAAACAAATTGGAGAGAAATTTGAAGCAATCCCACTATAATCAGGGACTAGAAAAGGCTTCGCTTTCATATCTATTCAATATAGTACTTAAAGATCTAGCTAGAGCAATTAGACAACAAAAGAAGGTCAAAGGGATACAAATTAGAAAGGAAGAAGTCAAATTATCACTATTTGCAGGTGATATGATAGTATGCTTAAGCGACCGAAAAAACTCCACCAGAGAACTCATAGAGCTGATAAACAACTTCAGCAAAGTGGCCGGATAAGAAATTAATCAGAGCCGGGCAGTGGTGGCGCACGCCTTTAATCCCAGCACTTGGGAGGCAGAGGCAGGAGGATTTCTGAGTTCGAGGCCAGCCTGGTCTACAAAGTGAGTTCCAGGACAGCCAGGGCTACACAGAGAAACCCTGTCTTGAAAAACCAAAAAAAAAAAAAGAAAGAAAGAAATTAATCAGTAGCCTTCCTATACTCAAAGGATAAACAGGCTGAGAAGGAAATTAGGGAAATAACACCCTTCACAATAGCCACAAACAATATAAAGTATCTTGGTGTAACTCTAACCAAACAAGTGAAAGATCTGTATGACAAGAACTTCAAGTCTCTGAAGAAAGAAATCGAATAAGACCTCAGAAGATGGAAAAAAAATCTTCCATGCTCATGGATTAGCAGGATTAATATAGTAAAAATGACCATCTTGCCAAAAGCAATCTACAGATTCAATGCAATTCCCATCAAAATCCCAACTCAATTCTTCAAAGAGTTAGAAAGAGCAATTCTCAAATTCATCTGGAATAACAAAAAACCCAGGATAGATAAAACTATTCTCAACAGTAAAAGAACTTCGGGGGAATCATTATCCCCGACCTCAAGCAGTACTACAGAGGAATAGTGTTAAAAACTGCATGGTATTGGTACAGTGACAGGCAGGTAGATCAATGGAATAGAATTGAAGACCCAGAAATGTACCCACACACCTTGGTCACATGATCTTTGACAAAGGAGCTACAACCATCCAGTGGAAAAAAAGATAGCCTTTTCAACAAATGGTGCTGACTCAACTGGAGGCTAGCATGCAGAAGAATGCAAATCAACCTATTCTTATCTCCTTGTATTAGGTCAAGTCCAAGTGGATCAAGGACCTCCACATAAAATCAGACACACTGAAACTAATAGAAAAGAAACTTGGAAAGAGCCTTGAACACATGGGCACAGGGGAAAATTTCTGGAACAGAACACCAGTAGCTTATGCTCTAAGATCAAGAATTGACAAATGGGACCTCATAAAATTACAAAGTTTCTGTAAGGCAAAGGACACTGTCAACAGGACAAAACAGCAACCAGCAATTTTATCAACCCAAATCCAAGAGAGGGCTAATATCCAATATATACAAAGAACTCAAGAAGTTAGACTCCAGAGAACCAAATAAACCCTATGGTGTACAGAGCTAAACAAAGAATTTTCACCTGAGGAATATTGAATGGCTGAGAAGCACCTAAAGAAATGTTCAACATCCTTAGTCATTAGGGAAATGCAAATCAAAACAACCCTGAGATTTCACCTCACACTAGTCAGAATGGCTAAGATCAAAAACTCAGGAGACAGCAGAGTGGTTTTAGAGAAAGAGGAACACTCTCCCACTTCTGGAGGGATTGCAAGCTGGTACAACCACTCTGGAAATCAATTTGGCGGTTCCTCAGAAAACTGGGCATAATAATACCAGAGGACCCTGCTATACTCCTCCTGGGCATAAATCCATAGAATTCCCCAGGATGTTATAAAGCCACATGCTCCACTATGTTCATATCAGCCCTATTTATAATAGCCAGTAGCTGGAAAGAACCCAGATGTCCCTCAATGGAGGAATGGAATACAGAAAATGTGGTATGTTTACTCAATGGAGTACTATTCAGCCATTAAAAACAATGAATTCATCAAATTATTAGACAAATGGATGGAACTGGAAAATATCATCCTGAGTGAGGTAACCCAATCACAAAAGAACACACATCGCATATGTGGATATTAGTCCAGAATCTTGGAATACCCAAGACACATTTCACATATCAAATGATGCCCAAGAAGGAGGAAGAACAAAGTATGGATCCTTGGGTCCTTTGTAGAAAAGGGAAAAAATACCCACAGAAGGAGATACAGAGACAAAAGGTTGAGCAGAGTCTGAGGGAAAGACCATTCAGAGACTACTTCACCTGGGGATCCATCCTATATACAGTTACAAAACCCAGACACTATTGTTGGATTCCCCCAATGCTGGCTGACTGGAGACGGATATAGCTATTATCTGGGAGGCTCTCCTAGTATATGACAAATACAGAGGGGGACATTCTCAGCCAGCCATTGAACTGAGCACAGGGTTCTCAATGGGGGAGCTAGAGAAAGGACCCAAGGAGTTGACAAGGTTTGCAGTGCCACAGGAAGAACAACAATATGAGTCACCCAATTCCCCCAGAGCTCCCAGGGACAAAATCATCAACTAAAGAGTACACATGGAGTTATCCATGGTTCCAAACTTATAGGCAGCAGAGGGTGGTCTTGTTAGACACCAAAGGGAGGAGAGGCCCTTGGTTCTGGAAAGACTTGATGCTGCAGTGTAGAGGAATTCCAAGACAGGGAAGTGGGGGAGGGTTGATTGGGGAAGGGGAGATGGTTTATGGGATTTTCGGGGGAGGGGAGAACCAGGAAAGGAGACAACATTTGAAATGTAAATAAAGAATAGATCTAATAAAAAAAAGAAGTGGATGGAGGGAGGGAACTTGGTAGGATAGAGGGATGGGAAGAGCAACAAGAGGGGAAATCAGATATAGGGAGAGGGGGAGAGAGAGTGGAATTCATCAGGAGGAGGGCTTCTCTAGGATGTGTCAGAGACCAGGGATGGGGGGAGGCCCTAGGGAATTTATGGGGATGACTCTAGCTGAGACTCCTAACAGTGGTGTATATGGAGCTGGAAATGGCCTCCTCTGGTAACCAGGCAGGACTCTCAGTGAAGGCATATGGATACCAACCCACCCACAAAACTTTGGACCCAAAATGTCTCCTACCTTTAAGATAGGGAGTGACAAAGGTGGAGCAGAGACAGGGAATGTCCAATCAATGACTGTCCCAACTTGAGAACAATCCCATAGGCAAGAACCAATTTCTCATACTATTAATGATACTCTTATGCTTGCAGACAATAGCCTAGCATAAATGTCCTCTGAGAGCTCAATCCAGCAGCCAATAGAAACAGATGCAAAGACCCACAGCAAAACATTAGACAGAGCTTGGGAGTCTTGCGGAAGGGTTGGGGGAAGGATTGAGGTACCCAAGGGGGATAGAGATGCCACAAGAAGACCAACAGAGTCAACTAATCTGGACCCTTGAGGAGCTCTCAGAGACTGAACCACCAACCAAAGAGTGAGCATGGACTGGACCTAGGCACACACACACACAAACAAACACACAGAAACACACACACACAAACACACACACACACACATACATATGTAGCAGATGTGCAGCTTGGTCTTCATGTGAATCCCCCAAACAACTGGAGGGGAGCTATCCCTGAATCTGTTGCCTCTCTGTGGATTCTGTTCCCCTAACTGGGCTGCCTTGTCCAGCCTCAGTGGGAGAAGATGTGCCTAGTCCTGCAGTGACTTGGTGATACCCTGGTAGGGCAGAACTCCCCCTCTCAGAGGAGAAGGGGAGGGGAGAATGGGGGAGTGTCTGTGTGAGGGGATTGAGTGTCTGCAATTGGGATATAAAGTGACTAAATAAATTAATGGAGAAGAAAGAGTTGGAACCTATGCAGCACTTGGGAGATTGGGCCCTGCTCCTTCCCTGTGCAGCACAGCAGAGCTGATCCTTGTGGCAGGTAAGCAGGTCTTGAGTGTATGAGCATGGGAGAGCTGGTCCTGCCCCTTGTCTACTGTGGTGTGGCATGGGCAAGAGAGAGATGCCAACCCCTCTTTGCCTCTCACCACCAGCAGTAGGCAGGAGAGCTGGTCCTGTCCCTCACTGGCTTCTACACTTGAGACAGCAGCCCTGCACCTCATCTGCACAGTAGAGCTGGCCCTGGTGGCAAAAGGGCACCAGAGCAGGAGAGCTAACCCTGCCGCTTGCTGGTTGTGGCACTGGGTGAGCTAACCAGGGCAGTGCTATAGATTTCATCTTGGTTGTGTGGATGCAGGAAAGCTGTTGGGCTGACCAACTCAGCTACCACCCAGGCTAAGATTCAGAACTTTGAGTTGGCCCACCATAACATCTACCCCATCTGTGAACTGCTGGAGTGTATGAAAGACACCAATGCTGCAGATCCAAAACTGCAGGACCTCCATGACAATCGGCAACAAGACACTTAAGAGGAGTCCCTGTAAGGATTCGGTATGAATAATGTAGCAGAAGCTAGAGGCCTTGAACAAGACCAGTGACTCCCTGCAATGAACAACTGTAAAGAAAGATGTGTGGACAAAAGGGTATAATAAGGGACACTGTGATATACTACAACTTCCACAACAGAGGTTTTTTTTCTATCTTATTTGGGGGTGGGTTGCAAGGGTAGGGGGCAAATATGAAGAGATTTTCAAATATGAGTGCAATTGGGGTGCATGATGTGAAATTCACAAAGAATCAATAAAAAGTTTATTTTTTAAAAAAAATTGATTATCTTCACAAAGGAAATTGTGTTTAAGAGTCTCAGAACAGCTGTGGCCTTGGCAATGCCAGGGCAGTGAGAGACTCCCAAAAGACCTATGACGCGGGTTTAACCATACAGAAGGAGATAGGAAAAGATTTCATGTTTTAATTTATTTCCATAATTATGATTCATCTGTTTGCTCTTAGGTATTCAGTGCTTCTGCATGCATTACAATGAATATCTACACCTCTAAGTTCTGCATTTCTTACCTCATAATCCTGAAGGACAAACTTAAGTGTTCTCTATGACTGTGAAGTTTGCTCAATCAGACACAAAAATGAGACTAAGACCAACAGACAAGACACCTTGGCTTTCTCTTTCTGTTGAAAAGAGAATACACATATAATTTAAACACAAAGCTAGAAAGGCACTGCTTTTATTTATAATCCACTTGAAAGAGACTGTTTCTATGGCAGCAACAAGTAAGAGGTTTCTTTTTTTTTCAAAGAAGCTATTGAATTGACAAACATCCGCTCACCCCATTAAGAGTCCTTTCTTTGATGATATGCAAGAACCAATGAATTGGGGCATATTTATGCGTTAATGTTTATTCTACAACTTTTCAGAAGATACACGGAGAGGCCTCTGCTTTCTTCTATAACTGGATTTCTTCCTAGGTCCTGTGTCTGAATTTGCAGACACAAATACAGAAGGAAGGGGACAACAGTTAATTATTTCTATTAGAAAGAAACAGTGGGTGTAGGTAAGGGAGGAGGAGACAGAAACCTGCCACTGAAGTTTTGAAAGGACACAATTTAAGGAAGTTCAGAGAACTGTTGATGACATGCTGATAAGATAAACAGATGCACCATTGATTGTTATTCCTGTGATCAAAAGAAGAAACATTCAGTCTGTCTTTTCATTACCAGTGAGTGCAGTCAGTAGAATCAACACCAGCTGAGTCTGGAAATGTCAACATCAGACTCTGAGGTGTGAGGACCACTCTGTTTTCATAGACACAGAGTAATCATCACTGTCCTGATTACCTTTAACTCTTGGCTTCATCCAGAGTACCTGAGAAAGGAGTTTGAGTTGAAGGGTTGCTCAGATCAGATTGGCCTGTGTGTCAGAGGGAGGGGGATGTATTTTGATCATTAATTGATACAAAAGGGCACAGCCAACATGGGTGGCATCATTCCCTGGGCAAGTAGTCCTGGGCTATAGACAAAAGCCAAGAATAAGCCAGAAACTGTGTTCCTTCATGGTTTCTGCTTCAAGTTCACAGCTTGACTTCTCTCAGTGATGGACTGAAACTTGGAAGTCTAAGCCAAATAAATTACTTCTTCCCCTAGGTTGCTTTTGGTCAGGATGTTCATCACAGAAATGGGATGAACCTAGAACACTTATCAAGGACCCACTGGACACATACCAGCCAGTGAATTACTTGCCTTACAAGCACAAGGATATGAGTTCAAATCCCAGAGTTAAAAAATAAATAAAAACAAAACAAACAACAGCCAAAAGTACACTTGTAACCCAAGTCCTGGGGCATTTGACAGGAGAATCTCTGGAGTTCACTGTCAGCCAACCTAGCCTAATTGGTAAGATACAGACCAGAACAATACTCTGTTGTAAAAGACACGGTAGACATGGTCTGAAGAACAACACAAGAGGCTGGTCTCTGGTCTTTACACGTGCGCACGCACACACATACATACATACATACACACACACACACACACACACACACACAGAGTCCTACTGATTAAGGAGGAATATTATCTATATATCCTTGGAGTGATTTGGCTAACACTATCTGCACAGTAGAATAAAAAACAGCTTTAAAGGCAGTAGGAGAGATGCAGACATGAAAGAAAGAAAAGAATGATTCCAGAAAAATAAGAATGTAAAGGAGTTTAGTGTTGGCTGTTTTCAGCTCTGTGAGCCCTGACTTCTCTTCCAAGTTAGACCCACATATCAAACTGACCTATCTGTATCTGTGTCAAGGAATTCAATCTCACTGCCAATGACTGCAGTCTTTATGAAAACTGGCCTCTCTTGGTTTTCTATGAAAACCCAATAGCTATACCACCACCCATGTGGTCGACAATCTGGGAACTAGAAAGCCACCCACACCCTGCCCTGTCCTCCCTCAACACTATTTCCTACATTCTGTTATCTCCCAAGGTCACAGGGTCCATGCCCACCTTTCCACATTAGGGGAGAACTGTAACACTTACTGTACAGCACATCTGTGGACACAAATGCAGGCAAGTTTACAGCTGTGTCAGAAGAATAGGATGGGGAAAGGGGACACTGGGATTAACATGTGAAAGACAGAGACTGCAAAGAAAGACTGGAGGCCCCTGATCAAGAGTTAATGTAAGAGACCAATCTTGTGAGTAGCCAGGCTCTACAAATGCAGAAGGGGAAGGGTCATGGGTCCACCTGAGTCTGCTGCCGAGCACCATTGACCTTCTGTCTCGATAGCCCATTTCCATTCTCCAGAGTGCCTTCCGCTTTCTTGATCAACTGTGTTTCTGCCACTACCCGTGGGTCCCTGGTCCAATTCCCTTTTATAAAACACTAGAACTTGGAAGTCCTTTGGGTGGTCTCTTGTCTTCAATATCTGCCTAGGACAAGGTCACATTTAAAATCTTCAGAGGTGGTCCAAAACTTTGGGAATTATTTAAAAGCTTGAGCTGAGCCACCAAGATCAGTCACTGCCTGGATCTCCAACTTTACATCCCAGTCACTCTTCTGTCTCCTGACAACATTGATTTTGGTTGACAACTGCCACCATCCCTGCCTTTCTCCAAGCCAGGTTACATGCAGAAGGCAGCACACTGGCTCAGCGTCACAAGTTTACAGGGCATCAAAATATTTATAAGTAGCATCACTGGGCCTCTGAGGCTACAGAAACTATGAGCAATAGTCAAGCGCCTGTGACTTCCTTATGCTCCTGCTGCTCTGACACCTGTCATGTTCCATAATAGTAAACTGAACTGAATGACAGGCCATCAGATGTCCCTACTAGTAGAACAGATATTTACAGAGAGAGTACTATGTGTGGGAACTCATTCCAACCCCATTTCAGCCTCATTTCAACCTCAAAACAACTAAGCACTAAGTCAGGGTTATTATTCCCATTCCTTCGATGAGAGAAATGCATTACAGTATTAGAAAGAGGCAGTATCTTCCTAGTCTTCCTAAGAACATTCTTTAGTGCACCACGCTAAGAGAGACCCAATTTTGATCCAAGTCTTCCTGCCTGCTCTTTTCACAAATCCTAAAAGTTATGAATAACTGGCTTCTGGGATTCACACACCCACATGAACACACATGTACATGCTGCACATGTACATACAGTCACAGACACACATGTCCCAGAAGCATTCACGCATGCAAACTACACATACATGTACACTCACACACACATACCCAACATGCACATAAATAAAATAAACATAAGTAAAATACACACCCCATATACATATATATACACACCACATGTACATACAATCACACACACCCCACACCCACATATGAATATATACACCATACACACACATGCTCATAATAACACACATTCACATATAATCCACATGCACACCACATGAGTGCTGTTCTGGTTTCATTCTGTTGCTGTGATGAATACTGTAACTAAAAGCAATTTGGAGAGGACAGGGTCTATTATAGGTCACAACCCATCACTGAGAGAAGTCAAGGAAAAATATTCAAGGCAGAAACCTGAAGGCAGGACTGCTTGCTATTCCACACATTACCTCTAATGAAGCAACTCTCCCAAAGCAAAGAAATACAGCATAAGTCATGCAGGATGCCACTTAATGGCTTTCTCACAGGTTAATGTTTAGCTTGCTTTCTTACAAAGCCCAGAACTACCTGCCTAGGGATAGAGTAACCCACAGTGGGATAGGCCCTCCCATATTAATCATGTATAAGAGAATTCCCCACAGACATGCTCACAGGTAAGTCTTGTCAAAACAGTTCCTCAATTTAGACTCCATTTTCATGTAACTCTGGGCTGCGTTGACAGTTAAAGCAAAGTAGGACACGCGCACACACACACACACACACACACACACACACACACCACATGCAGGCATATCACATTTATACACAACATGCATACATACTGCTCCTCTGCAGGCCTATCAGGGCAGAAAAATTTTAGAAACAAGTTACACTTATGCCAGTAGATGACTTATTAAAGCAGTCATAAAAGCCAAGTATGAGCCATATGTTATACATACACAGATAGATAGATAGATGATAGATAGATATATAGATAGATGACAGATAGATAGATAGATAGATAGATAGATAGATAGATAGATAGATAGATAGATAGATAAAAGGGAGAGAGAGAGAGAGAAGAGGAAGAAGAAGAAGAAGAAGAAGAAGAAGAAGAAGAAGAAGAAGAAGAAGAAGAAGAAGAAGAAGAAGAAGAAGAAGAAGAAGAAGAAAGAGGAGCAGGAGGAGGAGGAGGAGGGGAGGAAGGAAATGCAAATTGTGGTAGAATACTTTCTATATGTTGTGGCTTGAATCTTAAGTATTCCACAAAACTTGTGTGTTGTACACTTGGTCTCTAGCTGACAGCATTACTGAGCAGTGCTAAAACTTTAAGTGGGCCCTAGTGAAAGGAAGTTAGGACTTTTGGAGCATCCATTTCCATGAAGAAGATATTGAACCCCATCACTGCCTTTCTCTGTCCATGGTCAATAGGAAATGCCTCTGCATAATTCTGAGTTTGTACTGTACCCATTTTAGAGGTAAGAATATCATATTTTGGAAGAATTAAAGGACTTGGAGTGAAACAACTATGGTTTGATTTTCGTATTTTTTTAAAACACATAGCTGAAATTCTAATTCTTAATGTTCTGGCTTCATTCTCTAGTTGACTAGAAGCAGCTTACAGGAAAAAAGGGTCCATTTTAGCCTACATGTTACAGTCCATCACAAAGGGAACTCAAGGCAGGAACTTGAGGCTGACCACTTGCTATTCCACCTGGTATTACCTCTGGTCACAGAGCTCACTTCACAGACAAGAAGTACAGCTGAAATGATTGGGGATATTACTGTATGGCTGTTCCATAGGCTCATGCTGTGAGAGCTTTCATATACAGCCCAGGCCTCCCTGCCTATAGAAGGGCTGGGCCCTTCTAAATCAATTAATTCATAAACATACCCTCAGGCTAAGGTGAACTAGTTAGGCAATTCCTGTCTCAAAGTGGCTCTCAACCACTTAGACCCCTTGGGTGTTTAAGGACCCTTTCATAAGGTTCTCCAAAAACATAGTTATTTACATTAAGATTCATAACAGTAGCAAAATTACAGTTATGAAATAGCAATGAAATAATTGCATGGTTGGGGGGACAACCACAACATGAGGAACTGTAATAAAGGGTCGCAGCGTTAGGAAGGTTGACAATCACTGCCTAGTCTGTCAGGTTGACAGAGGAAGCTAACTAGGGCACTCGTGCTGATAGAACAGAGAAGCAGGGCTTAGGCAGGTGAGACAGCTCCGTTATTACTACAAAGCGCTTGCTTTATTATTAATTCAGTAGGCTAAAAGTTTTGATCTCCTACATTTGTGTCTGTTTCTCAAACCAAACAGAAGAGGAGAAGGAGAAAGAGAGCAAGAGGAGGGGGAGAAGGAGTGGGAGGAGGAGGGGGAAAGAAGAGAAGGGAGTGAGGAAGAGGAGGGAGGAGGAGGGAGTGAGGAAGAGGAAGAAGGAGGGAGGGAGGAAGAGGAATGAGGTAGAAGAGGAAGAAGGAGGAGGAGGGAAATGAAAATCAAAACAACCCTAAGATTCCATCTCACACCAGTCAGAATGGCTAAGATCAAAAACACAGGAGACAGCAGTTGTTGGCGAGGATGTGGAGAAAGAGGAACACTCCTCCACTGCTGGTGGGATTGCAAGCTGGTACAACCACTCTCGAAAGCAGTCTGGCAGCTCCTCAGAAAACTGGGCATGACACTCCCGGAGGATCCGGCTATACCACTCCTGGGCATATACCCAGAGGCTTTACCTGCATGCAATAAGGACACATGCTCCACTATGTTCATAACAGCCTTATTTATAATAGCCAGAAGCTGGAAAGAACCCAGATGTCCCTCAACGGAGGAATGGATTCAGAAGATGTGGTATATTTACACAATGGAATACTACTCTGCAATTAAAAACAATGAATTCATGAAATTCCTAGGCAAATGGTCAGAACTTGAAAATATCATCCTTAGTGAGGTAACCCAATCACAAAAGAACACACATGGTATGCAGTCACTGATAAGGGGATATTAACCCAGAATCTCGGAATACCCTAGACACAATACGCATATCAATAGATTTCCAAGAAGATGGAAGGAGAGACCTCTGGTCCTGGAAAGACTGGATGTAGGGGAATGCCAGGACAGAGAAGCGAGAGGGGGTTGAATGGGGAAAAGAGGGAGGGAAGGGGGCTTATGGGACTTTTGGGGAGGGAGGAAAGGGGAAAGGGGAAATGATTTTGAATGTAAATAAAAATATAAAAAATAAAATAAAAAAAAGAAGGAGGAGGAGGAGGTAGAGACGAGAAACAGAGAGAGACAGAGGAGGGTGACATTATATAGAAAACAAATCTTTCAAAATCCTTCCATTTTGTTAACAAATTATGTCATGGATACACAAGTACTTCTGCCTTCTAATTTCCAGGACCTATGAATATGTTGCCTTATATGATAAAAATCAGTTATGAGAAGTAGCAGTGGCATGATGTAGTTACTGGCTTAAAGGGGGAACTGGAGTGGACACCAACAATAGTCACAATCTCAGTTTGGGAAAAGACCCAGTCTCAAAGGAAGAAGAAGACTGACAGAGAAAGACACTCCATGTCAACCTCTGGCCACCACCCATACCAGCACTCAAACACATGTACAACAATTCAGAGTCCATGGTTAGAGGGGAATTTACAGAGCTCAAGCAAGCAACAAGATTCTGCTCATGAATGGGTCACAAAATCTTTTGACTTGTAAGAGATTGATTCATCCAAGTCACCTATGGTGTCATTCCCAGTTTAGGACAGCCTATTGCATCAAGACCTGACAGAAAAACAGGAAAACCAAAAAGAGGCAAATATTTGTTACCATTCCCATAATTTATTCATTTTTATTATGTTTTTCTCAGCCCTTTAAAGTGGCTTTACCAAAATAGAACATGCTGGGTACTACACAAACTATAGAAATCTGTTCCCTATAGTTCTACAAATGAAAATACAGGACAGAGACATCAGCAAGTTGAGTGTCTAGTGAGTGGTTCTTTCTTATGGACAGTGTCTTTTTACTGAATTATCACATGGTAGATGGGATAATGCTCTCTCTCTCTCTCTCTCTCTCTCTCTCTCTCTCTCTGACACACACACACACACACACACACACACACACACACACTCACACACACAAAGTCTGGATTTAAGCTCTCTAATCAGCATCCTATGGCCCTACCTCCTAATACCATCTCCTTGTGGTTAGAATTTCAAACTGGTAACTTTGAGGAGGCACAGCAGTCATACACAGGAGTGTTCCCTCCATACACAACAGCAGTGAAGAGTAGCTCTTTCTGATAAGAATGATACTGTAATGGTTAAATGATTATAAATTTGTCAGGACTTAGGATCACCTAGAGCCAAGCCTCTGGTCAGGATTGTATTGTATTAGTTAGATTAATTGAGGTAAGGATCCTGGACAAGAAAGGAAGAGAAAGAGAGAGAGAGAGAGAGAGAGAGAGAGAGAGAGAGAGAGAGAGAGAGAGAGAGAGAGAGAGAGAGAGAGATCCAAGCACCTACATTAATTTTTCTGCTACCTGAGAATAGATGCAAGGTGACCAGCTGCCTCCAACTCCTGCCACCACAATTTCCGTACCACAGTAGACTGTATCCCTTGAACTGAAAGCAAAAAGAAACCCTCCTTTAAATTGCTTCAAGTCAGGCATGTTGTCACAGCACCAAGAAAACTAACTATTCCAGCTGCAAAGCTGTCAAAGGGAGGTAAGAAGGCATCAGTTCATCTCCAAGACCTGGAGATAGCACAGAGGTAATGGATTCAGTTGATTAAGAAGGAATAGAACAGAGTTGGGTGGGTGCAAGCAGCAGGAGGAGAGGGACAAGATCCTGCAGAAATCCTGGAGCCAAGGCTACCACACACACCTGCCCTCTTCATTTCAGGCTTGCTTTGGCAGCCCCCATCTACAGCTTAACTCTGCAGCTGTGCACGTTTCTGTCCAGAAAAGAAAAGGTTGATCATGAATTTATTAATGCAGTGGACATACATGCAACTTGCTATCTCCTAGGCAGGGAGGGCTATTACCTTCCAGTGTCTCTTACATGTTCTCCACTCTCAGTTACATCACCATCTAGGAAAAAGGAATGCTGTGTTTTAATAGTGCTGTGGGTGTAGTTTGACCTTTAAATCGCATTATTTAAATATTAACGACATAGCAGGAAAGCAGCCTACTGACAGGTGTTATACAAGACAGACCAAATAGGATACTAAATCTGAGCTCGGCTTTGAAACTCCCATTAGAGATAATGAGGAATAGACATGTGTTTCCACATGCTGTCCAGCGCCCAGTCACTCAGCATCCAGTTGGAATAAATTAACTGAACATGGTGTCTGAAGGGAAAGAAATCATAACTCTTCCTTCAAACTGCTACTTAATGACTTCTGCTATTCTAGGCAATGATAACACAAAGCGGTCTGTTTGTTTCTCAGACCTTGAAGTCAAGGTCTTGAGACTTGATGGGGCTGCAAAGAGGTACAGCATCAGTATCTCCCAAACAGAGCTTGCCTGCCACCCCCCCCCACCTGTTTGACTTGACAGCCACAGGTGCTCCCAGGTGAGGCTTTCATGTCACTGGAAAGTGAGACTTACCTGGCTGAGTAACTCCAATGGATCGAAGTTACTCTGCTATCTCTTCCTAACTGAAATGTTCTATGATGGCTCAGAAAGTTCCTAAAACTTCCAAGATTCCAAGATTCACAAGGTTCCCCCAACATTGTTATACAAGCAGCAGCAACTGCTGGGAAAAGGGAGACTCTCCTATTGGCCACGCTGTCTGCAATTCATACAGAGAGACTCCTCACCCATGCTGGGGTGGGCTTTGGGTGACACAGCTTCCTTTGAGTGGTCTATGCTCCTGTAACCAACCCCTCTTGTATATGACCCCAATAAACTCACTGGTTCACTAGGCTAGGTCTGTCATCAATGCCCAATCTGGGGTGAGTAGACATTTCTTCACATCTCTCCAGTTAGAATCAGACAAGCAGAGAGCATAGTTCCTTGCTCATAGATCTCAGGCTGGGGTTCCTCATCCTTAGCTGAACAGTTCTCTGTTGGGGGGTGGGAGAGCAACTTCGTGAGTATTCTAGGTTATTTAGTAGCATCCCTCCAATCTGTTCTCTAAATGTCAATCCTCAGTTGTTATATCCAAAAGTATATCTAAACATTGCACTCTGCCCTGAAGGCTAAATAGCCTCCGGTTGAAAACCCTTGATCCTGGCAGATTTATTAACTCAGTATCTCAGTGTTGTGAGGAAGACAAGGTTTTTAACTTGACCCTCCTAAGATTTATAACCAGGCCTGAGAATAAAATTTATCTAAGACAAATTAACAGAATAAAAGCACAAAACCACTAGCTAACTCAAGTTTCACATATCACAGAGTCTAAGATGTGAAATCATAAATGTATGTATACTGTTCTAGTTTCATTTCTGTTGCTGCTATTAAAAATATACTGATGAAGAGCAACTTAGAGGAGAAAACATTCATTCAAGTTACAATTCCAGGTCCATCACAGCAGAGAAGCCAAGACAGAAACTTGAAGGAACTAGTCTGATACACATCCAAGAAAACAAAGAGAAATCTATGCCTACTTATGTTCCTCCCCCTCTCTATACTGTCTAGGGAATGGTGACATCCACCATGGATTGAGTCTTGACATATTAATTAACAATCAAGACAGACATGTTCTATTGTAGTTTGAATAGGAATGGCTTCCATGGTTTAGTCGTTAGGGTGTAGTACTACTTGAGAAAGATTAGGAGGTATGACATTGTTGAAGAGAATTCAGCCTTGTTGGAGGAAGTGTGTCACTGGGAATGCTTTGGGGTTTCAGAAGCCTATAACAGGCCCAGCAACTCACTCTCTCTCTCTCTCTCTCTCTCTCTCTCTCTCTCTCTCTCTCTCTCTCTCTGTCTCTCTCTCTCTCTCTCTCTCTCTCTCTCTCTCTCTCTCTCTCTCTCTCTCTCTCTCTCTCTCTCTCTCTCTCTCTCTTTTCCTGATGCCCAATGGATCTGGATGTAGAACTCTCAGCTACTTCTCCTACACCATGTCTGCCTGCATGCCTGTCTTAGTTAGGGTTTTACTGCTGTGAACAGACACCATGAGCAAGGCAACTCTTATAAAGACATTTAATTAGGACTGGTTTACAGCTTCAGAGGTTCAATCCAGTATCGTCAAGGTGGGAGCATGGCAGCATCCAGGCAGGCATGGTGTAGGAGGAGCTGAGAGCTCTACATCTTCATCTAAAGGCTGCTAAGAGAAGAAGGGCTTCCAGGCAGCTAGGACAAGGGTCTTAAAGTCCATCGCCAGAGTGACACACTTATTCCAACAGAGTCACACCTACTCCAACAAGACCACACCTCTTTATAGTGCCACTCCCCGGGGCAAGCACATTCAAACCACCAAAATGCCTCCATGCTTCCCCCATAGCAAAAATAGACTAAAACTGTGAAACTGTAAGCAAGACCCAGTTAAATATTTGCCTTTTTAAGAGTTGCCATGGCCATGGTATCTCTTCACAACAATAGAACATTGATTGAGACACATCCATAAGCCAATCTGATCTGGACAATCCCTCATTAAGTCTCTTTTCCTATGTGATCCTAGACTGTGTCAAGTTGAGAATTAAAATATCACAAATCTTGAACTCAGCAGAGAATAGTAGAAGAGAAAATGTGAAAAAGCAGAGAGCCTTGAGTTATGGTAGCTAATTGGAAAGAGAAAGGGATAGGAAATGTAGGGTTAACCTAACAAGTTTGCATGAATTTTCCTGGCCTACATCTCCCTTTTGTGTGTGTGTGTGTGTGTGTGTGTGTGTGTGTGTGATTTATTTGTGTGTAGATGTATGTGTACCTGGAAATCAGAGGGCAGCATCAGCCATTATTTCTCAGTCACTATTCACCTTTTGTTCCCCCAGGTAATATCTCAAATTGGTTTGGAACTATCCAAGTAGGCTATGCTGGCTGGCTAATAAGCTCCAGGGACCTACTTGTTTCTGACTTCCCAGCTCTGGGACTGCAAGTATTTACCAACATGCCCAACATTTTTAATGTGTATTCTCAAGCTCAAATCCTCACACATATACAATAAGCACTTTACTGACTAAGCAATCTCCCCAGCCCAACCTTTCTATGAGGTGAAACACACCCATGCATGACACTTCTCTGGTAGCTGAGAACATGAGATTAGATAGGTTACAGACCTATGGGAAAACCAAATACTATTGATCTGCTAAAAAAAAAAAAAAAGGTAGCAATAAACTAACTCCAAATTTTATTCTGCTATATTCATATGTCTTAGTTAGGGTTTCCATTACTAAGAGGAGGCACCATGACCAAGGCAACTCTTATAATGGAAAACATTTAATTGAGGCTAGCTTACAGTTTCAGAGGTTTAGTCCATTATCATCATGGTGAGAAGCATGGTAGCATCTGGTAGCCACGGTGCTGGAGAAGCTGAGAGTTCTACATCGTGATCTGCAGGCAGCAGAAGGAGACTTTTGCCACACCCAGCTTGAACATATATAAGAGCTCAAAGTCCACCTCCACAGTAACATACTTTCTCCAAAAAGGCCCTTCCCACTCCAAATAAGACCACACTTCCTAATAGTGCAGCTTCCTATGAATCAAGCATGCAAACACTTAAGTCTATAGAGCCACTCCTATTAAAACCACCACACCATAGATCTGTGTCTTCAGCTATTATCAGGGAAACTTCTTCCTCCAGGAGAAAGGAACTAATTCAAAGACCAACAATTAGACAATGTACAGAGTACAAGAGACCTTGGAACACTCAGTACTAAATGGGATGTCTTTTTCAAAATCCTCCCTTCAGAGCTCAGGGAGCTATATAGATGAGTGAAAGGTTGTAAAAGCCAGCGGTATCTTAGATAGGGCTTTTATTGCTATGATGAAACATATGACCAAAGAAACTCATGGAGGAAGGAGTTTGTTTGGCTGGTGCTTCCACAACACGGTTTGTCATCAAAAGAAGTCAGAAAAGAAACTGAAAGGGCAGGATCCTGGAGGCAGGAGCTGATATGGAGGCTATTAAAGGGTTCTGCTTACTGGTTTGCTGACCCTGGCTTGCTCAGCATGCTTTCTTATAGAACCCAGGACCAATAGCCCAGTGGTGATTTCACCCACTATGAGCTAGGCCCTCCTACATCAATTACTAATTAAGAAAATGCTCTACAGGCTTGCCTATAGCCACATCTTTATGGAGGCATTTTGTCAATTGAGGTTTCCCTAGTCAGCATTTGTGGGAATGGAATATACCAAGACCTTCCAGATACAAGAGGACTGAATCACAAATGAACTCATAGAGACCATGACAGCATGTCCCGAACCCGCAGGACAGTTCACGGGGTCCCGGGGTCACCTGAGGGAGAATGGGGACAAGAGATATGGAAAAATGACAGCAAGACAGGAATTCTGATCAAGCTGCAAATTTTATTTTTCTCACACGGGGAAGCAAGCAGGAAGTGAGGAGGGGGGAGTGAGTGAGGCACTAGAAGACTATGTTCTGTTCTAGAAACTCCAAGGGGCTTGGCAACAGAGCAGAATGTTGGGAGGGGGTAGACATTGTCTTAGGGGACTTGCTTTGACTTGTTCTCAAGACCTTAGAAGGAAGTTGGCTGCAGGTGCAGGATATTGGCTAGCTAAAAATCAAGGTGTAGGTTGTGCCACTACGCAACCCAACTGCAGGAGAGCTGTGTTTGTTCTGTAAGCATGTATCCTGTTTGGCTAAGGCTTGTAGCAGTAATTTTCCATTTTGTAAGTATGTAAGTCAAGGTAAGGGGTTATGAGTTGCAAAGAGAGTGGCTCCTGGCAGCAGCACACACAGGGTCTTCACAGGTTCAAACCAGATGGTGTCACAGCACTCCAAAGAACTCCTCATGATATTCCAGCTGCTTCACGATGCTTCCATGGACTGATGCTGATTCAGCAGAGCCTCGTTGTTTCTTCTGAGTCAAGCTGTTCCTAACTGATTCATGTTTGATGTATTGAAGTGGACTGCTGATATCCTGACAATAAAGATTAGAACTTCCCCCCAAAGAACTACTTCTACCCAGATCCACAACCTCTGTGTCCTATTAACCTTTCGTTTCTCCTACCTTTGGTCAGTGGGCTACAAGGGAGGTTGAAGCATTTTAGGAACCCTATTAAAGTAGGTTTTGAAAAATCTAAGCTTATACAGAAGCAATCTCTAGCAAAGAAAAGATGAGTTTTCTCCAATGAAATCTTAGTATGTATACAAACCACACTTAAGGGCAGGCCCCGTACCCAGAAGCAGATGCCTACATAAAATTAGTGCAGTGGTATTTTGGAGGAAATATTATCTCATAATTCTTTATTTTAGCTTTTTTAGCTTTACTGGCCTTTTGCTTATTATTATAGATAATGATTTTATGTTTTTATGGGTCTTGTGTGAGTGCCCATGTGTCTGCATGTCTTTGTATTTCTCTTGCTTCTTTTTTGTTTGTTTTATCCCATTTGTTTTGTTTTATTCTGGTTTGTTTGCCTCTTTGTTTTAGAAAGGAGAGAGAGAGAGAGAGAGAGAGAGAGAGAGGAAATGGGCAGGTCATGAGGTAAAGAGGAATCTGGGAAGAGATAAAGGAGAAGAAACTGATCAGAATTTATTGTATGAAAAAATATTTTCAATTAAACATTTATGTTCAATTATATATGTTTCTCTATATGGGTATGGGCATGATTTCAGGTCTCACAGGGGACTGAAGGGGAAGTCAGATCTCTATGAGCTGGAGTTACAGACAAATTTGATCTACCTGATGTATGCTGGGGACCAAACTTGGGACCTCTGCAAATACAGTATGATCTCTTGACAGCTAAGCTATCTATCCAGCCTCCTTGATGATAGGATTTATCCTTCCCTTCTCATGTATGTAGACATTTTTCTGCACAGGAATTTTATCCCCTGCTTTTTAGAAGCAGAATGAAGGTCAGAGTGGTCTTTTTTCACCTGCTGTTGTTCAACTAACTCCAACTCAAATGAGCCAATAAGCCAGAGCACTGCATGTGGTGAATTTCCTCATCACCCTCTCATTGTTCCACAAGTGTCCAAATCCCCACACCAGAATCCAGCAGCATGAACAACTCACATCCAAGTTAACAAACACACACACACATATACACTTGCATACATGTAAGCAAACACACACAAAAAGAAGATTCAGTTTGCAAGTTGATTATATGCCAGATAGTGCTTCACCAAACCACTCACACTCTTGAGAAAGAATGTGTACATGAATCTCTCAGAGTATGACAGAATAAATTCACAGTGACCATCACAGCAGGCAATTTGTTCACTTGTTTCCACTGTCACAATGTTAATATGTGCCAGTGCTCCCAAATACACCCCTCCGAACAAAACAACAGGAGCATCTAACATTGCTATGGAGACAATGCTTCTCAGACTTTACCTGGACTTTAGGCCAGAGCTATGGGGTGGAAGCAAGCAAACAGTTTGGCAAGCATACCTAGCAAGGCTGAATGAGCTAAAATTTGAGGCCACTGTAGCTAAGCTAGCCTTCCCAATCCCAGCCAGAGCTAGCCAGTGCAGCAAGCTCCCACATAGCTGTTGTGTATCCCAAACTACAGTGAAAATAGCTTTGCTTCCTATGGTTTGACAGTATTTGCTAAGACCAGAAGACTTCCTGAAAAGGGCAATGAGAAAGTACTTGTGAAATGTGTAACTTTCTAAGAGTCTACTTTTGTTTATGTTTTATATGGTCTGAGCCTGAATACCTCTACTATTTTAACACTAGGCAGTATTTTTGATACTGACTAGTTGGTAGTTTTTCTCTGACAACTACAGAATTAAAGGACAAGAAAATAACTCAGAGAAAAATAAAAATGAAGTATTATAGGCTCTTCTGTCAGAGAAGGGGCCCCAGAACAGGGAGTCCATTGATTCTGGGGACCCCTGTGTTTTTCTTGGGTTGCAATAGCCCCAGACTCTGGCAACCCCATAGACTCTTCAATCAAGAAGCAAGGAGAGATGAATTCTGGTACTGTAGAGTTCAAAATCAACACAGAGGCAGGTTTTAATTTTACATCTGCCAGAAAAAAGTCACTCAACTGACCTAGAAAGTGGTCTATCATGAGACATTAAGTCAAGCCCATGTTCATGAATTTTTCCATTTGTTTCTGCTATAGCTTAGATCTTGAACATCCCCAAACACCTGTCTATAACCCAATCACAAAAGAACACACATGGTATGCAGTCACTGATAAGGGGATATTAACCCAGAATCTCGGAATACCCTAGACACAATTCGCATATCAATAGATTTCCAAGAAGATGGAAGGAGAGACCTCTGGTCCTGGAAAGACTGGATGTAGGGAATGCCAAGACAGAGAAGTGAGAGGGAGTTTAATGGGGAAAAGAGGGAGGGAAGGGGGCTTATGGGACTTTCGGGGAGGGAGGAAACGGGAAAGGGGAAATGATTTGGAATGTAAATAAAAAAACTTAGAAAATAAAAAAAATGCTCTGAATGACAGAGCTACTGGGAATCTGAGGAACTTGTAGGAGATGGGACCAAGTAAAAAGTCTTTAGGTCATAGAGAAGATTGTGAAACCTGATGCTTTCTTCCTCTCTTACTATGGCGTCAGTGTAGATGGTTTTGTTCCTACATGTAATCTTCCCATAGTCCTATAGCAAAAATCGATGGATGCAAGACCAAGGGCTGAAACCTCAAGACTGTGAGCCAAAATGAACTTTTCTTCTCTACAAGTTTATTGTCTCAGATACTTTACTATATTTACAGAAAGCTCACCAGTGTACTTTTTATCAAATTTAACTCAGTTATAGAAACTATTGTATCTTGATACTTATTCTAGATCCTATTGCTTACACTATTAGCATTAACAATATGGTTTGGAGGTAGGTCAGAAGAAAAGGAAAGTTTATGATAAGCCAACTCCATTGGAAGCCCCAAAACATATGAACATCTGGCCAATATCAAACCCAAATCTAAGAAATTCAGAATTCTGAGCATCTTGGCACCTTAGAGAACATATGTTGTTTAATCAGAAGATAACACTACATGCGTAATGCTCACGAGTACTCTAATATGTTTCACTTACAAACTGCCATAGTTAATCATCTGGGGAAACTGTGTGTGTGTGTGTGTGTGTGTGTGTGTGTGTGTGTGTGTGTGTGTGTGTGTGTGTGTTTGTACATTTGGCCAGAATCTTCATGTCCCATCCATCTGCACTTCACAAACTACAGTGTTAGCTGGAGGTTCCATTGTTTGATCAAACAAAGTTCTTCAAATGTAGATCCCACTAATTTCTTTTTATTTTCAGTTTGCATGACTTCATGGTGGAATAATAAAGAAAAAGAGGCCAGAGTATGTGGATGGAGGCTGAGGGAATGTGACACACAGTCATAACATTGTGTAAGCATGCAGGGCTGGCATTCTGCATGCACACCCTAGCAAGAAGCTAAAGAGCAGTACAGGAGCTCTCTGTTTCCTCCCTGTCAAATGTAGACAGTGCTTCCTCAGAGAGTCACAAAACCCTTGGTTTAGAGCCTTGTTCATAATAAGCAAGTGGTACACTTCAGCTCTTACATTATATTTTCATTATTTCCAAGTGTTTTCTGGAGAAGCCCAGATGATATCATTGAAAGCCTGAGTTGGTTACCTATGACTTGTAACTTTCCATGTGCCTGACATAGAGCATACCTGCCAACTGGCTTTGCTGCACTCCAAAACCATTTCTGAACACAGAGTCCTAAGATGTAAACCACCTTAAGCTCACACAGTATCTTATTCTGTGTGTAAAAACTATGTGTGATCATAAATACATCAAAACATTTTAAGTCTGGAGAAATGTTATTTTTAACCTATGTTTATAAAAATTATAATTTCTTAAGATCCTATATCACAGTTCTTGATCAATCTAATTAAAGGGCAGATTGTCAAACTTGATGCATGAGCATGAGATGAGTTCATACCTCCAGCACCCTTGGAAAAAGCTAGATGTGGCCATCCATGCCTATAATCCTATCACGGGGAGGCTGAGATTGGTGGAACTGTGGGGCTTTCTGGCTGGAGCATAGCCAAGTTAGTAAGCTCCATGTTCAGTGAGAGATTCTATTCAAACAGGAAAAAGGCAGACAGCTGAGTCACCTGATGTCAGCTTGTGGCCTCTGCATGCAAGCCCACATGCTTGCATTCAAGAACATATACATACACACAAACACACAAAATGTGTTTTCTGCATTCCAGATGACCACAGATACAGAGTGCACACAGTCACTCTGAAAAGATACATGTTTGTTTAAATACTCCCTTTGAACTTGTGAGACACCATCTCACTATATAGCCCTGGCCTACATGGAACTTGCTATGTAGACCAAACTGTATACTTTAATCTTTCAAAGCCTAATTTTAATATGGGTTCTTAAATACATTAACCTCCCTTCTAACAAACTACCCACTAGAGGTAGTGGAAAAGAAAGATTATTAGGATATGGGAGAAGTGGACCTTCTTTCTTTGGGGTGATTCCAATCTTCATTGTCAGGATATCAGCAGTTCAGTCCAGTAGGAAACACCAAATATGAATCAACAGTGGTGGCAGAACCCAGCACAAACATTCAAGCATGAGCCAGCAGGAGGAACGAGGACCATCAGGAACACCAGAAAAAGTTCTCTGCTCTCCCAGAGGATCCGGTTATACCACTCCTGGGCATATATCCAGAGGCTTTACCTGCATACAATAAGGACACATGCTCCACTATGTTCATAGCAGCCTTATTTGTTCATCATCCTTAGTCATTAGGGAAATGCAAATCAAAACAACCCTGAGATTCCATCTCACACCAGTCAGGATGGCTAAGATCAAAAACACAGGAGACAGCAGTTGTTGGCGAGGATGTGGAGAAAGAGGAACACTCCTCCACTGCTGGTGGAATTGCAAGCTGGTACAACCACTCTCGAAAGCAGTCTGGCAGCTCCTCAGAAAACTGGGCATGACACTCCCGGAGGATCCGGCTATACCACTCCTGGGCATATACCCAGAGGCTTTACCTGCATGCAATAAGGACACATGCTCCACTATGTTCATAGCAGCCTTATTTATAATAGCCAGAAGCTGGAAAGAACCCAGATGTCCCTCAACGGAGGAATGGATTCAGAAGATGTGGTATATCTACACAATGGAATACTACTCTGCAATTAAAAACAATGAATTCACGAAATTCCTAGGCAAATGGTCAGATCTTGAAAATATCATCCTTAGTGAGGTAACCCAATCACAAAAGAACACACATGGTATGCAGTCACTGATAAGGGGATATTGACCCAGAATCTCGGAATACCCTAGACACAATCCGCATATCAATAGATTTCTAAGAAGATGGAAGGAGAGACCCCTGGTCCTGGAAAGACTGGATGTAGGGGAACGCCAGGACAGAGTAACGAGAGGGGGTTGAATGGAGAAAAGAGGGAGGGAAGGGGGCTTATGGGACTTTCGGGGAGGGAGGAAACGGGAAAGGGGAAATGATTTGGAATGTAAATTAAAAAAAAATAAAATAAAATAAATAATTAAAAAAAAAATAATAGCCAGAAGCTGGAAAGAACCCAGATGTCCCTCAATGGAGGAATGGATTCAGAAGATGTGGTATATTTACACAATGGAATACTACTCTGCAATTAAAAACAATGAATTCACGAAATTCCTAGGCAAATGGTCAGATCTTGAAAATATCATCCTTAGTGAGGTAACCCAATCACAAAAGAACACACATGGTATGCAGTCACTGATAAGGGGATATTGACCCAGAATCTCGGAATACCCTAGACACAATCCGCATATCAATAGATTTCTAAGAAGATGGAAGGAGAGACCCCTGGTCCTGGAAAGACTGGATGTAGGGGAACGCCAGGACAGAGTAACGAGAGGGGGTTGAATGGAGAAAAGAGGGAGGGAAGGGGGCTTATGGGACTTTCGGGGAGGGAGGAAACGGGAAAGGGGAAATGATTTGGAATGTAAATTAAAAAAAAATAAAATAAAATAAATAATTAAAAAAAAAATAATAGCCAGAAGCTGGAAAGAACCCAGATGTCCCTCAATGGAGGAATGGATTCAGAAGATGTGGTATATTTACACAATGGAATACTACTCTGCAATTAAAAACAATGAATTCACGAAATTCCTAGGCAAATGGTCAGATCTTGAAAATATCATCCTTAGTGAGGTAACCCAATCACAAAAGAACACACATGGTATGCAGTCACTGATAAGGGGATATTAACCCAGAATCTCAGAATACCCTAGACACAATTCGCATATCAATAGATTTCTAAGAAGATGGAAGGAGAGACCCCTGGTCCTGGAAAGACTGGATGTAGGGGAACGCCAGGACAGAGAAACGAGAGGGGGTTGAATGGAGAAAAGAGGGAGGGAAGGGGGCTTATGGGACTTTCAGGGATGGAGGAAACGGGAAAGGGGAAATGATTTGGAATGTAAATAAAAAAAAACTTAGAAAATAAAATAAAGAAAAAAAATAAACAGTGATTGCTCTTAACAGTTGAGCAATCTCTTCAGACCCCAAACTTATTTTTAAAAATCTAATACATTGGACATGAATTATCATTTTGCTTTAGGAAAATAGTCCAGTGCGGGTTGGGTAATTCCAAATTTCACATTCCTAATAGCTATGAATGCATTAGGGGGAACATTAAAAAAAATGTGTCAAATAAAAAAAAATGTTCTCTGCTGTCCCTCTCTCAACGAAGTGAAGATCAGCGTGAAGACGTGAGACCAACAAAGCATTGCAAAGCTAGCTATGCAAGCCAGATGTGACTGTCTGTTGAGTCCTATTTATACTTTCTCCAAACATCACATGTCCTCCCACAGGTCTTGTATCAGCAAAACACCACACAAGTGAAACTGTCTTAACAAAACTCCACGTGAGTCTGTCTCACTGAAACTCCAAGTTAGGTTGTATCAGCTGACATATCCAGAAATTTCCACTTCACTCTGTCAATTGGCCTGAGTCTAAAGAACCAGCGAGACGCTGCCAAAACACCAAACTTTTTTTGGTATGTTCCTTTCTATGAACTCACTACAAATGATGACTGGTAAGGAATGGCAAGGTGTACCAATACTATCCAGCATCATCCACAATCTGTTGGGTTATAGTTATATTCCTTCTTAACATCATGCATCATTTCACATGTTTGTCTTAGCAAAACATTCTTTCACTTGTGTCTATTTTAGTAAAACATCTTTTCATCTGTGTGCCCTAGCAAAACATCATTTGACATAACTAACTTTCCAAAAAAAAAACAAAAGTTTCCACTTCACCAAGCTGACCTCAAACTCACTGAAATCTGCCTGCCTGTGCCTCTCAAGTGCTAGGGTTCAGCTCTGGGCCACTGAATTCATCAGGGTTGTCAACAGTAACATTATTAAATGAATCTCTTCTGGCACAAAGTACATATTTTGGTATAGGGTGTAGTCCTTTAGATCTTGAGCTTTTGTGAATCTCAAATTTGACTAGTCTACATGTCCATGCAGTTGTTGTGTGAGTTTTCCTGGGAAGACGGGAATAAATGTCTATTCACTCTAGATAGGACACCAACAAAAGACAAAAAAAAAATAGTTCTACTCAAGTCTAGTTTAGTGAACCAGTGAGTTGACTGAAGTTATTTACTAGAGCATGAGAGAATCTAAGGTAACTACATCACCAAAGAGCCCTCCCCACCATGGATGAGGACTCAGGAAAGCTGCATCCCTGGATGCAGCTCTCTGTACTTTCTCAGGCATGCTAGGAAGTCTTTTCTTCCCAGCAGTTGTTACTGCCTATGTAACCTTGGTTATGAGCCTTGTGAATCTTGTGAATTTCAGGAACTTCTTCACACTGTGAGTTTTATTGACTCCCTGAGCCCTGTAAATTTCATTTACTTCCTGAGTCTGACCGAGTTTCCCTCCAGGAAACACTGTTTCACTATGAGGGAACTAGGTAAACAATAGGAGCCAACTTCTTGCTTCAGATTCTTTGCAACCAGTCGCGGGGCCCTGTCCAAAATTGCCATCTCACATCACAGATGCCTGTAATATCTGGAAGTGACATTTCCTTATCTATTAATCTGAGGAGTGTTCGCCCAGCATTACAGCTTTCTGTCTCTAGATTTTAAGATGGATTTCTCCTTAGAAGCTGCGTTTTTCTGAAGAGCTATTTTCTCTAAAGACTGTGGTGAAGATATGGGTACTTTTTGTTGCAAGCCAACGTTGAGGCTGGTATTCCAATGCATGATGTTAATAGACAGCATCTCGCTCCTATCCTGGAATACTGCTTTAGCATGTGTCTGAGTCATCACTGTTTGCTCAGTATCATATGGGGTTCACATATACACCAGGGAGTTGTCACACAGCTTTATAGACTACTCCACAACTATGGCATTCTTCCAAAAATAGACAAAGAAACAGAATCCAGCATTGCTGATTTGGATTTGGAGAGACCCTGCATGCAAAAATCCATCTCTCTCCCTCTCTCTTTCTTGCTCTGTCACCAATCAATAGAACAGTGCAAGAAAGCAAGGACAAATTCTCCTGGTGTCTCACAGGGATATACTAATCAAAGAGATCTCAACAAAGAATTGGCTAGGTCCCAATGGAAATTTTCATGAAAAATATAGTCTGCAATAGGGAGGTGAAGAAAAGGGATTGAAAGGGGGCCTGAAAAAATAAGCATAGATGTCTGGAATTGATTAGATACATAGACGATGTCCTTGATCCTGTCATTCAGCAAGGAACGTTGATACAGCATATGACAATAACTTCACTGAAGAAAGTGCTTCGAGGATAACCTGGCCTTAAGATAACCCATCTTTTCCTGTAAATCCCTCTGGTGAGCACAGAAGGGTAGTCAACAAGCTTCAAAAGGCTTTTGTCCCATGTAACTTCATGGGCAGAAGCTTCCAGAGCACAAATGATTCCTTTGCACTCTCACAAGCTAATTTATCTATAGACATAGACATACATCAATGTGCTAGCTTAAGGGATAGTAGCAGGGAAATGCCAGGGAAGTCGGAAGTTAAAGGCCTACACTCAGCTTGACCAAGAGGGAAATGGTTATCAGCAGGCCACTTGACATCATCAGTAGTTAAATGAGAAAAATGTAACTGGATCAGGAGTTGTGAAACTGAAGCATATAGGTCCTTGCCTATGTTTTAAGCATAGAAACATGTTCTTTGCTTGCATGCTGTCTATGGCTGTTTTCCAACTGCAGTGAATGTAGTAATGACTGTATAGCCCACAAGACCTAAAATGTTTACTGTTTGCCATTTTAGGAAAATTTCAGCCAGTCTCTGAAGTAGATGGTCTATTTCTGTCCTTTCAGGTCTAAATTTATGTTCAGCAGCCAAGTGAATGGTTCAGTCAGTAAAGTACTTGCCCTGAAAGTATAAGACTTGAGACCTTTGACCTCCAGAACACACATAAAAAGCTGGATGTGGCCTGTTCTTATAATCCCATTGCTGGTTGGGAAAAAAGACAAGAAGATTCCTTGGGCTCACTGATCCAAGTCTAGCCCATATGGTGAGTTCCAGGCCAATGAGAGACTCTGTCTCACTAGAAAGGTAGCTAGCTTCTTTTTAATTAATCTATTTATTTATTTTACATCCTAATCACAGCTGCTCCTCCCTCCTCTCTTCCCAGTAGCTTTCCTCCACCTCCCCTCCACTCCAACTCCTGTATTTCCATTTAGAAAAGGGCAGGTCTCCCATGGATACCAACCAAACATGGCATATCAAATTAAAGTAATACTTGGTACCTCCACTTCTATTAAGGCTAGACAAGACAACCAAGTATGAGGAAAGAGTCCTAAAAACTGGCAACAGAGTCAGAGACAGCCCCTGATCCCACTGTTTGAAGTTCCACAAAAAGATCAAGCTACACAACTGTAATATGTGTGCAGAGGGCATAGGTCAGTCCCATTCAGACTCTCTGGTTGGTGGTTCAGTCTCAGTGAGCACCTATGAATCTGGGTTGATTCTGTGGGTTTTCTTTTGGTGTCCTTGACCCCTGTGGCTCCTACAATGCCTCCCCATCTCTTGTGCAGGATTTCCCAAGCTCTGCCTCATGTTTGGCTGTAGGTCTCTGTATGTTTCCATCAATTGATGAGTGATGCTTCTACGATGACAATTGGACCAGGCAATAAGAATATAGCAGAATATCATAAGGAATCATTTCATTACTTCACTGACATTTTGCAGTCATGTTTTGTTCTTTCTTCTATCTCTATCCATCCTCAGGGTTCTCTCCTTCCAGGCAGTTTCAGGGATGGGTTCCCTCTCATGGCATGACTTTCAAGCTGGTCTAGTTGATTGGCCACTCCTACAATTTCTACACCACCTTTACCCAGCACACTTTGTAGGCAGGACAAATTTTAGATCAAAGGTTTTGTGGCTGAGGTGGTGTCCCAATCCCTCCACTGAAAGTCGTGTCTGGTTACAGGACAACCACTTCAGGCTCTGTGTCCTACATTGCTAGAAGCCTTAGCTAGGGTCACCCTCATAGATTCCTGGGAGTTTCCATTGGACTAAGCTTCTATTAATCCTAGAAATGCCTCCCCTATCCCAATTCCAGTTGTCTATCTCAGTTTTCTCTCTTTCCATCCTCCTTCCTCATCCTCCACCATCCCCATCCTCATCTACCTGCAATGTCTATTCAATTTTCCCTTCACAATGAGACTCATGTGTCCCCCTTGAAATCTCCTTGTTACTTAGCTTCTCTGGGTCTTATGGTTATTCTTTATATTATGGCTAATATCCACTTGAAGAATAAACCCCATAGATGTTCTCTGGTCTCTACAAACATACATATCAATGCACATTTGACCTACATGTACAAGTACACAACATAAAAAAATGAATATGGAGGAATGGATCCAGAAGATGTGGTATATCTACACAATGGAATACTACTCTGCAATTAAAAACAATGAATTCACGAAATTCCTAGGCAAATGGTCAGAACTTGAAAATATCATCCTTAGTGAGGTAACCCAATCACAAAAGAACACACATGGTATGCAGTCACTGATAAGGGGATATTAACCCAGAATC
Source organism: Tokudaia tokunoshimensis (assembly GCA_036184795.1). Lineage (NCBI taxonomy): Eukaryota > Metazoa > Chordata > Mammalia > Rodentia > Muridae > Tokudaia > Tokudaia tokunoshimensis. The sequence continues at coordinate 72,943,390 of BTHU01000013.1, forward strand.
TCGGAATACCCTAGACACAATTCGCATATCAATAGATTTCTAAGAAGATGGAAGGAGAGACCCCTGGTCCTGGAAAGACTAGATGTAGGAGAAAGCCAGGACAGAGAAGTGAGAGGGGGTTGAATGGAGAAAAGAGGGAGGGAGGGGGGCTTATGGGACTTTTGGGGAGGGAGGAAACGGGAAAGGGGAAATGATTTTGAATGTAAATAAAAAAAAACTTAGAAAATAAAATTAAAAAAAAAAGTTCGTTAAAGAACAGATTTCCAGCATTCATTTGATGATTCCCAAACAATACCAGGCCATAGAAACATCTCAAAGATTCAAGATGGCCCAATGCTGAAGTGGGAATAAGATAGGCTAACTCTATGACAGGCTTCAAACTGGTAATTCAGAAGACAAGGCCTAAACTTCTGTTTCCAAGAACTGGGCAAGTCCAGTCAAGTCAGTTAACTAAAAAAAAAAGCCCCAGGCCTCAGGAAGCCAGTCATAAACTGCCTTGCCATCAAAAGCTGCTCTACCACCTGGCTGGAGGCAAAGGCAATATGACAGCAACAGTTTCCAGACTTCCCCAGCAAGTTTCCAGCCCATCATGCCACAGCAATGATTATGGAATGTCCCTAGAGATAGAGCCAACACAATTAAGAAAAAGGTCACCTACTCCCTCCCCAGAATTCCCCTAATGTGCTTTAAATCAGACCTGCAAGCTCCTCTTGGTAGATGGTAGACCCCAGCATGCTGGACTTCTGCAGAACAAAACCCTCTTTGCTTTTGAAAATAAAAGACTCCAAACATTTGAATTTAACACATATATCATCTTTAAATTTTATTTTTAATTGTTTTTTTAGACCCTTCAACTTCCATAAACTTCAAACGTTTTCCACTCAATCATTTAGTGTAAGACATAAATGGCTGATTACTGAGAACAGTCATTGCAAAACAAGTTCTTTTAAATGGAAGAATAGTTTAGAAGTTACATTGAAACCTGTTTTGTAAGTTTGCCTTTCTCACTGGGAGACGTAATAGCACAAGAAAAAGCAAGACCCAGTTTGCAAATATAAAATGCATTGACTCTGAAGCTATTGCTCAAGTAATAAAGCTACAGTGAGCCATCAACACCATCAGAGATTTGAGAAGAATATATTTGAACAGGATAAACCAAGTGGTCTCTGTATCAATTAAAATAACAGACACTTATCAGCCACCTGGACTATAACCCTAGGCCCCTCTTCAGTCAATCTCAAGAATCTCTGTGGAGGAGAAGTGGCCACAGTCTCATGTCACAAGGGATAACAGTAACTGTTTGACTGTTGCACAAGGCAGCATCAGTCAGACCCAAAAGATCTGAGACTTCAATGTGAGAAACTTGAGAAACTGACACACCTTGGCAAGACAAACAGGGGCAGTCAATTCTCTAGTGTCCCACAACAACACAGTCTTGACAGGATTCTTGAGGCAGGAGAGGTATGGGGCAGTTTCACCTGTTGGTTACTATTGCCACAGTCCAGGTAGAGACCTCTTCTTAGAGCTGCCTCTAGGAGCTCACATTTTTCTCTATCATGGGAAACCTTTTTCTTTTTTTATTAGATATATTCTTTATTTACATTTCAAATGATTTCCCCTTTCCTGGTTCCTCCCTCCCCGAAAGTCTCATAAGCTCTCTTCCCTCCCCCTGTTCCCCAATCAAACCCCTCCTGCTTCCCTGTCCTGATATTCCTCTACACTGTTGCATTGAGCCAAATACTTAAAATGTCATATTCAGCAGATATCTGAAGAGTTTTTGAAGGACATCTATTAAGTTCGTGTAATTTTAAATAAACTTTACTTGTTTTAGTTATGTGTTTTAGGGTTAACCTTGAAAGCATATAGAGAAGGCTAAATAGAGCTAATCCCTGTCAATGACCTACATATATTCTTAGCATAACTATAAGCACAGTTTTGATCAGGTCAAAAAAAATGACCATTTATAAGGTGACTATTAACCTGCATATCCTAATTAGCCTTTTAAAATTACAATTTTTTAATTGAAGTTCTTTTAGTACCAAAATAAAACTTTAAATCATAAATGCAGCCTATAAATGAGAATCTTACTTTGTTCCTTTTATAGTGCATCATTATAGGATATGCAGTCTCTTGTATGACTCAGTTTATTTAAATATCTAAAACCTAACAAAGTTAACAAAGACAAAAAGGCCAGATAAACATTTTCAAGTTTCTGTTAGCCTGAATAGACTTAGGTATGGAGAGACATTCCATAGGCTCTTGCCAGACTGCTTAGGCCAGTGTCTCCCTGAGTTATAACATTAGTTTTAGTTCTCATAGCTGTCCCTGACTCCGTAGCTTCACATCTCCTTCCCCACATGTTTAATTTTTCTTTCATCCCTTTTGATCCTTAGTTCTCTGCCATCTTAGTCTGCCCAAAACACTAGAAAGATTCTGTCTCATGGTTTAAAATCTCTATTGGTCTTTTGAAAGCCATATATTCAATAAGAAAACCCAATTAAAAATGCTGGTCAGCTCCTAGCCAGGAGGCCAGAGTTGACTTTAATTTTGTTGTTTGTGTGGTTGGTTTTTTTTGTTTTTGTTTTTGTTTTTTGAGACAGCTTTTTTTCTGGAGCTTTCTTACTTGGTTCCGCATCAGGAGGCATTTTCTGTCTTGACCTTTTTAAAAGGATATCTCAGATCTAGTCCTCTGAGCTGGTGTAGTCTCACCTTTAGCTCAGGTATGTATGTGACCATAGTTTTCCATTTAAAGTAAAAACCAGAATTGGAAAAATTGCTAGAAAGTCCTTTGCATACATCAAAGCAGTGACTTTTGCAGATTCAATAAGTATAGAAAACATTCAAAAACAAACATTTTGGTCTAACCCATGATATAATTCTATGATAAATCTGACATCCAGAAGACCTCTTATTTAGCCTTTAAAAAGAGGAGCTAAGAGTTATTGGTCACAGAAAACAAACCTCATTTATACTTCCTTAATTGAGGAGTAAAATTACTACACTTTTAATTACCATAACCTTCTCAGCATTATTTCCCAACTTTTAATATAAACCTCATGTTTTATTGTTTTGTTCTCATCTGTTATTCTTATTCTCAGGACAAGAATCACTACAGAAAAAATCATCCTAATCAAGAATATCTTGGATATCCCCCTGTTATTTAAAATATCTATTTCTTTTAGTAAAGAGTTGAATCCAACTTATACATACAGTATGCTGTAGTAAATTAAGATTACCTGTGTATAGATTTTCAACTATCAACCTTGTTGCTCTATGTTATGCCAATTTTACAGATTTTTAACCATATTTAATAAACTTATAAATCTTTATGTAGAGAAAGTTTATTACAATAGTCATACAAATCTTGAGATAAGGTTCATATTTTAGCAAAATTTTTAGAGAATTAAATGAAACTGAAAAAGATGAGGAAAGTGGCAGTAATTCCCACTGGGGATAATTTATTCTTTTGTTTTGTTTTTGCTTTCCTTTTCCTGTCATATAGTGAGGTGGCCTGCCTGACATGAGAGAGAGGTTTTGGAAAAAACTTTTAAACAAGCATGCTTGGGTATAGAGGAGGGAGAGTCATAACCCAACTCCAGAGCCAGATTTTGTTGAAGTAGAACAGCATAAAACAACATTTTGATATTATCCATTCTTAAAAGACAGCTGAATCCCTATAAAACTAAAACCAGTAACCAGGAGGAGGGACCAGAGTTAGCTGAGAATAAAGAAGGCTTAAAGATTAGAAAATTTTGAGCCCTGCATATAGACAGAGGATGCTGCAAGAGAAAGCTAAGAGATACGCCAGCCAGTGAGGAGTGGGGAGAGAGTGTGCACACTGCAGCTAGCCTACCCCTTCACTCTTTCCTTCACCTCAGGCTCCTGGGTTGCACATCTGCAAAAAAAATATGGACAGACCATAATTCTGACCATTAATAAATTTTAACAAAGAAGATGTTTTTATTTATATTGGCTCTAGTTCTACACCCAGGGCACTGGATTCTTGAATGTAGCAAAACATTCACACAGTCATGGAGGAAGTAGACAAAAACAAACATTTGGTTACCTTCACTCACACACACAATATCCAATTTCCACCTCAACTTTTCCAATAAGGACCAACAGCATCCCCCTGGTGGTCCCTCTGCTCAGGAATTAAGCTGCATCCAGCTTTTCTATGAGTCCCACAAATGCACCCTAAGAGGACCAGGTTTCTTACCCACACCTCCAAAGGTTTTCTGGTGCCTCTTTTCTCACAGTCTAGGAACTGAGAACCAGCTGCCGGCTCCCTCCAAATACTGGGCCTATCTGATTTCTCATCTGCCAATATACTGGGAGGCTCCAGAGTCCCAAAGTCACCAGAAAAAGAAAGTAGATCTGGCTGAAAACACAAATCTCAGACAAGCCACCAAATTTTATGGAACTGGGATCATTTAGAGATTTCACCAGTCTGACCATTAATAAATGTTAACAAAGAAGATGTCTTTATTTATATTGGCTCTAGGTCTACACCCAGGGCACTGGATTCCTGAATGTAGCTCCCAGCTGCCTCAGTCAGGGGTTTATAAAGGAAATGCTAGTTTATAAAGGACTCATGGGAAAGCTGGATGCAGCATTAATTCCTGAGTTGGAATTAGTTGGAATAGCTAAGATAGAAATTGAATGTTAGGTGTTTGAGTGAAAGTGTTCACCAAATGTTTGTTATTGTCTGGTCCCTCCACCCCCAACTGTGTGAATCATCTCTTATAAAACAAAACAAAAACAAAAGTTTTTTTTATAAAAGCAAAAACATCAGTTGACCTTATGACTCTGCATAAACAACAATTATATTTAAGTTGTACAAGACCAGCCAGTTAACAAAATCAATTCTTAACACCCTTTAACATTTGGCAGTTCAATTCTTCTTTATAGTTTTCTTGAGCACAGAAAATTTAAACTTTTAAACATAAGTTGATTATCAATATAACATTAGCCATTAGAATAGAAGGGGAAGAAAGAATGTAAGAGTCATGGGATAGGTAGGAATGCTATGAAATCCATTTTATTTTACTTTTTTTTATTATTTATTTTATTTTATTTTTTTAATTTACATTCCAAATCACTTCCCCTTTCCCATTTCCTCCCTCCCAAAAGTCCCATAAGCCCCATTCCCTCCCTCTTATCTCCATTCAACCCCCTCTCATTTCTCTGTCCAGGCGTTCCCCTACATCCAGTCTTTCCAGGACCAGGGGTCTCTCCTACCATCTTTTTAGAAATCTATTGATATGCGGATTGTGTCTAGGGTATTCCGAGATTCTGGGTCAATATCCCCTTATCAGTGACTGCATACCATGTGTGTTCTTTTGTGATTGGGTTACCTCACTAAGGATGATATTTTCAAGTTCTGACCATTTGCCTAGGAATTTCGTGAATTCATTGTTTTTAATTGCAGAGTAGTATTCCATTGTGTAGATATACCACATCTTCTGAATCCATTCCTCCGTTGAGGGACATCTGGGTTCTTTCCAGCTTCTGGCTATTATAAATAAGGCTGCTATGAACATAGTGGAGCATGTGTCATTATTGCATGCAGGTAAAGTCTCTGGGTATATGCCCAGGAGTGGTATAGCCGGATCCTCCGGGAGTGTCATGCCCAGTTTTCGGAGGAACCGCCAGACTGCTTTCGAGAGTGGTTGTACCAGCTTGCAATTCCACCAGCAGTGGAGGAGTGTTCCTCTTTCTCCACATCCTCGCCAAGAACTGCTGTCTCCTGTGTTTTTGATCTTAGCCATCCTGACTGGTGTGAGATGGAATCTCAGGGTTGTTTTGATTTGCATTTCCCTAATGACTAAGGATGATGAACATCTCTTTAGGTGCTTCTCAGCCATTAGATATTCTTCAGGTGAGAACTCTTTGTGTAGCTCTGTACCCCATTTTTTAATAGGGTTATTTGCCTCTCTGGAGTTTAACTTCTTGAGTTCTTTGTATGTATTGGATATTAGCCCTCTGTCGGATGTAAGGTTGGTAAAGATCATTTCCCAGTTAGTTAGTTGCCGCTTTGTCTTTTTGACGGTGTCTTTTGCCTTGCAAAAACTTTGTAATTTAATGAGGTCCCATTTGTCTATTCTTGATCTTAGAGCATAAGCTATTGGAGTTCTGTTCAGGAAATTCTCCCCTGTGCCCATATGTTCAAGGTTCTTCCCTAGTTTCCCTTCTATTAGTTTCAGTGTGTCTGGTTTTATGTGGAGATCTTTGATCCACTTAGAATTGAGCTTAGTGCAAGGAGATAAGGATGGGTCAATTTGCATTCTTCTGCATGTTGACCTCCAGCTGAGCCAGCACCATTTGTTGAAAAGGCTATCTTTTTTCCACTGGATGGTTTTAGCTCCTTTGTCAAAGATCAAGTGACCATAGGAGTGTGGATTCATTTCTGGGTCTTCAATTCTGTTCCATTGATCTACATGTCTGTTACTGTACCAATACCATGCAGTTTTTAACACTATTGCTCTGTAGTACAGCTTGAGGTCCGGGATACTGATTCCCCCAGAGGTTCTTTTACTCTTGAGAATAGTTTTAGCTATTCTGGGTTTTCTGTTATTCCAGATGAATTTTTGAATTGCTCTTTCTAACTCTATGAAGAATTGAGTTGGGATTTTGATGGGGATTGCATTGAATCTGTGTATTACTTTTGGTAAGATGCTCATTTTTACTATATTAATCCTGCCAATCCATGAGCATGGCAGATTTTTCCATCTTCTGAGGTCTTCTTCAATTTCTTTCTTCAGAGACTTGAAGTTCTTGTCATACAGATCTTTCACTTGTTTGGTTAGAGTCACGCCAAGATACTTAATATGGTTTGTGGCTATCATGAAGGGTATTATTTCTCTTACTTCTTTCTCAGCCTGCTTATCCTTTGAGTATAGGAAGGCTTCTGACTTGCTTGAGTTGATTTTATATCCGGCCACTTTGTTGAAGTCGTTTATCAGCTGTAGGAGTTCTCTGGTGGAGTTCTTTGGGTCGCTTAAGTATACTATCATATCGTCTACAAACAGTGATAGTTTGACTTCTTCCTTTCCAATTTGTATCCCTTTGACCTCTTTTTGTTGTCTAATTGCTCTAGCTAGAACTTCAAGTACTATATTGAAAAGATATGGAGAGAGAGGGCAGCCTTGTCTAGTCCCTGATTTTAGTGGGATTGCTTCAAGTTTCTCTCCATTTAGACTGATGCTGGCTACCGGTTTGCTGTAAATTGCTTTTACTATGTTTAGATATGGGCCTTGAATTCCTGATCTTTCCAAGACCTTTAGCATGAAAGGATGCTGAATTTTGTCAAATGCTTTATCAGCATCTAATGAGATGACCATGTGGTTTTTTTCTTTGAGATTGTTTATGTAGTGGATTACATTGATGGATTTCCTTATATTTAACCATCCCTGCATCCCTGGGATGAAGCCTACTTGGTCGTGATGGATCATCGTTTTGATGTGTTCTTGGATTCGGTTGGCAAGAATTTTATTGAGTATTTTTGCATCGATATTCATAAGAGAGATTGGCCTGAGATTCTCTTTCTTTGTCGGATCTTTGTGTGCTTTTGGTATTAGTGTAATTGTGACTTCATAGAACGAGTTGGGTAGTGTTCCTTCTGTTTCTATTTTGTGGAACAGTTTGAAGAGTATTGGTGTTAGGTCTTCTTTGAAGGTCTGATAGAATTCTGCACTAAAACCATCTGGACCTGTGCATTTTTTGGTTGGAAGACTTCCAATGACAACTTCTATTTCTTCAGGGGTTATAGGACGGTTTAGATGGTCTATTTGATCCTGATTTAATTTTGGTACTTGGTATCTGTCAAGGAAATTGTCCATTTCCTCAAGATTTTCTAGTTGTGTTGAATACAGGTTTTTCTAGTAGGATCTGATGATTTTTTGAATTTCCTCAGTTTCTGTTGTCATCTCTCCCTTTTCGTTTCTGATTTTATTAATTTGGATACTATCTCTGTGCTCTCTGGTTAGTCTGGCTAAGGGCTTATCTATCTTGTTGATTTTCTCAAAGAACCAACTCCTCGTTTTGTTGATTCTTTGTATGGTTTTATTTGTTTCTACTTGATTGATTTCAGCCCTGACTTTGATGATTTCCTGCCTTCTACTCCTCTTTGGTGTATTTGCTTCTTTTTGTTCCAGGGCTTTCAGGTGTGCCATTAAGCTGTTAGTGTATGCTGTCTCCCGCTTCTTTTTGGCGGCACTCAGGGCTATGAATTTTCCTCTTAGCACTGCTTTCATTGTGTCCCATAAATTAGGGTATGTTGTTCCTTCATTTTCATTAACTTTCAAAAAGTCTTTGATTTCTTTCTTTATTTCCACCTTGACCAAGTTATCATTGAGTAGAGCATTGTTCAGCCTCCATGTGTACGTGGGTTTTCTTTTGTTTTTGTTGCCATTGAAGACCACCCTTATTCCATAGTGATCTGATAGGAGGCATGGGATTATTTCTATCTTCTTGTATCTGTTGAGGTCTGATTTGTGACCAATTATATGGTCAATTTTGGAGAAGGTACCATGAGGAGCTGAGAAGAAGGTGTATTCTTTAGCTCTAGGATGAAATGTTCTATATATATCAGTTAGTTCCATTTGGTCCAAGGCTTCAATTAGATTCACTGTGTCCCTGTTTAGTTTCTGCTTTCCTGAACGATCCATTTCAGAGAGCGGGGTGTTGAAGTCACCCACTATTATTGTGTGCGGTGCGATGTGTGCTTTGAGTTTTAGTAAAGTTTCTTTTACGAATGAGGGTGCCCTTGCATTTGGAGCATAGATATTCAGAATTGAGAGTTCTTGATGGTGGATTTTTCCCTTGATCAGTATGTAGTGTCCTTCTGTGTCTTTTTTGATGACTTTAGGTTGAAAATCAATTTTATCCGATATTAGGATGGCTACTCCACCTTGTTTCTTGGGGCCATTTGCTTGTAAAATTGTTTTCCAGCCTTTTACTCTGAGGTAGTGTTTGTCTTTGACACTGAGGTGCGCTTCCTGCATGCAGCAAAATGCTGGGTCCTGTTTATGTATCCAGTCTGCTAGTCTATGTCTTTTAATTGGGGAATTGAGACCATTGATATTAAGAGAGATTAAGGCATAGTGATTATTGCCATCTGCCATTCTTGACGCCATCTTTATGTTTGAGTGGTTATCTACTTTTGGGTTTAATTCAAGAAGGTTATTATCTCATTTTTTCCTGTGTGTTGTTTCTCTCCCTGTATTGGAGGTTTCCACCTATTATCTGTTGCAGGGCTGGATTTGTGGAAAGATATTGTGAAAATTTGGTTTTATCATGGAATATCTTGGTCTCTCCATCTATGGTGATTGAGAGTTTTGCTGGGTATAGTAGTAGTCTAGGCTGGCATTTGTGCTCTCTTAGTGTCTGCATGAGATCTGCCCAGGATCTTCTGGCTTTCATAGTCTCTGGTGAGAAGTCTGATGTGATTCGGATAGGTCTTCCTTTGTATGTTACTTGGCCCTTTTCTCTTACTGCTTTTAGTATTCTTTCTTTGTTTAGAATATTCGGTGTTTTGATTATTATGTGACGGGAGGTATTTCTGTTCTGGTCCAGTCTGTTTGGAGTTCTGTAGGCTTCTTGTACGTTCATCGGCATCTCTCTCTTTAAGTTAAGGAAGTTTTCCTCCATAATTTTGTTGAAGATGTTTACTGGCCCTTTAAGTTGCAAATCTTCACTCTCATCTATACCTATAATCCTTAGGTTTGGTCTTCTCATTGTGTCCTGGATTTCCTGGATGTTTTGGGTTACACGTTTTTTGCATTTTGCATTTTCTTTGACTGTTGAGTCGATGCTTTCTATGGAGTCTTCAGCACCTGAGATTCTTTCTTCCATCTCTTGTATTCTATTGTTTATGTTTGCATCTATGACTCCTGATTTCTTCCCAAGGTTTTCTATCTCCAAAGTTGTCTCCCTTTGTGATTTCTTAGTTGTTTCTACTTCCTTTTTTAGTTCCTGGATGGATTTGCTGAGATCCTTCACTTGTTTGTTTGTATTTTCCTGTATTTCTTTAAGGTATTTTTGCATTGCCTCTTTCAGGATTTCTTCCTGATGACCCACGTTCTCCTGCATTTCTCTGAGTGATTTTTGTGTTTCCTCCTCATGGGAATCCATCTGTTGATCCATTGTCTCCTGCATTTCTTTAAGCAGTTCTCTTGTTTCCTTTGTAAGGGCATCTAACCATTGATTCATTTCTTTAAGCAATTTTTGTGTTGCCTCCTTATGGGCATCTGTCTGTTGACCCATATTCTTCTGCATTTCTTTATGCCAATTTTGTGATTCCTTTGTGAGTGCATCTACCCGTTGATTCATCTCGTTAAGCGATTTTTGTGTTGTCTCCTTGTGGGCCTCCATCTTTTGATCCATGTTCTCCTGCATTTCTCTAAGCGATTTTTGTGTTTCCTTTGTAAGGGCTTCTAACCGTTGATTCATGGTCTCCTGTAACTCTTTATGAGATTTATTTGTGTCCTTCTTGTGATCCTCTAATAGCATCATGAGAAGTGATTTTAAATCCAGATCTTGTCTTTCGGGTGTGGTGGGGTATCCAGGACTTGCTGCTGTTGAAGAGTTGGGTTCGGATGGTCCTACATTACTTTGATTTCTGTTAGTAACATTCCTACGTTTGCCTTTTGCCATCTGGATACCTCTGATGTTAGTTGGTCCTGCTGCCACTGGCTGTTGGTTGGACCTCCTGTGAGCCTGCAAAGCTATTTCTGCCCCCCTGGATTGCCAGGATTCCCCTGGCACCGATTTCTGGGGCCCGCCTGCTCCTGAGTGACTTTGGAGCCCTAATGTGCCTTGCCCCAAGTGATCTTATATTGGGGAGGCCTTGCACATCCAAAGGCTCAGCCCAGTGGATGCCTGGAGCAGAGGTCGCCAAAGGGAGGCTGGCAGGCTCCTGCCCTGTGCAGGGGTGAGTGATCTCTCCTAGCGGGGGGAGGGGGCGTCCCTCTGCCAGGCAGAAGACCCACAGCAGAGCTGGCGCGCTGGTTACTGCAGATCCGCCCCGCACTTGGGAGCCGCATACACACAAGCTGCCCGAGACCCAAGCGATATTATGCCTGTCTGTCTCAGAACCTGGCTGTCCCAACTTCCCAGTCACTGGAGCAAAGATGGCGGAGTGCAATCTGCACTCTCTCCGTGGAGTCGCTCACCTGCAGACGCGATGGCCTGCCGATCTGGCACCCAGACGACCACAGCGCTGACCCGTTCTCGGGCACAGACGGAAGCCCCAACAGGCCGTGTCCCAAGTGATGTTATATTGGGGATAGGGAGCTTGGGGTACCTGTCTCTTCAGAGCAGTCTACCGGAACAGAGGTCGCAGAAGGGAAGCTGGTAGGCTCCCGCCCAGTGCGGGGGGGGGGGGGGGTCCCTCTGCCAGGCAGAAGTCCCACAGTAGAGCTGGCGCACTGGTTACTACAGATCAGCCCAGCACTTGGGAGCCGCATACACACAAGCCGCCTGAGACCCAAGTGATATTATGCCTGTCTGTCTCAGAACCTGGCTGTCCCAACTTCCCAGCCACTGGAGCCCCAAAAGGCTTTTAAATAGTAACTGAGCAGAATATCTCACACACAGTGTTTCATTGGCATTTGTAGCTGTTATTTTTCTCATTGTTCTAACAGAAGCAGATTTTAAAGAATGATTGCTTGCCTCAGTTTGAGGGTACAGTTGTCCTCATCAGCAGCAGGAGTGTGAGGCAGCTGCTCACATCACATCTGCAATCAGGAAGCAGAGAGAGGTGAATTCTGTGCTCAGCCAACTTTCTCCTTTTTAGTCAATCCGGGACCTGAGCCCATGGAATGGTGTTGCCTACATTCACAGTGGGGCTTTCCACCTCAATTGGTCACAACTAGAAAATCGATCATAGACTAAAGAGCTCTGAGGAAGGTAAGAACAGTTCTAAGTAACTGGAATACAAAAAGATGCTAGGGCAAGAATATTCATCAACAAGAGATGTTTACAAGTAATGTACAATTTGTGTGGGCTGTCTGTTCTGATTTACACCATAACCTCTTTTCTACTCCACAGTAAAATTCACAGACAACAGAGACATCTGTTTATTGGTCTCCTGTCACTCATTTGTATATCATTAGGCATCTGGGTGGGGAAACTTCTGATTACTCTGTAACTAAAACCCCTCTAGTTTCTGCACACCTGATTACAGTTTCTCTGTTGCATTCACAGGAGGCCCCAGATTGAACTGTGACTAAAACCAGCTTCCTTTGGTGGTGTGCATGCACTAATGATAACTACCATTTGCAAAAAAGAATCATCCTGACAACGAATGAGAAACCAGGACATCTGAACAATGTCGGCCAGCGGCTGATCCCTGTCCCCTTCTGTATATAAAAGGGTCTTGAAAGTAGCTAGCTTTAGGGTACCACTTTCACATTTGGGATCTTAGAGTGTTAGGTCCTTTAAGACTAGAGAAGAAGGGATGTGAGGATATACTACAAAGCACAATAAAATCTCATCCCATACACAGTTAGAGAGAATATTACATTTTAAAAATAGTTTTGGTCATTTCTCAGCCCTGGGGGGTCTTGATGAATTCATTATCAGCCTACTTTAATGTTGAATTACTTAAGCAAGGACTTGGTATGTTGCTCACTTTGAAGACTGCTTTCCAAGTACACACAAGCCCCTGGTTTCAATTCCCAGTACCTCATAGCTAGGCATGGTGTTGCACACCTGTAACCCCAGCATTCGTGAGATCAGAAAAGTTCAAGGCCAACATGGGACACATAAGAACCTGTCTCAAAGTGGGGAAAAGAAAGATCAATCAGAAAGCCACTCTAACTGAATGCTCACCCATCAGAGACTATCTTAGGACTTCCTATTTTTATCTGCAAATCTTTCAACTACCTGCTGCCAGGAAAGTGACAACCATGGTCCCTCTACAGCTGTGGCTTATAAATACACAGGCTTTGCTAATTTGGTCTCTGACTTGTTTTCTTATCCTTGACAGTCAGGTTACCTATTAATTCTCCATGAATCATGAATGCATCACCTGGGTTTGCTACCATATGGAAGGTCAGGAAGAGATGTCAATGGAACATCAAAGGGCTTGTATACTTGGCTAGGACCACAGGAAGGCAGAAAGGAGATAGCAAGATGCCTTCTTCTATAATAAGAACCTGGAACAACTGACATGTACCAGGTGTACTCTGGATTCCTGAGGTAAAAGTGTGGCTGAAGAGGACTAGGAGAGGGCAGTTTTGAAGAATAGGAAAGGAAGCAAGTGGAATGTCTTACTTGCTAAAGTATCTACCCCATCAGCATGAGGACCTGAGTTCAGATCCCCTGGACCCACATAAAAGTAAGGTATGATGTTTCATGCCTGTAATCCTAGCACTGAGAGAGGAGAGACAGGAGAATCCCTAGGGCTTGCTGGATATCTAGTCTTGAAAAATTAATGAGTGTTGGGTTTATTAAGAGAATCTTATCTCAGAAAACCAAGGTAGAGAGAAAGTAAAACCAAAACATGAGACATTACACACACAAAGAAAGAGGGGGATGTGAAAAGATTCTGAAGACAATCTGCCTTCCAGAGAGGGGGAGGGGAGGCCTGCTTCATAATTACTGTGGTTCTGAGCTAAACACATTATTTGTTCATCTGTTTTAGGGTATGGAGTACATACAGGTACCCAGCGGGGCTTAAATACAGGCAATGTTGCCTCGCTTCATTTTTATGTCAGATGACTTGGTGAGATGCTTAGTCCCACATCCCTACAGATGCTCTGAGGAGAGGGAAATGTTTGCATAACAGACTCAAAAAATGCGAGGCTATTGAGAGTCTTTTTGGTTCCTGTTAAGATTCGCAGGCCCACAGTTGGTGTGGTGTAGCTATTTTCTCAGAATTAAAACATTCCCTCCTGGAAAGAGGCTCATTAAGACTTGGAAAGTAAATGAAACTTAAGAGTCAAGCTGTCTGCAAGTTGCACTGGGATCTCTCGGGTTGCAACTCCCAGAGTTGTCATCCATGCAGGGTTTGGCTTTTCAGTGATGCACCTGCCCTTTTGTCCCATGCTCGACTACATAACCCCAATAAACTTGCTGATGCACTAAATATAAATTTGGGTGGAACTTTTTCTTTGATCTCTCATCAGTACCCTATTTGGTGCGAACAGATTCTCTTGGGGAAAGCCACACAGCAATCATCAAGGTCTGTTTAGGAACTGAGGTGTGGCCTGATGCCTATCAAGCCGGGCCTCCAGATTTTCTGCAAAGACTTCTCAGAAGAGCCGCGATTGTGTGAGGTGTTATGAATGAAAGTGTCATGGTCTCATCTTCATGTACTTTGCTTCTTTCCTAGCCACAGGGAAGCTGTCCCTGGCATCTAGGGGAGAAGGTGGTCAAGCCACCTCTGCCTCCTTGCCTTCCAATCAAAGCTCCTCTTTGCATCTCTTCCATTAACCTCCACCTCCTAAATCATACCTAGCTGGAGCCACATAGACATTTGCTTACCTTCCTATACTAAGGCAAAGAAAATCTCTCTGTCTTTCTAAAGCTGCTGGCTCATCTGAATCCTGTATTAGTCACTTATGTTGTTGCTGGGACAAATGCACCAAAGAAAAATCCATTTAAGAAAGGAAAGGCTTGTTTCAGCCTTCAGTATGAAGGTGAAATCCATCATAGTTGGGAAGCTATGATGGCAGGAAGCAGTTCTCACCTGTGTTAACTCTCAGCAAGCAAGGAGACGTGAGTGCTGGTGCTTGGCTCGCTTTCTCATGTTTTTATGTGGTTTAGGACCCCATCCCATGAAGTGGTGCCACTTGCATCCAGGGTGAGTCTGCCCACCTCAGTTAAATTAATCTAGAAACTCCCTCACTGACAATCCCAGAAGCCAATGTAATCTATATAGTCCCTCACAGTCATGCCTAGAAGCTTGTCTCCTAGGTGCTTCTAGATTCTGTCACCTTGACAATAACAGTTCATCGTCAAAGAAACAGGAACTCAAACAGGGCAGGAACCTGGAGGCAGGAGCTGATACAGAGGCCATGGAGGAGTACTGTTTATTGGATTGCTCCTCATGACTTGCTCAGCCAGCTTTCTTATAGAAACTGGGACCACTGGTGAGGGATTGGGTGCTTAGCTCATGTTCTCATGTTTTTATGATGTCTTGGACCCCATCAATCTATGTGCAAATGGTAGAAATGCACCCTTTCTTCTACACACATTGTTGATCCTAGTCAGGAAATTCCTGAAATAATTAGAACAAGACCCTTACTACCATCCCCTCAAAAGTTTTCTATACCATTATGTCTACAGCATAGGTTCTATGTGGTGTTAAGAGATGGTGTACGTTCTAATAAGCCCATCATGAATTAAAAATACCTTAAGTCAAAAATGCCTTTAGTACACCTGACCTAGCAAACATTCTAGCTCTGAAACACAGTACCTGCGGAGCATCAGCTCTCTCTGCTGGTGATGAAAGCGCACATACTTGGAACCCATGGCTGGTTGATATTGCCCATGTTAACTAAACTGCTCAGACTAATACTTTCCAACACTGTGAAGAAATGGAATGTTGTGGGTCTAGAGGCAAATTAACTTGAGCTATCTGAGGCCCAAAGTAGTCAATTACTGCCCACCTCTGTGTGTGACCTAACATGGACTAGTGGGCAAATCCTTTGAAACATATGACAGACCTCAAGTTTCCACCTCTAGCCTTCCACAAGCGATAGCATAGGAAACCTACAGTAAAATTTCCAGGCTTTGCTGCAACCTGCCTACCTGATGTTCCAACCTGTGTACTTAAAAAGTGCCTTGATCTATGAATTTCTTTATTCCCTTACTATAAAATCTTCATGATATTGTTACCACATTAGGATATAGAATTAGGGATAACCCAAGTCTGTGCTCCTGGACCATGTCACTCATATGTGGTTCCAAAATATACTGTCAACTCCTTTGAGGAGAGAGTTGTGGATTTTAAATCAACACTATCATACTGTGTAGTGCTGGCCTAGGATATAGGAGACCTGATTATATATTCAGTGGTTAAAAGCACATGCTGTTCTTCTAGAGGACTGAGTTTGGTTCCCAGAACCCATTTCATATGGCTCACAAATGCCTGCAACTCTAGCTGCAAAGGATCTAACACCCTCTTCTGGACTCTTCAGGTACGGCACACGCACACACACACACACACACACACACACACACACACACATACACACACTTTAAAATATTTTTTTAAAAAAGATTTGGAATAGTTTCCATCGGCCATATACCAGTTTCATACTAACACAAAGTAGAAAAAATAGAAAGCAGAATCATGGTGTTTGAGAAACATCTATATAGTGGAGTCCTTTCAAAGGACCAATACTGTTTCACCGCATGATCTGCAGCACTTGCAAGCCTAGTTAACAGCTGCACATGGAGGGGTAATGGGCAGAGAGACAACAAAAGGAAGAATCACAAAATACATCCCAGTGGGAACAAGACTTGGACACTGACTGCTCTAACCCACTCTGACAATGTATGTATTCTATTGGGCCTTTCCATGGTACCTATTTGCAAATTTGAATTATGCAACAGGCAAGGTCTTCTGTGAGGTACATTTGCGTAGAATACAAATCACAGGCCTCTAGTGTGAATCTGAAAAATAATTGAAGCCCTCTTCCCTTAATCTTATAAAATATCCAGGATAATACTTTCGTATGAAAAAAAATATATGTTTAAAAGAGCAGCCCCTGCAAATGCTCGCATTCCTCTGATGTCAGGAAAGAGCTGCTTTAGTGGCCCAGAGACCAAAAAAAAGCAATGGTCATTACACTGCACTCAGACAAGGGCTGCAACCCTGTGAGTCTACCTGGATTCAGAACCACAGCATTCAGCTTCATTCAGTGAATGAATGAAGTTATCCTTGGCAGAGTTAGAAGCTTTGCTCTGTGGAGTAAGATGACAAAAAAAAAAGTTTCAATGTTTGGAGCGGGTGAGCAGTTTTATAAGGTTGATTCGAATGCAAGGGGCTTCTGAGGGGCAGGGAAAGAAACCAGGTGAAGCAGGCGTGAGGCACAAAAAGGAGACAGGCACAAAGAGAGAGCTTTGTGCTGTCAGCAAATGAGACCTATCAGGAAAATCATTATCAGGTGTCCCATGGTGACAATCTACCTCGATGAGAGATGGTTTTGCAAGACATATGCTATTATCTGCTGGGGCATGCTAGGACACAGCTCACACTTGATGTCACTTACACGGACTGTTTTGCAATAAGACCAGCATGCTCTGCTGAGAGAGCTTTACCCAGCCTGGTCTGCAACAGCTTTGCAGAGTGTTCAGTCCTCACTGCCTGCATCCTTGTCTTATCCTTGAGGCTTTGCCTGTTGCCTACTTCTCCAGGTCCAGCCCTGGTGTCTCTGGATACTGATTCTGGTCGTCTACTCCTCAATGCCTGACCAGCTCCCCTGTTCAGCCAGCCTGGTTCTAGGTAACTTTTGGGGGAGGTTGAAGACACCTGTGCCTCCTCCCTTTAGCTAGCAGACTACTGAAGCTATATACCCTCTCAGACTTGGAATTTCTCATAGTAATCTCATTCTGGAAGAAAGAAATGGCAGAAGCCTGTTATAAGCCGGAGGGGAAACTTGTCTGAAAGAGAGCTCACATGTTTCTGACAATTTATCAGACCACCTTATAGCTGAGACAAAGATTAGTCAGTGATTGGCTGGACCACACCTTGACCAGATCTGCTTAGCATGCATAGCGCTTGCCCTCTACTTAAACCTAGACCTTGTTCACTCAGCAGTCTAACACCTCAGGGCCAACACAGAGTGCTGCAGCCTTTAGCAATTACTCTTTCCCTAACCCAACTAGAGAAAGAATAGGAAGGAGGCCGGAAGTAGAGTTGACTCAGGCAGGATACAGGGTACACTGAGCAGAATCGGAACTTGTAGTGACTTGTACAGACATGTCACTGCCTCTACTGAAGATGCTCCACCTTAGGAAGAGGGAGAGGGGGGAGAAGAGCAGCCTGCTTTGCTGACTTGCTGATGGGGGGTAGGGGGCGGGGTAAATGAGATGGCTGACTTCACTGAGGGACAAATGTCCTTTTCTCTCACAAAGGGCAACTTGAGGAGACCCACAGAGGAAAATGAAGTACCAGAATGTGCTAGAGACTCGAAGTGCTCCTCTTTGTGCTCCCTGTGGGTAAGAACATTAGTGAAGGCAGTGGCCCAGGAGACTGGCTTCCTTCTCCCAGGATGTCTGAAACACCCACAGTTCTCCCCAGTCGCCACATGTCTTTTAAAGGTGGGAAGGGAAGACATGAGATGTGATCTCCATGTTCAGTCTGTGAACACCTCTCTTGAGTCCTATCCTCATGTGACACCCACATGCGAGCGCACACAAAGGTACTCAGTGCTGCTCGGTGGATAGAATGGTGATGTGAACTCTGCCAGCGTCTACACAGCACCTGTGCTGGTTGGGCTTAGTCACCCTCACACGGATGTAGATGTGTCTGAGGAGAGGAACCTCAACTGAGAAAATGTCTCCATCAGATCGCCTGGGGGCACATATGTGGGACTTTTTTTCTTGATTAGTGATTGAAGCAGGAGGCCCCAACTCACTGAGGGTGGTGCCACCCCGGGCTGGCGGTCTGGGTGCCATAAGAAAACAGACTGAGCAAACCATCAGGGTATGAGCCAGTAAGCAGGACCCTTCCATGGCCTCTGCATCAACTCCTGTCTCCAGGTTCCTGCCCTGCTTGAGTTCTTGCCCTGACTTCCCTCAGTGATAGAGTGTTACCTGGAAGTGTAAGCCAAATAAAACCTTTCCTAAGCACAAGCCTCTCCATGACATATACTGCTGACTCAGGCACATTTTAAAACCTAAGGAGGAGTTATCTGAGATAGCACCCCAGTAGAAACTCAACAGCTGCAGCTAAGGCTGAATCCTGGGATTTCTGTGAGGATGCTCTATCCTTCCTCCCTTCCTCTGGTTCCACAAATAAAACCTGCTAGAAATTGAGAAGCTACCACTAACAAAAAACTATAAGCCAGTTTCTTGTGTAAGAAGGAGACTACAAACATATCTGCATTCAAAGCTGAAACTGAACCTTCCCTGAAACTGTCAAAGCCATTAGCCTTAAAGACTGAATACTCTATATCCAAGACAAAAACTAATTTGACAGGTTCATGTTGAGAAAGTGTGGGGATTTCAGCTCTGTAAACAAAGAGGAACTGAAATACAATCAACCCTACTTGGTTGATGTGTATGGCATTTTTTAAGCAAAATGAGAAAACATATTAGATCTGTAGCTGATCCATAAAGATGTAGAGAGACATCAGCTAAAATAAAAAAAAAATTCCAGGCCAGTGAAACCTACCATGACATGAACAGAAATGAAGAATGAATTCAGCTTCTACCTATTCTGTTAATACTGGATTTTGTGACTATAGAAGGAGGGGAAAGGGAGAGAAAGGAAAGAAGAAAAAGAAGAAGAAGAAGAAGAAGAAGAAGAAGAAGAAGAAGAAGAAGAAGAAGAAGAAGAAGAAGAAGAAGAAGAGGAGGAGGAGGAAGAGGAAGAAGAAGAAGAAGAAGAGGAAGAGGAAGAGGAAGAGGAAGAGGAAGAGGAAGAAGAAGAAGAAGAAGAAGAAGAAGAAGAAGAAGAAGAAGAAGAAGAAGAAGAAGAAGAAGAAAAAGAAGAGGAGGAGGAGGAGGAGGTCTGGGAGGAGGAGGAGGAGGACGAGAAGGACAAAGACGAGGACGAAGACGAGGAGAACGAGGATGAGGAGGAGGATGAGGAGGATGAAGAGGACGAGGAGAAGGAAAAGGAGGTGGAGGAGGAGGAAGTGGAGGACAAGGAGAAGGAAGACAAGGAGGAGGAGAAAGGTATGCTTTCCTGTCTCCAATGTCTCCCACCTGCTGTGCCTGAGAAGTACAGGCATCCCCATCCAGCATCCTATTCAAAGTGCATTGCCTTTCCCCAAAACTAAGTGCCACAATAAAACAGTGGTGCGCATGAATCAGTATCTGACACAGGACTTCTTATCTGCCATCGCAATTAATCACACATGAACTCACTGAGATGAAACACCTGGGATCCGTATTGTATCCAGCTCTGGCCCTATAGCAGGTTCTCTATAGTCATTCACCTGAAGATCCCTATGGAAACAGTGTCCTCGTTCAGTAATTACTGAAGGTTTAAAGACCGCACAAGAGACGGGTACAGGAAGATGACCTTGGTTCCATCTGAGCTCCTGGAAAACCCTTAAGAGCAACTCTGTGAAGGAAAGGCTGTCCTTTTCAGTCTCTGTGCTTGGTATAAGTATGTGCATATGCCTGTGCACATGGGGATGTGCATGAAGTGTGTGTACTTGTGTGTGTGCATATACAAGTATGTGTGTGTGCATATACAAGTATGCATGTGTGTGCATATACAAGTATGCATGTGTGTGCATATAAAAGTATGCATGTGTGTGCATATAAAAGTATGCGTGTGTGTGCATATACAAGTATGCATGTGTGTGCATATACAAGTATGCATGTGTGTGCATATAAAAGTATGCATGTGTGTGCATATACAAGTATGCATGTGTGTGCATATAAAAGTATGTGTGTGTGTGTGTGTGTGTGTGTGTGTTGGCAATCTTCCTTGATCACTGTGCATCTTAATTTCTGAGGCAGTCTCTGGTGAACCTGGATCTCACTGTCAGGACTATGATCTTCCTGCTTCCATTTCCCCAGCCTGGAATTGCAGCTTTCCCATAGAACTCTGTAGCAGTGAGTTTAGCTTCACTTCTTGAGGTCCCAGTGGGTTGCACTCCCAACCACCCACCAGAGCCCTCTGGATACACCATGCCTCGGCTCACCATCTATCAAAGATCTTCATCCACAAAGGAATAGCTAAAACCCCTTACCATGCTGCAAAACCCAACCTGCTTTGGCCTCTCATTCATTACCTCGTCTCCCTCTCATTCCCTGCTCTCTAATCACATAGACCCTTTACTTATTCTTTTTTTTCATGTCAAACTGCTTTACTACATCTTAAATAACAGTACAGTTTAATATAGTATCTATCTTGCATCCAGTCTCCTTGCAGTACACTGACTTTAAAATTAAATACAAAAGGTGAAAAGGGTACAGGGTGCAGAGAGCTCTACAGAGTCCTTTGGTATGAAGAGAAAGGGCTTCACTGTATTCTCTTTGCCATGTCCAGGCCTACTGCACAATCACAGCACAGTTTTGTACAGGACGCTGTAGAAAACAGAATGGCAAAGCCACTACTGCTATGAGGGGTGCAGGATAAGGGGAGGGGAGGACCCACAGAACACTGCTGTCCAAACGCTGCTGCTGAACATGGCTTTGAGATAATAACCACGAAGATCTGCATGGTGTAAAAGTGGTCACCTCAGATGCAAAAGGCTGTTCCATGGAGGCAGGCTTCCAGGAATGGCAAAGAGACCACAGAGCAGCTTTCCCCTCCTTTCCTGACTCCAACAGCAATCATTCCCAACAGGACTGGTTTGTTTTGTAAAGTAAACAGCGACTTCTCCCACTACTCAAATGTGTAAAGCAGTTGCTGTTTCCGATATGTGTGCAGAATAGCAACAGTAAATGGACAAAGCCACCACGGTTACAACTTGAAGAGGTTATTTCTTAAAATAAAAAGAACATCTAAGGACTGAGTCCTATATGCACTTTAGAGCATTTCTACAGCATGCAATTCTAAGAGTAAACCTACCCAATATGGCAAACAATCAAATTGGCTAAAATTTAACTTAGAAAGTCTGAGATTATTATTTTCAAAACATTGATTTGTACATTGTTTCATACACAAATAACCAACTGACTATCCAAGCACAGGACAGGCAACTCTCTGGAGAAAAAAATCTCTGACAGCAGGGGCAGGACGGCTAGTGTCACATGACTGCAAACTTCCCTCCAACTTCACAGGAAACCCAAGGAAAGAACAGAAACTGGACAGTGAGGAGGACAAGTCAGGAGGGAAGGGTGCTGGGAGTAAGTTCACTGCGGAGCAAAGGGGAAGGATTCTGACCAAGCATTCGTGGCCATTGTAACATGTGCTTGGCTACTTTGCTTCTGAATTTTTTCTTCCACTATGCTGTGTTTATGCGAAACATTCATCTGTGACATGAAACAAAAAAAAAAAAAAAGCAAGCCAGGGACAAAAATTCATCAGGGACAAGTCAGAGACAGCCATAGGCTCTGGTTCTCTTAACTACTGAACATAAAGGAATATGCTTAAGAAAGAAACATGAATGCTTCCAAAGTCTTGCTACAAATGACTTATAAACAAAGTCTTCACCTTGCTTTCCATGACTTATTCTTAAATATACCAAGCACCTCTTCTGGCTTAAGCAGAAGGAGAACTCTACTCCACTGGCAGGAAGATGCAGACAGTCCCAGCCTTGCTCAGAAGATCAGCAAAGCCAAGAAGGGTGAGGCTGACTTCCTCTTTCCAGCCCACCTGCTTCAGTGTCTGATGATGATCTTATAGCCACAGAAAGCTACCACAACGCAAGTCTTGCACCCTCTAATAGCAGAATCTAGAAGAAATGGGGCTGCATGAACAAGAAGGATCTATTCTCAAGGGCCTACCCATTTTGGGAAGAGCAAACTTTTCTAAAGAATGCTAGCAAAGCTTCCTTATATCTCATAAGCCGAAGTGCACCTTGGCAAAGGGGGCTGGGCACTCATGAAGGTCACCATTTACCCCCTGCATCAAGGCACATCAGAAGAGCAACATGGTTGACATCCTGAGAACAGGATGAGTACCACAGCCAATGCCTTACCAACCATGCTAAAAGGCCAGTAGATTCACAAGAAGGAGCCCCAAACTCAATACAAATGGTCCCCAAGTTAGAGTAGTTGTTTTTTGTTGTTGTTTCTTTGTTTGTTTGCTTTTATTTTGCCCTTACAATATTGCAGGAATTTTCTATGTTCCATAGAACTAGCACTGAGGGACTAGGAAATAATACAGTGCTTGCCTTGCAGGCAGGAGGACCAGAGTTCTATCCTCCGGACTCATAAAATAAACTGGGGGAGGTGACACACATTGGGGAGTGGAGATAGGAGACCACTGGAGCTCATTTTCCAGACAGCCTAGCTAACTAGTGAGTCCCTGGTCAACAAGAGACCCTGTCTCAAAAGAACAAGAGATGACACCAAGGTTAAGAGTGCTTGGTGCTCTTGCAGAGGATCTAAGTTTAGCTCCCTGCACCCATGTTGGGTAGCTGCCAACTAACTGTAATTCCAGTTCCAGGAAATCTATCCCCCTCTTCTAGACTCCTTGAGCATCTCTACTTACACATGCGCACACACACACACACACACACACACACACACACACACACACACACACAGAGCTGAATAGCACTTTAAGAAACAGCACCCAAGTGTTGTCCTCTGGCCTACAGAGAGAGAGAGAGAGAGAGAGAGAGAGAGAGAGAGAGAGAGAGAGGGAGAGGGAGAGGGAGAGGGAGAGGGAGAGGGAGAGAGAGAGAGAGAGAGAGAGAGAGAGAGAGAGAGAGAGAGAAAGAGAGAGAGAGAGAGTTGGAGATGGAGACACAGAGACAGAGACAGAGACAGAGAGAAAGAACCAGAGACAGTCAGAGAAGAGAGACTTTTCAACTTATCTCATGTTTGTGAGTAACTTCCCCTTCCTAGGTCAATAAGCACCTATACTTCTCTACAATTAACCTTGTGATATCTGTAAGCCATACACATGTATGAGAGCAGATTCTATAAACTCAAAATAACCATGTAGGTTGGTGCTACCTGTGCCCTTCCAGTGCAACGGTTCCTTGTCCTGTGGTCTCTGTGTTGAGGGAAAGATGTGAACACTCATCCATGCCCTCCTCCACATGCATTCACAACCCTCTGCATGATGGCAGTCCCGGCTTGGACCACCGGCTTTAATGGAAAGAGAGGTTTGAACAAGAACCTTTTAATCGGTGCTTTTGCTGCTTCTTCAGAACACAGGGTCTTTTCTGCTGTTGCTGATAGTTAACAAAGAAGCCATTAAAATTCGATGATTAGGTTTCAAACTCTTTCAGCATGAAACTAAGGTACCAACTAGGAGCTAACTCAGTCAAGTGCCTGCCTTACAAGCATGAGGACCAGAATGCAAGGCCCAGATCACATATTAAAAAAACAGGCAAGGTAACACTTGCTCATGTAGCCCAGTGCTTGGGAGGTGGAGAATGCCAGGTGGAATTCTAGAGTTCACCCACCAGCATCTAATTGGTGGACCAGGTTCTAGGTCCCCTTCTCTCACAAAACATAGCAGATGGCTCTTAAGGGACAAGACCTAAAATCATCCTCTGGCTTCCATGTGTGCACATGCACACACATGCACACTCGTACATACATAGGGAGAAAAGAAATTTTAGCAAGAACATTTTTGCATAGTTCCTTCCCTGCTAGTTCACAAGAATAAAAGGTCTTTTCTGCTGTTGCTGACATTTAAAAATTATCCATTCCAGTTGAACAACTAGGTTTCAAATTAATTCGGAATAAAGCTAAAGCTTCCCCACAGTTACTCTAGTGAGAAAGTTCACATGACCCGTCGTTGTGTGGCTAGCAGGGCTTGCTGTCACTTTATTACTCAAGTCATAAAATAGAGGACAAAGACTATGGTGCCTTTGGCACAAGGACCTCTGGCCTTACCAGGACAGAGGATTGAAAGCTTCACTTGGCTGTACTAGTAGACTTCACCCTGCTCTTCAAAGGTCATTGAGGCTGTGAAGCTGGCAAACAAACCATGAACTCCAAAGCATCCATGAAGGACAAAGGGGACATCAGTCTACCTGTGGCAGATGAGAAAGAAGAGATGGAGAAAAGCAGCCACCCGTTCCATATCTTGCCTGGTACCCAGCACTGTGGTCACAGTGAGCTAGTTCTAGTAGGACAGTGCCGCTTGAGTAAGCAGACAAATGGATCGATGGCCTTGTCAGAAAGCTCCATTTAGCAGTATCTTGGAATCTGCACAAATCAACCATCCTGCCTCCCATCCTCTATGCTGCCTTTTGGCAGTCGCTCACCCTGACGGTTATCATCCATCAGCCCAGCTTCTTTGAGTCTCATATTCCGAGAAAGAAATTACAGAAGCAGTCAGAAAAGTGAACCACACACAGCCTTCTGCCCCTTTACTTTCCCCCTGGCAGAACTGAAGTGGGAAGGTACCCTTTCAGCAACCCACCCCATAGCCAAGAACTAGTCTTTGACTCCATGCGTAATTAAGGATGGAAAGTCCACACACTGTGTCAGTCTGTACGTGTAACATGAAGCATACATGGAGAATCAACCTCCTGCTCTTTATCAAACGCTTCAGGGAGGGGCTGTGGGACTGGGCATCTGGTAGAGTGCTCGCTATGAAAGCTTGAATTCGGATCTGAAACACCTATGTAAAAAGCCAGGCATAATGGTACATGACTAAACTCCAGTGCTGGGGAAGTGAAGACAGGAGGATCCCTGAGGATCAGTGGCCAGCTGACCTAGCCAGATTGGTTAACTCTGGTTTGAGCGAGAGACTCGTTCTCAGAAAATGAGGTAGAAAGTGATGACTCTCGACATGGACCTCTGGCCACCTCGTGGACCACAAGCACAGAGCATGTATATCTTCATGTACATTCATACATATGTATCACACACATAATAATTAATAATAATAATAACAAATTTCAGAGGAAAATATTTTTAATTCTTCCTCTCATCTGGATAGTCTAACCTTACTAGCTAGACCAGAAGAAATGTCTGAGCTAACACCACCATTTGAACTCTTCTCCTTTCTCCTCCAATTGGAAGAAATTTACTGGCATGAACTATAGGTAAAACTATCAGTCTATTTAGAGACACACATATAGCAACATCCAAAGGCAGCCCTCATATCTAGATTGAGTCAAAGATGATTTTATTTTACATAATGTACTCATTAAAAAAATTCCCCTAAAGAATATTATTCTTTATACACAATCAAAACAACCTTCCTTTCCCTCTCCCTCTCCCTCTCCCTCTCCCTCTCTCTCTCCCCCTCTGCCCTTGTGTGTGTGCACATGCATGTGTGTATGCATGGGCATGCATACATGTGTGTGTGTGTGTGTGTGTGTCTGCCACATGTGTGCAGTACCCCAAGGCCAAAGAGGACATCAGATTGCCCTGGAGCTTCAGGTGGTTGTGAGAAGCCCAATATGACTGCTAAGAACTGAACTTGTCTGTTGGAAGAGCAGCAAGTCCTCTTAGCCTTTCTCCACCCATCTGTCAGGCTCAATTGTATTTTTAATTTCATGAATTGTCAATGGCAGAATAAGCCAAAGCCCCCATTCCTTTACTTTGTAGAACACTTGGAAAGCATGGGAGGACTCTATAATTACAACATCACAGATGACTAATATGCT